>BPTQ01000002.1:175580949-175929978 GCA_019973895.1 Chrysanthemum seticuspe | reverse complement strand
TCGAGGGGGAGTGTTGTCATGTTTCTTTCCTAAAAACTTTGTTTGGTAACCAAAATGGAAGTTAAAAGGCTTTGTTTGAAAAAGGAAAAGGTGGAGGGACCAAAACTGTCAAAATGCTAAAGTTATTTTAATAAAACACCTCCCCACCTAACTTTCTCTTCACATTTAATTCTAAACCTATACACATCCTACGCCTAAGATTCATTCAAGAATTGTGTGTTTTGGATCATCAATTTGTACGTGGTTTTATGATCTTAACGTGTTTACAAACATAGATTTCGATTCTTATACAAAACCAACGGTCAAATTTTGATTTATGCTTGATTTAGTGTTCTACGCATAAGCGTATGAACACTCGATCAAGAATGGGTGTTTGTGGTTAAATGGATTATGTCAAAACGTTTCAAATACATCAATGATATCAGTTTATCCATCAAATTCCACCCAGAAACACGTATCAATGATTTTTGAAAATTAGGGTTCTTGTGTCGAATTGGGTGTTTTCGAATGTGAAGTGTTTTGGTCAAAAAGATTGTTGGGATATGTTCTTATGATGATGAATTGATGATTTCCTTGCTTAATAACCACCCAGAAACTCTAAATCATCAACAATTTGGAAGTAGGGTTTAATGTTCTTAAGTTTGGGTATTTTTGATTCACCGTGAATTAGGTGTTATAACTTGGTATATAGACTTCCTCAACACTCTTATACTACCAGAAAAAGTTTGGTGCATATTCCATGGCTAGATCTCATACGCGTAAATTTAGGGTTTAGACTACGCGTATGTAGTTCTACGCATAACTGTGTAACATGTGTTCTTGCCATGATCTGTTGTTAAAATGAATCTATGTGTTAATATTGATGATATGATGGTTCTATTTCAGGCTTGTTACTCGTGAAAATCAGAATCAAGGTCATTTGCAACTCTACGCATAAGGATTACCCTACGCGTAGTCATGTTACGCGTAAGAATAATCCTACGCATAACAGTTACGCGTAAGGTTCTACAATGGACTACGCGTATCCTGTGAAGGATATGCATAAACAGTGACCTCTACGCATAAGGTCAACTCTTACGAGTAGCCTTACGCGTAAGGTTAATATATGCCTACGCATAAGCTCTACGCATAAGGTCTCCTTTTCCTACGCGTAACACTTCTTACGCGTAAGTTAGGATTCTACGCGTAAGTTTACGCCTAAGCATATATCATTCCTGTCTACGCATAACTTTGCCAAAACTACGCTTAACCCTGGATTGACCTTCATGATGAATTGTTACTTGTACAAACTTGTAAATAAACTAATCATATCATCACGAATCCAAAAATGTCACTAATAAACTTAAATCGTTTGATATGTTGTGAACAATAAGTGATAAAATAAACTTTAAAACTTAAAGTTAACTAACTCACGAAACATTTCACGACATCATTGAACTATTGAACATACAAGTGACTTAGGACTCGTAACAATCATTATCACTGTACATTCAATAACTAGACAATAAGACCTTCTGTTGACTAACATTATGTCTTTCGATATGTTGGTTCTTTTGGCTAATGTTATTTCAGATCACGACATGGCTGAACAAATGAATGTGGATGCACCTGAAGTTCTCTCCATTGCTGATATCTATCCTCATGGCTATCCAATGAAGATAGGAAAGAATAATCTCCGTGTTGACTTTGACACCCTCACTTGCTCTGAATCTTCGTGTTTAATTGCTATTGACATTCTGAGGACTCATCCATATCAGAACATGCTTACTCACTCTGCAACTGTTCCTGAGATCTACATCCAACAGTTCTGGAACACTATGGAAAGGGTCAAAGGACAAACTGCTGTGACGGTGACTCTGAATCACAAACAAGTCACCATTACACCTGCAGACTTAAGGGCTGTTCTCCTAATTCCTGATGTCGATCCAACCAAACTATATGCCACACCTGTTGAAGAGCTTACTCTCCAATTCTTAACCGATATCGGTTATGACGAGGCTACAGGAGTAATCACCAAGCATTCTCACGTAGAGCTTAAGAGTATTCCTCAACCCTGGAGAACTCTCTACATGATCATCACCAAGTCTGTTTCTGGTCGTGACAGCGGCTATGAGCACCCTAAGCTCATGGAACTGCAAATATTCTGGGCATTGGTCAACAGGAAACACATCGCTATCGAAGCTCTGATTTGGGATGACATGATGTCATTTCTCAACAAACTTGGCTCAAAGATTCCCTACATCAGATATACTAAATTGTTGATCCAGAGAGCTCTTGAACTTCATCCTGATATACCCAAGAGGCTCAATGACCCTGACAATCATGATATGTTGACGGAACCTATTCTATCTGTCAGAATCAAGGAAACGTCTACAAAGAAACAAGGTGCTGTGCTGCCAGATTTCCTTCTAACTGAAGATGTCAGAAAGCTCGAAACGTACAAAAGATATCTGGAAGCAGTCAGACAAGGCAAAGTTGGTCATCTCGACGAAAAATCTTCTGGAACACCTGTAAGGAGAACCAGAAAAGGAAGTGCTGGAAGTGTCACAAGTTCAGATAGTCAGAGGAATGTTCCAAAGAAGAAACCTATTCCAAAGAGGAAACCTACCCCTAAGAAGAAAGTTCCTTCTCAGGAAGCCACTCCGATCCTTTCACATGAACCACAAAGACAGCTAAGGGACGAGGACTCTGAGGCTACTGACACAGATGAAGAGATCACATACTCTGAAACTGCAAAGGACGAAAATCCCTCAGTACCAAAACCTCCAAGTCCTCAAACTAATAAAGGAAAAGGGAAGACTCCTGCACTTGTGCCACAAGATGAAAGCTCTGAAGATGAAGAAGAGCAACTGGATAAATCATACAGGAAGAAGTTTCACAATGTCAGACACATTCAAAAGGCCGAAGAATTTGCTAAAGATCAAATGGGTGGCCCCGGAGGATCAAGTGGTGCTGCCCACTCCTCTCCAGATCCTGATGCGGTTAATCGACCCGATAAGGGATCTGGTGCCACCACTCTTGTGCAACAACAAAAGCCTGTAAAGGATACTATTGTGTATGATTTTGATAAAATGGCTACTGAGAAAGAAAAGTCTAGAGATGACGAGGATGATTATGACAAGTTGCTTCTGGATAGTCCCATACAGTCTCAGAAGGAAACTTCTGAACCACCAAAGGACCCGGAATCTCCTCACATCTCATCATCATCGGATTCTTCGTCTCATTCATCACAACCACCATCAACAAAGTCAACCAGATAATCATCCAAATCCGTGAAGAAACCACCGAAATCTTGGATTTCTCAGACTCATAAAAAGATTGTGAAAGCTGTCCAACAAGTCAGAAAGAAGGACATACTTTACAGAAAACTGAATTGGTTTGCTGACCAAATTCAGTACTTAAATGATGAGAAAGACAAGATGGAGAAAGAAAGGGAATTTGTTCAGAAGTTCATGAAGAGTCATCGTAAAGAGGAACTGAACGAAATGATCGAAGGCTACACTAACAAGTACCTTCAGGATATCGTTCCTAAAGTCCAAAAGGAACTGGAGAAGACAGCAAGAGATCATACCCACAAGTTTCTTCTCGACACTGTCCCCGGTGTGACTAGAGAAGTATTTTCCAGACAACTCACCCCTAACATCGTCGCATTGGTTAAACATACAATGGCCAAAGAAGCTGATCTCTCTGAATCTGAGTTAATCGCTAAACTAGTGATGCAAATGTCAAAGCGATCTGGAACGTTTACTTCGGATGAAGCTAAATTTTTCGAAAATCTACTTGATTTTCAACTCAGATCATCATGCAAGGAGTCAGCTGATCAACCCAAACGACCAAGAGATGACGATGATAAGGATAAGGACTCTGCACCTAAACGTCAGAAGCAGTCTGGTAAATCTACTTCTATGCCACCTCCTCCACCACGGACTTCTTCTCAACAAAAGTCTCCTCCACCTCGGTCTTCTACTGATAAACCTCGGGACAATTCCGAGTTACCACCCCTGACTCATAAAACAGGTGATTACTTTGAGTATACGGGTGGTGACGATGAAGAGGTCCTTGAGCCCCGACAACAACCCACCTCACCCAAACAAGTGCAGAAACCAATATCATCATCAAGGTCCTCCAAAAAGAAGAAGAAGACGACTCAGCCTGGAGTCGTATCATGGCTAGATGACGATAAAACCGAAGAGTTTGAATGGTTCTCCAAACTTGTCAATCAAACTCCCTACCCTGATGAAGGTCAAGAATTGGTAGACGGTTCTACATTGGAGCACGCAAAACTTTTGCAAGAAAAGTTCCATGTGAAGAAAATGACGAAATCTGAGTTGAAGCGAATAAAAAATGAAGCGTTTCAACTTTTACAAGACAACTCTGAAAGCGCCCTCGAGGTCGAATATCATCTTGAGAACATCGCTCGAGCTATGTCTAACAACATGGATTGGCTCAATCCGGAAGCAAACATTGACTTCACACAAAGGAACAACCCTCCATACTACACCGATTGGACCAAACCCCTACCGACCATTGGCCAAACAGACAAACCACGGATTCCCTTCCGATACTTCTTTAACAGAGACCTGGATTTTCTCTTACACGGTAGCGATGGTTCGTGAAAATACGCTACATCATTGACTCTTCCATTCCCAGCGGCTATTTACTCAAACTGCATAGCTATCGAGGAACGTGCAAATCACTTGTTTTCTGACAACGTGCAAGCATACAACCAAGATGCATTGTATGGGATTCATCATTGGCCTGAACGCCGAAGAATCTACTACAGAAGCTGCCTGGTTCAGAAGTCTCAACATGCAGTGTATAGTTCTAAGGACATCGTGGCCATCAAACACATTGATCTCAAGTCTAAGTGGGACTACACATTCTTGAAGAATATCATAGTCAAACGACAAGATGAACAGGACTATGGATTCTCCGAGGCTGACTTTGACAACTTGTCCCTCAACGACATCGAAGACATGTACCTTGCCAAAGTACAGGGTCGTATGAGACAATTCTCGACTGAAGTTCAACGTGAATTTATCAAGTCAGTTCTCATCTTCATTAGACGCATCGTGATCTGAGAACGTGTTGAAGATATCCAGATGGCTGTTGAATCTTATCAGACGCGTGTCAACCTCACTCCTCCAACGCTTACTCTTCCCGATCTCAACCAACTATCTCAATATACACTCATCAGCAAACCTTTCGGCGTTGTTTACCATAGTGAACTTCAAAGAAACTGCTTAATGGCGTGTAGTGAGCTCCAAAAATTCGGGGATCATACCTTGAAGCTGGTTAGGGATGGATTGGCGTACAGGTTGAAGGATATACGCCTGAAAGTTGGGTCTCCTAAGCGCTGGAATTCTCAGGAAAGGAGGGATGTGAGACATATCATCACCATGATTGATGAACGGTTGTTCAGAAGGGATCAGTTCAGACGATTGGAGAGCTATGTTGGTGGTCGACCCAGGAGAAACATCACCGGCTTTCAACGCCCTGTGCACACTCCTGGGAACATCACTGCACTTCCTGGTACCCCTTGAATTGCTTCCTTCATATAATTTTGGATGTGTGATTATATATGTCTATGGCTTGTGCACACATAACAGTGTACAACCCGTAATTGTCAAGAAAGGACCCTGTGGTACGCCTCAGTGCCACAATCCTTATAAAAGGAGCGAAAGCTTCTTATTTTTGAGTAAAACCTATCAAACCTTTCATTTTTTCAAGGTTTTTCTCAAAAAGACAAGTACTTCCCCATATGATTTTAAAACCTCAACCGTTTATATCACTAGTTGAGGGGGAGTATTTGAATTAAAACTTTGTTCACAAATTGTTCACAGTGGTCACTCTTCCCGCAAAACTCGAAATGGTCATATTTATTCTCAACCGTTCAAAAATAACATTTACATATGCCATTTTTGAGAGGGAGAAAATTGTGTGATAAGAAATATGTTGTACAAAATGCAAATGAATCTGTGTTCCTCAGACTTAACCAACGAATTGACGGTACTAAACTGTTAGTAACTCGAAAAGACTTGTCCTGGACGGGTAATAATTTCAAGCTAGTTCGCTAGTGATGTAAACGTGTCTCGCAAAGGACTTGTCCAAGTAGAAAGTACCATTCGAGAAACTCTTGATAGACAGGAACTCTGATGGGTATGACAACCTTTCGAGGTTTGTCTACACCTTCAAGGTAGTTATTAGAGCTAGTTGTCACCTAAAAGCTGACACTGTAACTCTTTAACTATGCAACGTAACCGTGTCTCGCGGGGGATTGTCTATCTTCAGTGGATCAATTCAAAAAGTGCGCGCTCTTTCCTCACTGTGCATTTAACCATTAAAACTATTAAGCACAAGTGGAGGGGGAGTATTTATGCAAAACTTCATCTCTCACTGTGGTTCAAACATGTTTTTCGTTAACAAACCCTTTGAGAGAGATTTTAACATACAGTGGTTTTAATGGCAAACATAGGTTAGTCATGGAGTTATAAGGTGACTAAGGTTAGGAATAACCGTCCTATGATCCGCCAGAGCCGGAGGGATCTACCCAAGGACACTACCATTAGTTAGTGTTAGAAGTCCTTAGGAATGATTGTAAAAAGGAGAAAATGAGAATTGGAGAAAGAAGGAGTTGAAGAATCAAAAAGTAATGTAAAGTAAAGGGTGAAAAGAAATAGCCCTCCAGATTATTCAACTTAGGGCAGACACCGGGTTCAATTCATATGCTACTGGTTGTCACTTAGTGACACCGGTATTGAAGATTAAAAGTCATCATGGACCCAGTGACGCATGCACTAAATCTTCTTAGCCACTCAAGTTTTTCTCAACAGAAGCTTGTTTCATTCTCACAGGGGACCCTACGTAAACTATTGGCTTTCTATTAGAGAACGCTGGTATTGAAGAAGGAGACCCTCTCCCTAGTCTCCGCTCAGGAAAACCAAATTGCACTATTGAGTCTAGAGCCACGAGATTCATCAAAAGATCTCTTAGGAACACTTGACATTTAATCACTTGATGATCAACAAATAAGATCATCAGTGGTTCATATCGAGTCCTTCACAGATCTTAGCAATCTGTCGAGAACATTTATGAGAGGTTCACATCTGTGATCCTCAGTGATTGAATGGAAACTCCTGCCAGGGTCAACATCAAACAACCCTGACAGCAGGTCACTTCGGTAACTCCCCGTGGATTACGCGGAGTGTGTCTCAAACGGTCTACAGTCGTTAGGTGATGCTTCGGTGTACCTCAACGACTCATCTGAACTGTAGATGTACTTCGGTACATCGCGTTATCTCACTTGTGGGACTCCAGTTCAGGAACGGCTTTTGTAAGAATTAGAGTTGTGTTTTCACACTATGCTGTTAACACTCTCGAAGTTCAAACTTGTAAGTGCCGGAAACCGCTTATTACTAACCGTTTGAAATGTTTTCTTCTTATGGAAGCTCCGGAGCGGGATGATCTTGCTGATTCTTCTCATGCTCACGCCAACATCATCACTAATGGAAGTTCTATTCTACAGCAACACAACCGTCAGAATGATTCTTCGTCAAACCAAAGAATCTACAAAGTCAAAGACTTACAGAACTTCATCAGTATTTATTTCCAACGTCAAAGAGCGTGTGAGCATGTTGAAGAATGACGTGGAGACACTGGAGCAGCGAAGCAGACCTGAGGCAGACTGATGCAGACAACAACATACTATCACTTTCACCACAAAGAACAATGATCAAAGAACAAAGTTAAAGATGACGTCGAAGCATAACTGTTCAAAGATATCTCTCTACACTGGGGAGATTGTTCGAATCAATACAATTCCTCTCACAAGAAAGAAGAATGTCAGAAGATGTCACAGCTACTATTACATCAACGCCTTCACCGTTTACATTCATATATACTTGAGGGGGAGATTGTTGGAATCACTCCTAAACAGTATTTCAAGTATTTATATTTCATATGTAATAGGTAGCTTTATTATGGCCTTTATGTTTGTTTAAGGTCATGCTTATGTAGAAGGCCCATAAGCTTAGGCCCAAGCCCACATAAGAAAGGATGGGAACTAGGAGTGTTGCCCTAGCTTCCCTCCTATAAATACTCTTGTAAACCCTCATTTGAGGGTTGGTTGTTCAAGTTTTTCTCTCATTCATACTCTTTGCATAACCGGCCTTATTATACGTGTGTGTGTGTGTGATTTACTTGTTCAATCGCCTTCATCTCTTCTCTTATAACTTGTGTTTGTAAAACTAGTGACCTAACAATTTCAATTAAATTAAAATGTTATTTGTCATTCAAAATGTTTTCAAAAGATAATCATGCATGTTCAATCAATGGAGTTTAAAGACTTAATATCCGATCCATATCAGTTAAAACAGTTTCTTAATCAAGTCACAATTCTCCTTAAAAGCTTTCAAAATTAATTTAAATCTACAGAGATCACAAATCTCAAATGATTTGATATTTGTTATCGGGGGAGAATTTGTGATTTAAATTGGATTTATACTGATAAATTGGTAAATGGTTTTATGAGAATTGTACATGCTATCCTTCCCACATGTGCCAAACGATTTTAAATTCTCTTGCACATGTTGAGGGGGAGCATATATCGTAAACCAATATGTGTTGAAACGTGATCATTTTTCTCAATGTGCAGGTTTCCTCTATTATGTGCAAAACTCTTTTCAAACTTAGATGCACATATTGAAGGGGAGCAAAATCATGAAAACCTCATCCTTCCCCAAAATGCTCTATCTACTTGATTTGATGTGGGAAGTGATGTTGATATCTTTTAGAAAATGGTAATCAAAGAAGTTAATTCTTTCTCTTGCCTCCGTGGGCAAAACATTTTCAAATACTTGATGCACATGTTGAGGGGGAGTTCTCGTTCTAAAAATATCAAAAACAATTCAGGTACAAAATGCTTTGATAATATATCACAAGTATCTGAATTGATTTTCAAAATGGTTTTCAATTGGGTCCATATGGCAGGAGAACAATACCAAAAAGACCGACCAACTTTACTTTATGTATGGTGATATAAGGATGATAAGGTTAGGTATTTGTTCCCATGATCCACCAGAACCGGAGGGATCTACCCAGGGACTATCCACTAGTTAGTGTAGAGTTCTTAGGTATAATGATAAAAGGAGAAAAATGAGATAAGGGAAGAGTGCGGACTGAGACTGAGCTAGTACCGGAATAAACCCAACACGATTCTAGCTATGAAGTCTTGGTATGCACTGAAGGGGTTGAAGAATTAAAAAGAATTGAATGAGAAAAGGGTGTAAACAAATAGCCCTCCATTGATTCAACCCTAGGGCATAAACCGGGTTCAATTCATTTGCTACTGGCTGTTACCAAGGTAACACCGGTATTGAAGACAAGACGTCATGGACCCAGTGACGCACTGCACTAAACTTCCCAAACCACTCAAGTTCCTCTTAAAAGGGCTTGTTTCATTCTCACGGGGAACCGACATTATCTATCGACTTTCTCTTAGAGATTGTTGATATTGAAGAAGGAGACCCTCTCCCTAGTCTCCGATATAGGATCCAAATTATGCACAAATTGAGTCTAGAGCCACGAGATCATCAATAAATCTCATTAGGACACTTTCAATGAAGACTCTCTTCTTCACACAATGTGGAAAGAGAGATTATATCTTGAGTCCTACGCATTATCCTTGTGGTATTGCCAGAACATCTGAGTGATATGCATACATATTCACAATGAAGATGGAAAACCTTCTGGAGCCAACATCAAACAAGCTCCTGGTAGGTGGCATGTGAGATCTATTCATTAGATCAACCATGTGACAACTGAACAGAAACAACGGGGCGATTCAAGTCTTGAATCAATCCTGGTTCAGGTTATGGATTGACGGATACCTTTGAAAAACCGGTCTTTGTGCTTAAAAACTCTTTTCTTTAGCACTTAGACTGCGTACAAAGATTTCAAATCAAAAGGTGTTTATGATTGATACTTGATTTTCACTAAAACCTTCGTTGTATTGCAAAAACAATTTCTATTGATCAATACACGATTGTCTTTCAAATCTCTTTTCATCAATCAGTGGACTTAAATTCGCTGGTTCACTCACTCCGTGTTGTCTTCTTTGAGACGTTCCGGTTTGAGAACAGCTAGAACAGCTGCGAAACCCTGTCAAGGAGATTCTTAGGAATCCTACCTGATCATAGGCAGTACTTGTACTGATCAACGGGGAACCGTGGGCCGTGTACCTCTATTCAACGAAAGTGATCAAAGACACTTTCGTGTGCTTTATTGCTAACTGTTTTGTAGAAAACTAGAAGGGGGGTTGAATAGTTTACCGATTAAAAACTTTGTTTTGAAACTTATTGAAAGATCAATTGATATTGATCTTAAGTATGTTAATGAAATATGCAAGCAATATGTAATAAGTAAATAAGGAAAGAAATGATCAAACCACAACAAGTTGTTTATAGTGGTTTGGCCTACAAGGACTCTTTTTCCTTGCCCTACTCCACTCCCCGAGTTTCACACTCGAGAGTTTAACTTCACTAGTCAACATGCTCCTTTCACCGGCGGAGAAAACCTTTACACTTCGCTTACACTATTTCCGACACCAAGCTAGATGTCGAGTTCTTTCCAAGGGTACAACTACTCCCACACACAATGTATTTTGAGGACTAAAATACTAACCACTCACACTCACAAGATTATGATGGTTTGATACAACAATGAAGTATAGATCAACACTAGATCATACAACACTAAATAAACAAGACTTCCAACTTCTCGTTGAAGCTTGAATATGACTTGATCTTCTTTGCTACAAAAGAGATCACTAATATGATATGAAACTGAGTTAGAAAGGTTAGAGAGAAGATATGTATGAGAGTATGTTAGAAAGGGATGAGAAACTACTTGGCTTGGCATTGCTATTTATAGCCAAATTGGACAGGAGCGTCCACAGACCGCGGACCCCTTAAAAGGGTTCCGCCCGTGTACCAAATTGGTACCGCCAGTCTGACAGTCAAGATATCAAATCTTGCCTAAAGTCAACTCTATCTAAGTAAGATTGTGCAAGATATGAAGAGTACAAATCTTCACAAAATATCTAATGGAATCTTCCAATGATCTCCATGATGTAATACATGATGTCAAATGTTGTATTACTATTTTTAGAAATATGCAAATGCTTAAGTAGTGTTTGGTTTTAAGAACCTAACACATTCTACAAACTACTATCATACATAATGATTAGAGTCATATCAAGATGTTACTAATCATAAATGTAAATGCTTGAATGATGAATATATTGTTTGAGAAAGCTTGTTTTAATATCTAATAAACTTGACAAGCTTTAAGCTTTTATAAATTAAATTTACTTTTGTCGTTAACAAAACTTAGGCAAGGATCAAAAATATAAATAACGTTTAATGACGATATTTGTATTAACAATCTCCCCCTTTTTGTTGAGGACAAAATATAAATTTTATTTTTATAAAAGAAACAAGTTTGTACAAGAGTTATAAAAATATTAGTTTTAGAACTTGAAAAGGAAATGATAATGTAAGTGTATGAGTTTTGACTTTTTATGTAGGTCAAAGAATTCACTAGTTGATGCATGATGTTTGACTTTTTCAGAAAGTCAAAGTATGCAGTTTGACCTTTTTAAGAAAAGTCAAGTATTATCAATGAGAGTTCCTGTTTGACTTTTAGAAAGTCAAGTGTATGCAGTTTGACTTTTTCAGAAAAGTCAACTATAAGTAGTTTCAAAGTTCTATATTTTCTCCCCCTTTTTGTCTCAACAAAAAAAAGAGGCTATGCGGAATGTAATGAGCCCGAGCTATTATCTCCCCCTTGTTCAAAGCTCCCCCTAAATTGGGTGCTTTAATGGGAAGATACATGGATTGTGAAAATAAAGCTACAAAAAAAATTGTTAGTAATAATGATCATTCACAAGCATTTCCAAACACTGTGTAATGACACCAACAACATAATAAACAACATTCATTAGTTAAAATTTTTCATGAGTAAAGATCATGAAAAGAGAACACAATGATGTGTTTTAAGTACAAGAAAATAAAAATTATCCAAAAAAAAAAAAAAAAAACAAATAAAAGACTATTCTAAAAACCATCCTAAAGTGATGGTGGATGGGAAAGAGCGTTGAGACGCTCAAGAATGTGGTTGAGGATGAACCTCATTTCTTCGTGGAAGTCATGGACCATAATCCGGGTCCGTTCCACGGTTTGACCCGTTTGCTCACAAGTTGAGCAACCGTGCCTTGGAGGGTAGAAAGTTTGCGGAGGTTGTGGTGGTGGAATGGTGGATGTGTTGGTGGTGTTGGGGATGTTTGGAGTGGTCATGATGGATGCAAGCAAAGCACTTTGCATTTGTATTGTCTCACTTAAGTGAGAATCCACCATGCCTTTGAATTGGTGGAGGTTGTGGAGTTCGGCTTGAATCTCCTCTCGAGTGGGGTTGTCATCCCACATGCTCTCCGGAATGTCCTCAATATGAGGGGACATTGATGATGGAAGTGGATGATCCCCGTATAAAGGACCATGAATGTCCTTGTGAATGGGGTGGAAAAGGAGAGGTCTTGGCCCTAATGGGGCGTTTGGGTCAATGGATGACCGAGGTGATTCATGAGCGATTCGCTCAATGGTGCCAAATGATGGCAATAGTGGTGGATGACTTCGCCTAGGAGGTAAGTCTTCCAAGTCCTCTAGGAAAGGATTTGGTGATGTTGGTGGAGTTGAAAATAACTCCATAGGAGTGAGAGTGGGAGACCTTGGTGAAGGTGGTGAGGGTGTTTTGGATGGGTGCCGGTGGAGGTGAAGTAGGTGCTTTTGATGGTGGTGGAGTGGTGATCACAATGTGTGATGAAGTGGGTGTAGCTAAGGTAAGGTGTGTATCATCTCTAATGGGAGATGAGATGGTGAGTGGTGAAGATTCGGATGATGAGCTAAGATTAACAAAACAACAAGGCCTTACGCTCATTCTAGCGGTTTTCTTGCAAGGTTTTGGTGATGATTTAGTCATTTTTAACTTGGGTTTTGATTTGCTAGATAGTAGTGAGAATGAAGAAGGTGTGAGGATGATCATGGTAAAGCCTTTCAATTTATAGAGGTAAGAAATTGTTGAGAAAAGGTTTGATTTGATGTTGAACCATTGAAGAGATGAGGTTCCTAATGATTTGGAAGTGGGTTGAATGCTAGTCATATCACCCAAGTCAATCCATACAAAGAAGATGGAGTGAAGAAGAAAAGATATGCAATAAATGTGTGCTAGTGAGTGGAATTTCCTAATATTCAGATTACCCACGGATTTGAAGGTACCAAAAATTTGGTTCCTTCCTTTATGCCAAAGGGCTCCTTGGGTGGATTTTTCAAATTTTTGAATTTTGGTGGGAAATGGATTTCTTACATCCCTTAGTGAATAATGCTAGTTCTAATAACAGTATAAACTAGTTAAGATTGATTTATAAGTGATGGAAGATAATTTGGAATCACGAAAGAGTCGAAATTCAGAAAATTACCTGGAGGATCCACGGCACCAAAATCATACACGGACGGAACCCAAAAAAGGGTGCCGTCTGGTCCGCCTGTACAGATATGGCGGTACCAAATTACATAAAGGACGGTACCAAAATAATGGTGCCGTCTGATCCGTGGAGTGCTGAAATTTGGACAGAGTTTTTCTTAAAACCTGAAATTTCCGAAACCTGAAATTTTTTCTCAAAACCTGTTATACTAAGCATTTCTAGTTAGGAAAAGTAAATAACACATATGTAAACATAGTGGAGCATAGACTAAGAGCAAGGCTTATTGATTTTCACAATATAGTGAAAATGGGTAAAATTTGATAGCATACTTGTGCTATCCCCCTGCATGAGATTGTTAGCATACACCATTGTTTCAAGTTATATTATCATCCTACATAATAAAAACAACTAAATAGTATCAAACATTAACGATAATGCATTGTTCCAAACACTCCTTAAAGTACCCTTATTTGTCCAACTTCTTGTAAATCTTGTTCATCATCCTACCAAGGCACTTGAACATTCCCTTAGTTTGCTTGAATTCTGCTGATTCATTCTCAATCTCGGGAAGAGATGTGTAATACTCTTGAGGTGGAAGACGAGAGCTTGGAAGACCATCCTCGAAGCTATTTGGTGATGATGATGAAGGAGTTGGAGGTTTAGCTCTCTTGCCTTTAGTCTTAGCAACTCGAGCATCACTCAAAGGTACAAAGATGTGAGGGATGAGTTCATAGTGAAGATGCATCCCTTTTGGGGTTGGTGGAATTGGAGCGAAGTTTCTATAGAGACGGGTGAGAAGCATCCCGTATGGAAGAGCAACGGATCCTTGAGTTGGAATATCAATCATTCTTCTAGCTATGTAGTAGGCTAAGTTGAATGGTTGTCGGGTTGACAAGTTGTAAAGCATGTGGCAAAGACAAGCGTTTAAGTGATCCCTATTCCCTATGGTGCTAATGACGTTTGCTCTAAGTAACTCCTCCCATTTCTTAAATTCGTGCTTAAGTTCATTGAGCTCCATTCCATATGGATCTCGGTCTACCTCTTTTCCCTTTCGGGTTAAACGGGTTGTATCCGGTTTTGGGTTAAAAAGGTGTTCACGGATGACATCCTTATCGGCTAAACGGGTTATGTAGGGAAGAGAGCGGTCATTGATTGCATCAAGGGCGGTGAGTGACCACTTATCCGTGTAGACACAAGTTCCTCGGTTGGGAATTCCTAGTACTCTAGCAAATTCACTTAGGGTGATAGTGTAGTCATTTTGGTTGATTCTAAAGCTAAGACAAAATTCATCATCATCTTCATCACTAAAACCGGTCACACTAGCATAGAATTCTAACACGAACCTAGGACAAATTGGTTCATCAATGTCAAGAAGACAATCGAATTGAATGGCGGCTAGTTCTTCACGAAGATTGGTATGCTCAAGGAAGGATGGGTGAATGGTTCTACCCTCGTGGAAATACCTAGATTCTAGACCCCTAAATATTTCTACTTGTTCCTTGGTGAGTCCTTTGGTTTTGTGGTGTTTGGGAATGTAGTTAAGAGTGTCTTTGTGATCATAGAATCTTGCGGCTACCATGGTTATTCCTAAGGACAAGAATTAACATGTTAAAAAAAATTTAGATAAATTTTAACGTTTTTGATTCTAGTGTGTGCCTATATGAAAACAATTTGGAGTTGCGGTTATCTCGACTCATTTTATGCACAAAATGGTTTTAGTGGAGTGTTTGGTAAATACCATGAGATAACCCAAATGCTCATAATTCAATGTGGCTACATTTGAATATACCCGGGAGTGCATATTAGTTATGCAATACCTTTAGTATTCAAGAGCATGCAAGTGATGAAAATTCTAACGTTTCTATTTGTATTAGCAATGAGAAAATGTTTTCCTACAAGTGAGAAGCTTTTCAAAACTTTTGACATGGGGTGTTTGGTTGTTTGAATAAGGCCTTATATTTATTATCTATCAATTAGTGGGAAACATGATTTGTTTATTCAATATGATAATGTAGTACCTAATTTCAATGACTAGTTATGCAATTTGCCAATTGAATTCATATTTGGTATAAAAGCATACATAAAACCCCATGTAATGATTTGTGATAGTTTTGTGCATAAATAAGAATCCTAGACTCAGAATTAAGAGATGAAATGTAGTTAGGATACTTACAATGATGTTATCCTCAGTGATTAGTGAGTGGGAAGATGACAATAATGAGCTTGGTTTAAGTTTTACATGTTTTGGTAAAGTGGGTTGTGAGGAAGAAGATGTTATGTATAAAGCTGTTTTGCTTCTGTAGACACCACGGACCAGACGGCACCAAATTTTTGGTTCCGTCAGTGTTGTTGTTTGGTGCCGTGGCTACAGTAGCAGAAACAAGACAAAATTGTTTAGGTTTGACTATTCTAATGTTTTAGGCTATGTTTATCCTACATGCTTGGTTCCATTAACCCTAAACCAAGTCTAAGAAGATTAAAAGGTTCTCGTTTAAGAGGTTTAGTAAAGATGTCGGCAATGTTGTCTTCAGAGGATACTTTCTCGATTGAAATGTTTCCTTTTTGAACATTGTCGCGAAGAAAGTGATGACGGATTTCAATGTGCTTTGTACGAGCATGTTGAACGGGATTCTTACTGAGATCGATGGCTCCTTTGTTGTCGCAAAGTATCACAATGTCGTTGAGATGAATTCCGTAGTCTACGAGAGCTTGCTTCATCCAAAGAGCTTGTTGACATGCTTTTCCGGCTGAGACGTATTCGGCTTCAGTAGTAGAGATGGCTAAAGCCGTTTGCTTCTTTGCAAACCATGAGGTGAGACAATGTCCAACAAAAGTGCAAATACCACTTGTACTTTTTCTATCGACATAATCACCGGCATGATCCGAGTCGGCATACACTATGGTTTCTATACCCGTTCCTTTGGGATACCATAATCCTAAACACGTTGTTCCCTTAATATATCTAAAAATCCTTTTTAATGCTTCTAAGTGTGATGCCTTTGGGTTTTCTTGAAAGCGAGCACATAGACAAACACTAAACATAATGTCGGGTCTACTAGCCGTAAGATAGAGTAGGCTACCAATCATTCCTCTATATTTAGTGTTATCTACGGATTCACCTTCTTCGTCCTTGGTGAGTTTAGTGTCCGAGGACATGGGTGTTTTAGTTGGTTTGGAATCTTCAAGACCAAATTTCTTAAGCATGACTTTTATATATTTAGATTGGTTAAAGAAAATACCATCTTCTAGTTGTTTAATTTGAAGTCCTAGAAAGAAGTTTAACTCACCCATCATACTCATTTCAAACTCGTCATGCATGATTTTAGAGAAATCATTACATAGTTCTTGACAAGTTGATCCGAATATAATGTCATCAACGTATATTTGAACAATAATAATTTGTGATTCCTTTTTCTTAGTAAAAAGAGTATTATCTACTAATCCCATAGTATATTTGTTATCAATAAGAAAAGTCTTAAGACGGTCGTACCAAGCTTTAGGTGCTTGTTTAAGGCCGTATAATGCTTTCTTGAGTTTGAAGACATGATGTGGTTTCTCAAAGTCGGTAAAACCGGGAGGTTGAGCAACATACACTTCTTCGTTAATAAACCCATTAAGAAAAGCACTTTTAACATCCATTTGAAATAATTTAAAATCATAAGCACATGCATAAGCAAGTAATATTCTAATAGATTCAAGTCTAGCTACCGGTGCATACGTTTCATCATAGTCAATTCCTTCTTGTTGATTATAACCTTGTGGAACAAGCCTAGCTTTGTTTCTAGATACTATACCATTTTCGTCCATTTTGTTTCGAAAGACCCATTTTGTTCCAATTATAGTTTGATCTTTGGGTTTTGGAACTAGTTTCCAAACATCATTTCTAACGAATTGGTTTAATTCTTCTTGCATGGCCATTACCCATGATTCATCTTTTATTGCTTCATTTATGGTTTTTGGTTCAATGGTGGATACAAAACAAAAATGATTACTTTGATTTTGAGCTTGTGATCTTAAGGTTCTTTGATTAAGTTTTCCTATGACCTTTTCTAATGGATGACTTTTAGATTCTTTTATGTTGACAATTTCCTTATTTAATGGTTCATCTTCCTTGTTATTATTAATTTGACTTTCAATTATTTGACTTTCAACTAAGTCATCATCTACCAAAGGTGATGTCTTAGAGGGAGGTGGACTTTCGTCAAATGTTATGTTCAACGATTCCTCGACTATCATTGTTTCTTTATTTAGGACAATGTAAGCTTTACTAGTTTGAGAGTAACCAAGAAATACACCTTCATAAGACTTTGGGTCAAACTTGGTGAGATAATCCTTAGTGTTAAGAATAAAACATTTACAACCAAAGACTTTAAAATATCCTAATGTTGGCTTTTTACCTTTATAAAGTTCATATGGTGTTTTGTTTAGGAAAGGACGTATTAGGACTCTATTTAAAATATATGTAGAAGTGTCAACGGCGTTACACCAAAACTTTTGAGGAATGTTTTGTTCATTAAGCATTGTTCTACTCATTTCTTGAATTGTTCTATTTTTACGTTCTACTACTCCATTTGATTGAGGTGTTCGTGGAGCGGAAAAGTTATGTGTTATACCATTTGTATCACAAAAGTTTCCAAATTGAGTTTCGTTGTGAAATTCACGACCATGATCCGTTCGGATCGACACAATTTTGACACCTAGAAGATTTTGAATTTTCTTGCTAAGTATTTCAAATTTATCAAAAGCTTCATTTTTGGTTTTCAAAAATAACGTCCAAGTAAACCTTGAGAAATCATCTACTATGACCAAAGTGTATAAGTTGCCTCCATAGCTTCTTATAGCGGATGGTCCAAACAAGTCCATATGTAATAATTCTAGACACTTAGATGTAGATACCATATTTTTAGATTTGTGACTATTATGTGTTTGTTTACCAATTTTGCAAGCGTCGCAAAAGTGTTGGTCATATTTTAGTTTTGGCAAATTCCTAACTAACTCTTTTGAAGATAGGTTTTGTATAAGTCTCATATTAGCGTGACCTAAGCGTCTATGCCAAAGAGATGAGCTATCGTCTAATGTTGTTAGGCAAAGTTTGTCATTATATGTTTTATCTATTTTCATGACGTATATGTTATTTTTCCTAACTCCTTTAGCTATGGTGATACCATCTTTTAGTATTTTACTACCATTTTCATCAAATAGTACTTTATACTTTTTATCGCATAGTTGGCTAATACTAAGTAGATTAAATCCTAACCTATCCACATGAGCAACATTTTCAATAGTTAGAGAGTTATGAGCAATCGTACCTTTGCCAATGATTTTGCTTTTGAGATTGCTACCGAAAGTGACATTACCTCCGTCATACTCTTGGTATGATGAGAAGAGACTTTTGTTGCCCGTCATGTGTCGTGAGCATCCACTATCTTTTATCCATTCATCAGGTTCCAATCCAACTTTCAAACATACCTAAGAAGCGAATAACTCAAACATTTGGTCCCCAATATCTCATGGGTCCGTTTGGGTTAAACATACCATTTATTTGATTCATGTATGGAAATGATGGATAAGGGTTCCATGGCATGTAATCTGGAGTTTGATATGGTCTAGGAAAGTTTTGATTCCAACCGTTGTGTTGGTAGTTAGGTTGAACGTTGTGGTTGCTCTTAGGAAAGGGGCGTTTGGCAAAAGAAGTTTTATGTCGTTGTTGAGTAGTTTTTGATCTAAATTCATTTTTAATAAGTCCTACTCCTGATATAATGGCTGGTTTTAGTTTAACATTATCATTGATTTTCTTTGTTACTTTAACAAATTCAGTACGGTCCGTATTGCGAACATTCTGTTCTGCTGAAGTACCCGCGGTACCATTTTGCACAACGGACGGAACCCTTATTTTGGTTCCGTCTGGTCCGTGCTGTACAGCAGCAGTTTTGACAGAATGTTCGTCCTTTTCGGCCGTTTTGTTTTGACTCTTAGGAATTAATACTTCATTAAAACCTAGCCCATTCATGTCTCCTGGTGTTTTATGGATTTTAACTATTTCATCGGCAATAGCGATGTTTTTGTTAAACCTTTTAAACTTAGAATTATTTTCTATTAAAACTTCTTGTGTGAGCTTTAGTTTTTCTATTTCAAGATTAAGCTCTTGACATGATTTACAATCATTGTCATTTGCTTTTCCTTTTTCAAGTCGTTTTGCTTTTTCTTTTAACTCATATACCTCATTTTCCAAAAATTCCTTTTTAGTTTTTAGAAATTTATTATTAGTTATGATTTTTAGACTTAGCTCACACAATTGATTATATTGTTTTTGCAAGGTGTCATCATCTATAGAAGAATAAGAAGAATCGGAAAGTACCTCATTTGACTCATGTGCCATTAGAGCGATCTCTTCCTTGCTTGATTCTTCATCGTCTTCACTATCACTCCAAGCACCACTTACAAAAGCTCGTTGAGTTTTGCTCTTAGGTGGCTTGGGACATTCTCCTATGAGATGACTTGCATCACCACATCTAAAACACTTTCTTTCACCTTTGATTTTCTTATCATCCCGATCTTTTCGGAATGGCTTCTTTTCTTCTCGAGGTTGTCTTACAAACTTTCCTCTTCTTCTAAAGAACTTCTTGAAATCTCTAACGGCCATGGCATACTCCTCATCTTCACTATCGGAACAAGATTCACCATCATCGCTTGATTCCGCCTTTGCTTTAAGAGCAACGGATTTGATCTTCTCTTTTCTTCCTTTGATGATCTCCGAATCTTTCTCCATTACCATTTCGTGAACTTTGAGGTTGCCAATTAGCTCGTCTAGTGACATTATTGAGAGATCTTTTGATTCTTCAATAGCGGTCACTTTAGCTCTCCATTTGGGATGGAGTGCTCTAAGAAATTTCCTGACAAAGTTCTTACTACGAAAAGATTCATCTAGTGCTTTAAGTGATGTAATGATAGTGTTAAAACGAGCAAAGCCACAATCAATGGTTTCATCTTCAGGGATAACAAATTGTTCATATTGTTGAACAAGAAGATCAATTTTGTTATCCTTGACTTGTGAATTACCTTGATGTGTAACAATTAAAGATTCCCAAATATCTTTGGCGGTTTCACACATAAAAATTCTTTCATATTCTTTTCTAGGTAAAGCATTATAAAGCATCATTTTAGCTTCATTATTTTTAGCAACTAATTTCTTTTGTTCATCAACGGAAATATCCTTTGTTGTAGAACTAAAATCTCCTTTAACAATAATAAACCAAAGATCTATATCTTTTGATTTTACATATGTTTCAAAACGGTTTTTCCAATAGATAAATCCATTGGTTTCAAAGAGTGGTGGTCTTTGCATAGATTGCCCTTCTTTAAAGTTTTCAGAATCCATGGATCGTTTCAAGTTTATAAAATACAAGTTATTTTAGAAATTCTTGAGCAACGAGGCTCTGGTACCAATTGTAGAAAACTAGAAGGGGGGTTGAATAGTTTACCGATTAAAAACTTTGTTTTGAAACTTATTGAAAGATCAATTGATATTGATCTTAAGTATGTTAATGAAATATGCAAGCAATATGTAATAAGTAAATAAGGAAAGAAATGATCAAACCACAACAAGTTGTTTATAGTGGTTCGGCCTACAAGGACTCTTTTTCCTTGCCCTACTCCACTCCCCGAGTCTCACACTCGAGAGTTTAACTTCACTAGTCAACAAGCTCCTTTCACCGGCGGAGAAAACCTTTACACTTCGCTTACACTATTTCCGACACTAAGCTAGATGTCGAGTTCTTTCCAAGGGTACAACTACTCCCACACACAATGTATTTTGAGGACTAAAATACTAACCACTCACACTCACAAGATTATGATGGTTTGATACAACAATGAAGTATAGATCAACACTAGATCATACAACACTAAACAAACAAGACTTCCAACTTCTCGTTGAAGCTTGAATATGACTTGATCTTCTTTGCTACAAAAGAGATCACTAATATGATATGAAACTGAGTTAGAAAGGTTAGAGAGAAGATATGTATGAGAGTATGTTAGAAAGGGATGAGAAACTACTTGGCTTGGCATTGCTATTTATAGCCAAATTGGACAGGAGCGTCCACGGACCGCGGACCCCTTAAAAGGGTTCCGCCCGTGTACCAAATTGGTACCGCCAGTCTGACAGTCAAGATATCAAATCTTGCCTAAAGTCAACTCTATCTAAGTAAGATTGTGCAAGATATGAAGAGTACAAATCTTCACAAAATATCTAATGGAATCTTCCAATGATCTCCATGATGTAATACATGATGTCAAATGTTGTATTACTATTTTTAGAAATATGCAAATGCTTAAGTAGTGTTTGGTTTTAAGAACCTAACACATTCTACAAACTACTATCATACATAATGATTAGAGTCATATCAAGATGTTACTAATCATAAATGTAAATGCTTGAATGATGAATATATTGTTTGAGAAAGCTTGTTTTAATATCTAATAAACTTGACAAGCTTTAAGCTTTTATAAATTAAATTTACTTTTGTCGTTAACAAAACTTAGGCAAGGATCAAAAATATAAATAACGTTTAATGACGATATTTGTATTAACATGTTTTATGCAGGTACATCCTACGTTTGCAGCTGATCAGAATGAAGCGGTCAATCCATAGCCTCATGCTCACACTACACATTCATCTCAAAAGAAATCATGCTAAGTGCATCAATGACTCTGATATTTTCACTCCATGCTTCTGCTACGCTGCTGCCAATATCATGAATCAACGAAAGCTTCCGCTACTCTGATGAAAAGATATCATGATCCAGAATGTGAGCATGTCGGTCCGAATGTCACAACATCACAAAATTCCAATACCACAATGGATGTCTCGAAGATTTTTGATAGCTGATGATCTCAAAAGCTGGCTCAAAACTATTATCATGTGGATCAGTAAAAGACCTCCACTTGGATTAACCAAACATGCAATGAGAAGAATCAATGACTACGAGCTTCAGAGCAAAGTACTACATCACTTTAATGTAATATCTGTTAGTATTCAATGTAATTTTAGTACATGATTGAGGTGACCTCCCTTAGGGGGAGATTGTTAGGAATTAGAAATTCCAGGTATTAAAGAGTCGGTCACCTCAAGCATATGTAATCGTTAGAAAGCTCGTAGTCGTAGTTATTTCAAGCTAAGTAGTAGTTAGTTAAGTAACACCGTGGAGGACGGACGGGTCTTTACCCACTGTATGCCTGATCCATAGCCCGTTGTGTGGCGTTTTATGTAAGACTATAAATACTCTCTACCTCCCAAGGTAGAGAGTTGGAGCTCATAATAAGAATTTTATTTCTCTCACTAAAGTTCCCTAAACCTCTAACTTTCTCTCTCTAGAATTCTACTTATACGCCACCTTGTTGTTATGGTTTGATGTGTATGTGAAACTAGTATCCTACAGTTTGCAATACCATTCTTGTCAATGTCCTTGAAGTCCGGATGAAAACCGGAATGCTTCCAGACCTTCGTTAGCCCAACCTCATACAAAAGACCTGAGTGAATAGGTCGGAGATCCACAACTCCCTCACACAACTTCTTAACGTCGGCCTCTGAATAACCGCCCGAGGGGGCATCGTCCAAAACACTAGAATCCGGATGTCTCCATGGTATGGCCTCCGGAATAGCTCTCCGATCTATTAGGAAAAAGTTGTCCTTCCAGTTCTTTAGACTTGAACATGTCTCCTTGAAAATGCGCGCCGGGGAATTTCGTCCGGTCCGACTCGCAAACGAAAACCAATGTCCTTGCTTATTCAACTTATAAAACACTTGGAACAAATTCACAGTGGGCTCAATCTCCAAACTCCGACAATATACCTCGAACATAACCAGGCTATTTAACCCAATGGGCACCAACTGCGTGATATGGACCTTAAAATACTTTATCACACTCAAAAGAAAGGTGTAAAAGGGAACACAAACCCCGGAGAAAGCAAAATATTGCTCATACAAGCCAATGGCATCCCCCGGTAAATTGTTCATGGTGAATTCCGGAGGGGGTAAACGGGGGTGTAAATCCATCGGAATGCCATACTCACTAATGAGTCCTTCCAGCTCTCCTTCGGTAAGGACGGATGAGAAAATATGCATGTCCGCTTTGGGAACAAGATCAGCAGCCGGACGTTCCGAACCGGAAGCCATAGAATATTGACAAGGAGGCAACGCAAACGGAGGAGAAATTAGAAAGAAGGAACGCACATGAAGTTCGCCGAAGAGCCAGAAAACAAATAGTGAAAAAGATAACCGTAAAATGTAAAAATGGCAAATGAGATGAAAAAGAAATTATATAGACAAAGGAAGTGGGGGCACGAAACGTCATGTCGTGTCAGGGAAGGACGAATCTGAACCGTCAACGGATACTCACCTGCCACGTGGCATGATCTTACAAATCTCGGTAAATATTATTTTAACCCACTTTTACCCAATGGGCTTGGGCCCATTGTCTACAAGAAGGCCCATGAAACCAGAACACGCCTAATCATTCCGAACGAACCCAACGGACGACTAAAATCAAGTATCACGTCACTTGTCGAAAACAAATAACATAATACTGAGGGGGACATGACGACGTATATGCCCCTTCGGTCCAATGACCGAAGGGTCCAACACTCTATCCGAAGGGCTCAAAGCTCTGCCGGATTGGTTCAATGCTATACCGAATGGTACATGGACGAGCTATCCGTTCGAAGGACGCGCTGACCTGACAGTACCTTTGGCATCTAGCCTGGATGCAGTTCGTCTCATTCTCCTGGATGTCAGACACGACGCCAGAGACAGTGTCAGGGACAATGTCAGCCCTGAAAACACCAATGGTCCCATGAAGTACGACAGTCCCAGGGACCAGATAGTGACATCAGGCAGTATAAATACACATACAGTAATGGGGAATAAGGTATCATTTTCTCACACACACATTTTATAATATACCTTTCGGTAAAACACATACTCATTCTCACGCCGGAGTCGGGTCCTGGGATAACACCCGGGGCGAGACTAACGCGTTGTTCATCTTAGCAGGTATCTGGAAGGCTTATCTCTAAGGCTGAAAGGTAACTGCAACAACCCACAAAAAAATACTTCGACATGTATACTACTTATAAAACATTTAACATCTTCTCTCTTCCAATTTTTTAAGCTATATGTACAATTACTTTATGCATAAACACTTATACATATTGATTGGTCAATATTTATAATTAATGTCATATTTAAAATACCCATTTGATAAAAAGTATATATAAAACACAATGTACAAACTATTTGAAGCACAAATATAACTAAAAAAACACTATTCAACACATACAATTAATACACTATTTAATTTATCATTTCACTAAAATATACAACCATTTAACCACAATGTAAAATCTAATCAAGCTAGTAAGCCATGCATTTAAAAATAAAGCGATTAAGTTTCCCGCAGTGGTCAGTCGACTGGTTCGGTCGCCACTGCGCCAAATGAGTCACCGCCTTTGTAACATGAGGGTCGAACTGGGTCGGTCGGCTCCAAAATTGATGAAGACTGATTGTGCTTAAGGAAAGAATTAAGATTTTGTTTGTGGTAGCTTCGGTTAACATGAGATGAATTATTTCCACGGTGTTAACTAAAGTTATTGTTATTTGTAATTTAATAGTTTAGTAAAAGTATGGCCGCATAACATTACCTTGTCAAAAAATATAGTCACAGGTTATCCGCCGCCGCATCGCGCGGATACCCTGCTAGTATAAATTATTAAAGTATGTCTTCCAAGGCAAGAAGGAGGGCTTGGCATTATGCCACTACGTACGAAAAGCCTGGTACTTCTTGCAAGTGGTGGTTTAGGTACAACGATGATAAAAAGGAAATTTGGAAAGCTCTCATAAAATGTTATTATGGTATAATGATTCCTGATAAACTGATTTATAATATCAATGCAAAAAATTATCTAAAGTTATCTCTGGTATGGAATGGAATTTTAAGTTTACAAAAACCGGATTTAATGGCTTCGGTTTTAGGATACAACATGTGGAAATGGAAGTGCGGTAATGTAGACCGTATATCTTTTTGTTATGATATTTGGGCAGTTGATAGAAACATTGAGAAGTTTATTTCCAGATTTATTCTTTTAGCTGCTAATAGAAATTGGAAGATAAGAGAGTTTTACGACTTGAGCCCCGCAAATGAAATTGTGTGGTGTATCAGGTTTTCAAGGAATTTACTCCCGCATCAGAAGTCCGTTCTTGAAGACTGTTCCGCACTACTACATCACGTTATTATCCAACCATATGTAGATGATGTAGTAACATGGAAACCAACGAAGTCTTCTAGTTACTCTACCACCATGGCGTACGAAGTGCTACATCAACCTCAGCCAAACACACATGATTGGTTTAGATTTATGTGGAGAAAAGGTGTTCCCTTAAAAAATCCAAGGCTTCACATGGTTAGCTTGCCATCAACGAATACCGGTAAAACATTTACTCTTTCATAGAAACGTCATAGTAGACATCAATCATGCAACATGTTCTTGGTGCGGTTCATCTACAAAAATAGTTGAGCATTTATTGTTGCATTGCAAATGTTCATTTCTATTTTGGGGTAGTTTGTTCAGATGGTGGAACTTGTTTTGGGTATTGCCAAGATCAATTTCCGAATTTGTACAAGAATGGAATGAAGGTATGCCAACAAACTTTCCCAACATATGAAAATTAGCTGGTCCTTATGCCATCTGGAAAATTTGGTTAGCAAGAAACGAGGCGACGTTCAGTGATAAGTTCTTTTGTTGGTCTAAAGTAGTAACAATTGTCAAACAAAAAACATTTCAGTGTGCAGTTGAGCAAAAAGTGTGTCATGATTCACAATATCACATTTGGATTGAGCAACCGTGGGAGCTCAATTGAAATTTTAAGTTTGTTGTATCAAATGTTGTTTGTATTGTAGTTGAGTAAGCATCTATAGTCAAATATTTTGTAATTACACTTCAACATTGTTAAAGTCTATATTATCAGTATAAACTTTGTTTTTTGCCAAAAAAAATTATGCTTTGATAACTCATGTTTAGAAGTGCGGAATTTCAGGATGCGTTTAGCTTATGATCTTTGTAAAAGAATTTTTGAAAAACCGTTAAAAAAAAAGAAAAGAAAAATGGCCTTGTGTTCAGTCTAATACTTTAAGAAAAAAGAAATTAAAAATATTAAAAAATGACTTTTTCTTGTTTGCATTGAAAATTTTTATTTTCTTTATATTTTGGTCTTTAATTTTTTTCACATCTTCCTACGCACTTTCATTTTTCTACAAAAATCAAATAAGCAACATTTTATACTTGAGAAAATCGCATAAAAAGGTCTTTATCTTAACTCCAAGTTTAATTAAAGGTATCTGTCCCCCCCCCCCCCTCACAATTTAAGGTATTTAACTTATTATACCGTATAATTTAAGGATATTTTTACCTGCTAGTTAGGTATCAGGTCATCTATTTATGGTTTTTATTGTAAAAGTTTTGAGCTTTATTAAAGGTATCAGTCTTCCCCCCCCCCTTCCCCTCAATTTAATGTATTTAACTTATTATACCGTGTAATTTAAGGTTATTTTTACCTGCTTGTTAGGTATCAGGTCATCTATTTATTATTTTTTTGTAAAAGTTTTGTGTTTTATTTAGTATAAATATATCAAAAACCTTCATAAAAAATCTTCCTGTTTATATATGATTCTAAAAGTATTTTCTTTCTGTCATAATGATTTCAAGATTTTTTGTCACCTTTTACTATTTTATAAAAATCAATTTTGCTTTTTATTTAGTCTAAATATAACAAAAAGCTTCATAAAAATTCATCCATTTTCTATAAGATTCTAAAAAGTATTTTCTCTTTCGCCATAATTTTAGTCACGTTTTACTATTAAAAAAAACAAAAACCGATTATGTCTTTATCTTTTTATAAACTGTTTTGTTTTAATTTTATAAAAATAGTAAAAAACGTCAAAAACATTTTTTTTAATTTTATGGTATTTTTCCAATAGCGTTTTTAGTTGGGTTAAATTTTCTAGAATTTTTGGAATTCGTTTGGTAATTTATTTTAATTTAAATGCTGTTTTAGTCATTAAATTAGTTAAAATATTTTCGTTTGTTTAAAATTTTTGTTTTTATTTCTAAAATTAGTTCTTGTTGAGATTAAGTTTATGTGTGAATTTCACATTTTAATTCGTACGAATGTTGTATTGTGACAAGGAATTTGGTGTAATAAGAGATAAGGGGGTGTTTGTTATTTTAACATGCTTTGTAAATTGCAAACCTATTAATTGTCCAACATTGCAAGGGAAAAAAATTAATACCTTAAATTGAAAAAATTGAATCTGGGCCTAAGATTAGTATCTTTTATGCGATTTGCTCTCTTATAATTTTCAATACTGTATTATTTTAGAGATAAAAAGCTCTCTACATTTTTAATTTTAAAATAGATAATTAAATAAATAAATAAAAAGAAACAAATTTAAGTCAATTGACACGTCAATAAAATATGTATAAGATTTTATTTTGCAAAAATAAAATATAGGAAAATGATTTGGTTTTCCTAAAACTTGTTCCTACAAGTCTTTCTAATTGTATGTGGAGTGATTTAGTTAGAAAAAAAGAAATTTAAATTTTTCATCAAATAAATTCAGAACATGTGACATTACCCTAAAACATACTAATTGTGAACTTTTAGTTACATGTAAAAGGAACGAAAAGTATTTTCAATATATACCTTATTCAATAAACCAAACTTATATTTATAGGGGTAAAAAGCCCTTTTACCAAAAAATAAACCAAACTTATACATTTATTGAAACTTGAATACGTACAACAATGCACCCTTAAATACTTTAAAATCTTGAAACGTGAACAACACTTGGACCTCGAATTCCGAATCAAAAAAGTCAAATGAACTTTACTTAAGACGAAGGAACCGAGTGCCAAAAAAACCTGTTTCGCTTCAAACTACTAGTAATTAAGACTAAAAGTAAGGAAGTCCTTGGCCTGCTTTCATTATACCTACCCCTTTTTAAAGAACTTGATTTCAATCCCAACAAAGAAATGAAAGCATAACTCTTTGCTCAACATACATTTGAATTTGAAAAACATATGGAACTTTGAGCAACCTTTACTTGAACCTTGACCACGACATTGATTCCCTGAACCCATTAACAAAGTTGACCTTAAAACATCATTGATTGGAAAATAAACCAAATATTGCTCTATGGAAACCAATTTAATATATGACATGCGCGTAAAGATTTATATTGTTTTGTTTGCTAATGTTGTGGAAGTAAGTTTGTATTTATTTATTTACTTTTTTTAAAAAAAAAGGCAACGGGTGATGTATTTGATCTTCTCACACAAGATGGGCGAACTCCCTAATTCATGATGATTTTTGCAATCAAAAAGTTGTTTAACACTAGCACACAAAAGATGATTTTCAATGTAAAATTATTTGGTAGAAATGAATAAAAAGAATTATAGAAAATGTTTTGCGATATAAACATTATATTGAATGACAATAAGTCTGATTTCAAATAAAGCAAACTCAAACAAGAGTTAGAATTTGCAAATGAACTTTAGAGCTCTGATTGGATTAGTGACAATAACGATTTCAAGTCGAGAGTAATTGCTCTTCATTAATGTGATATTAAATGTGAAAGAGATAACATTTACTCCGACTAACATTTTCTTTGTATGGGCAAACATACCGCGTGTGGGTTGCTGAAACGTGTTAAACATTGGACATGTACGTCTTGCATTTAATGCTTATATTATTGGGAATCAAAGCAATCAACATGCTTTTGTGAATAGTTCTGATAATTCTTAACGCAATTTTCAACAACTTGTACTTGTTTTGATTTTTATAGTTTGTATTTTTTCCTCATCATTTGCTTTCTTAAAAGAAGTCTCTTTTAAATATCTTAGAGATATTTTGAGCTATATTATGTTGCGTTGATTAGAGAGCTGATAGGATTACTAGGGCATAGTCGATCCCTGATGGTCCTTTTCTCTTCAACTTATAGTTCATATACTTACTAGATTGATACCGCATCGGATAAGCATCCGCGGATCTCATTATTTGGAATTTTAAATTTGCGGAGATCGAGGAATGATAGAGTTACTTATGAGTTTAGATGCTAAGCGTGGAGTAGTTTGGTTCTCTTTAGAGCCCATCGAAGGTACTTATGGCTTTTTGTTCCCACAAGATTGTTTCACCCCATATCCTTGAATAAATAATGAGAGGTGTTGAGTTTTTGGCGATAGTTAGTTCTTTATCTTCTTAAAAGAATCTTTTTTTTAAAAATTGGGTACACATCAAGGACTCGCAATAAGTAACTTGCAGGGTACCCGCGCGATGCGGCGGCGGGTACCCTAGAATAAAATTTCTCAATGAACCGTGCTTTATAATCTAAACCTTTTATGTGACGATAAATTTGCGGATGCCAAAAGTTTCATGTCGCATATTTCAACTCTTTAAAATATTATAGTAGGGTACCCGGCGGCGGGTATCAAGTAATAAAATTTTCGGAAAAAAATGTTTTCAATTTTATGTTTTCTCTTACAATAATTTTACCAATAGCGAAAACATAATGAGTTTGAGTAACTTTAAAAAAGTGATGGATAATATCAAACTAATTCATATTAAAACAATTGAAAGTGACGTGATTTTGCGTCGCGGTAGTCAATAATGTTATGGGGTTATGGTCAAGTTAGTTGATAGTGATCCGTAGTCACAAGTAGGAACATTTTTTTTTATGAAATATATATGTAATAATCAACACCTCGTAATAAGTAAATAAAATATATTTTTGAACATGTTTTATCATTAATATTGTTTATTACACTTGTCTCATATAAATAAAAGATATAAATAAAATAGTGTTCATAGTGTATATATCTTGTAAAGTATATATTTATGAAAATGTTTGTATCATTAATATTATTTATAACACTTGTCCCACATAGATAGAATATATAAATAAAAGAATGTTTATAATGTAAAGAAAACTTACATGTTTAAGCAATCATTTAGAGTTATCCATTAAAAGTATAATAATTAACATACTACTATATTAATCATTGAATTAGCACTTAGCACTTTGCACATTTGCATCATTTGTCTTAAAAAAATTGTCTCGATTTTTACAAAAAACCGTTTTTTACTTTTGTGGTTTATTTTATTTAAAATAATTCAAAATTTATTTAGATTGGTTCTCGAAACACTCTTACAATATAATAATAGTTTTGGACCTTTGTAGTTTTGCAGCATTTTAAAATCATATTCATTTATATTTGCATTTTTGCATTAAAACTAAACTAATTATAAAAAAATAAATAATAAATGAAGTATTAAAATATTGTGAAAGATAAATTAGTAAAAGCTATGCATTGAGTACATTATGCATTAAAAATTATAATGCTTAAAAAACAAATTAGTGACATCTTAAAAAAAATTAGGAGAGACGGTGCTAAATGCTTTATAAGTAGTATAGATATATACATTTTGTTTTTCTAAAAAATATGTTATGGTGCATCTGAAAGATTATGAATACGTTTAATTCAAGTCGATGTATCTCTAATACGTGATTATATTTATTTTTCATCATTTTTATCTTAAGATTTTTTTCTTAATTGATACTTAGTCTTGCCAAATATTGTATGTCATTAATCTGTTAGGCACGCGTGTAGGCCAATATTCTGTTAGCAGTAAGGCTCAATCCTTATGGGCCAACCCATCCAAAAACAGAAAAATGCAAACCCTAGCTTACATCAAACCCTATTTAACCCACATGTTCCTTCTCAGCAGCAAACAAGAATATCATCTCCATTCATCTTTTTTATGCCTTTCTTTGATCAATATTATTTGTTTTTGCATCTGTTTTACCCTCTCCTTGTGATAAATTATGATTATTCAAGGAGATATAACTGGTGCATATAGCTAATTATAGTAAGGCTTACCAACGCATTGCATCACATATATTCCTTATAATTTCATAATTGTTTTTTACGGTTTTTTTTATATAAATTGGCAAATGATGGAAACTCAGTTTTATGCTTAACACACTGATTAACCATGGTGACTACAAACTCCGCTTATTAACTGATGCCAAATATTATTTTTGTAAGTTTTGTTTTTTACTTTGGAAAGCAAGTCATGCTACATATAAATCTTAAACTATACACTGTATTTATTCATGTCGAAAATCAATCTCAGTCTGTTCTGATGCTTTCTTAGTTTTTATAATAAAACACTTTGTTATGTTTTTATGGTTTGTGGATGAAATGTTTTGATGTATCTATGATGAGATATATAGCAGACGGGCGGTCTGAAATGATGTCATGTTGATTGTCTGCGTAATATCCATTTAATTTTTTATTTGATTTGTTGTTATCTGAAATGATGTCGTGTTGATTGTCTGCGTAATATCCATTTAATTTTTTATTTGATTTGTTGTTATGATTGTTTGGCTGTGATGAATATGCCAATATTTATGTCTGGACTTATGAGACATTATCTATGAAATTTTGCGCATTCTTCTGAGCCTAGTTCATTGTTTGTAAAACTTTCTGATGTTGGGTGTCTTCTCTATATTTATTTGATCAAAATTCATGGATTGTTGATCTCTCTAGATAATGTAGTAGTGTGGAACTTAACTGAAAATGGTATCTTGGTCAAGAAACTTATAGACATGTACATCGTATCATGGTCATTCTTCTGAGCCTAGTTCATTGTTTGTAAAACTTTCTGATGTTGGGTGTCTTCTCTATATTTATTTGATCAAAATTCATGGATTGTTGATCTCTCTAGATAATGTAGTAGTGTGGAACTTAACTGAAAATGGTATCTTGGTCAAGAAACTTATAGACATGTACATCGTATCATGGTCATTCTGTGAATGGACAGCAGTGGTATCATGGACAGCAGTGGTATCATGGTCATTATGTGAAGCAAATGGGTGTACATCCTGATTAGAGATATGTACTCTTTTGTGAAGGGGTGTTTTAAGTTGTGTATTAATTATAGTTTGATTTGTATTTTTAGTTGTGCTTCAAGTATTGTAACTAATGCTTTGTCACTTGCATTTGCTTAAAATTCTATATATGGAAATCTTAAAATAATTAATATGAGGGAAGTGCATCCCTCTATTATAAGATAGTAAGATAAGATAAGTACTACCTCCGTCCCATATTAACTGTCCTGTTTGACTTTTTCAAGTCTTTTTTTCTTAATTTTGACCTTAAATATTTTTGTTTGTGTTTTATAATATTTGATGAAAATTATATCAATGGAAATAAATTTAAAACCCAATCCATTCATATGTTTTGCATCAAGTATTATATAATATAAACAAAACTATTTAAGGTCAAAGTTGAGAAAAAAGACTTGAAAAGTCATACAGGACGGTCAATATGGGAAGGAGGGAGTAATAAATAAAGTTATGAGTTGCGGTTCGAGATCGGACCCTTGGATCCTTATTTCAAAATTAAGCGTTTAGGTCTTGGCTACCCTCTTACGCTGGCCCTTGGACCTCTAGCCGGGATTGGGCGAGGTCTTGGTCTAACCCACTGGGATCCTCATTTCATGAAGCCTAGAGTCTTGGAATTCTCCGTCGTAACGGCCCTTGGATCCTTTATTCTGAAACGTGTAAGGTCTTGGAATTACCCCGTGAAGCTCCGTAGTTCATAGCTCATATAAGTAAAAGTAAAAGTGCAAAAAAAAAAAAAAAAAAAAAAAAAAAAAAAAAAAAAATGAATGAATGAATGAAGAAAAAAATATATAATAAAAAAATGGAAAAGTCAAAAAAAAAAAAAGTGAATAAAAATTCCTTGATGTGGACATCATTTTTGAGACAATGGTTCTTGAGAGAAGATGGATAACTAATTATCGACTTAGCTTTGTATCTTTATCGGAATAAGAATTATCGAAATGAGAAATTTGAAGAAATTCATTTCTCACCAAAAATAAAATAAATAGAGGAAAATAGGAAAATGGGAGCAAAAGGTAATTACACAAGTAACTTCCATGGGTAGTGTTAGCATCTAGAGTCATATTTGACAATGATTTCGATTTTACGCTTAGTTTGGGGACTTGTGAAAAATCAGGGACGATGTATTCTATCCGTATGGTCACTTCACGCTGTGTTGTGTTTCCTACTCCGTGATCCTAAAATGTCGTTTGAAAAATGTTGGAGTTATTGATCGACATGAAAGTTCAACAAACCGTCACTCATAATCGGAATGTGCTTAATCGTAATATCTATATGTGAAATAAAAGGTAAACGGGGCGTTTTTAGAATTAATGGTTTCTTAATCTCTTTTGAGGAATCTTTGCTACTTTTCATAGGTTTAGTAGAAAGAGATTGAAATCCTTGGTTTTAGAAGCGTGAGTTGATTACATTGCGTGGGGACACGACAATCTTCTAGTCTGGGGTATTTTGGTATGTGCTAAACTACATACCATTTCTTTACCAAAATAGACCCAAAATAACCAAGAAAGAGCCGTTTATTGCTAATATTTGATGGTTTCTTGAGTTTATGCATGTGCAGGTACGGATTTGACAAAACAGACAAAAAGAAGCCAAAACCGAAGAAAACCGAGCACGAGAGAAAGAAGAGAGCAAAATCCGATGCCGGGGATGTAGTTTTATGGGATTTGGATGCATAAAAGATCAAATTACGGAATTCGGGACATTATTTCGGAGTTTTCACAAAATACCCTTCAACTTTACCATCATGTCACTTTTTACCCTCCACTTTCCCAAATTCACCATGTCAATCCTCATTTATCCTATTTCACCCTCACAATTTCACAACTACACTTTTGGTACTTGGAGTTTTCAAGATTACATAAATGGTCCTTGTTGTAACATTTGGTTACTAAATACAAAATAAAGCCAAAAATCCAAGTCCAAGAAAAAAATAACAAGCCAAATCAAAAATCCAACCTTGGCCCAATTAATCCCCAAGCCCGTTTTTCCCTTGATAATTACCCACGGTCAAATTTTACACCCCAAGTCAAACTTCTATTCTCCTAAGTCAAACTATTAATAAAAACTCACCCTTCTTCCTCAAACGCGCCCAAACAGTTAACGACCTTCTTTCACTGTTTTACCATCTTCACCATATTACCCACATGTCCCCATCTTTTACCCTGACTTAAAGTACCTTCTAGAACCTGACACACCTGGCAGAGGTTATGACACCATATTTTGTCCACCTTGGCAATCCTAAGGGATTTGATTGGTTGAAGGTATGTGGCACATGATCCAAGGCCTACGAATGAGGTTGGATGTTGACATCATTTGATCAAGGGCAGAGATTAAATCCCAGAAGCTTCCTGAAGCCTTGAAGAACCTGTGCAAGAGCTTATATATAGAACCCTCTTCACCACAGATGAAGTGTCCAGTTTTTTCATGCTTTTAGAAAAGGCTTTGGCCATTTTATTTCCTTGTTATTCTGTTTTAGTAAATTGTAATTTCGTTTTCATTTAAAAGTGTAATCTCAAATTTTATTAATGCAATTTACTTTTGAAGTTCAAATACCTTGTTAATTTATTTAGTCAGTTCCACTGTTACATAAGCTAGATCTGTGTTACTTTGAGTTTTAATGAGCTTACTATTGTGTCACTTAATCTCTGAATCATTTTTCCCAACAAGTCAACCTTGGTCAAAGTAAAAAGTTAATCAAGTTTTAGTTTGAAATCTGTCTTTGAGTTGGTGTTTGATTTAGTTTTTAGTTGTTTATCAATTCCACTTCAGTTAAAATAAGATTTCATCATAGTTTTCAAAACTAAAATGAATTTTTGCTCAAAACATGGTGTTTGGTTTAAGCTTAATTTTCAGAATTTAGTCAGTGTTGTTAGTTAGTATTAAGTCATTTGGTATTATAATTTGATGTTAGAACCTTTTCAATCAGTATTTCAAGTTTACAAGTTGGATTTGAGTTTTTAGAATGTTAAAGTAAATCTGTTATAAGCATTTCAAAACAGTTTTTGGTCATTTTCACTAAGCATTCTGAGTCCTTTATTTTTGTTATAAAAATCATAAAAAAAATCAAAAATAGTATTTTCATAAGCTGATTTTAATTTCCTCAAAAGAGAAAAAAAAATCAAAAAATTGCTTTGCTTAGGTTGTTGATGGTTTGGAGATAACCTCCCCTGCACCATCCTTTCTGTCCCAAGTAAGCATGTTCTAAACTAGATTTCTGCTTAGCCATTTGTAGTTATTGTTTGTTGTTTTGCTTATTTTGGTAGTCATAAGTTCAGTTTATTCTGTTATGCCTTAGGAGTCTAGATTGAACAGCTTATTTAGTTGCTTATTTTGCCTTTAGATTTCTGTGCATCTGCTCTACTATCCCCATATCAGTATTATTTTCAGCTTATGTTACTGCTTATCATGTTGCTATAGTTGTTGATCTTTGGTTATCTAAGTAGCTTGTAGGTCTAGTCTTCGGATTATGAGCTTAGGTTGCCTTTAGGAACCTTTAGATAAGTTTGTTTAAGTCTGCAATTCCATTTCTGTCATTCGTGCTTTTCTGCATCAGCATCAATAAGTCCCAATATGCCTTTATTTCTGATTTTGAATTTCTTCATTTTAGATCCCTATTAGCTGAAATTCTGAACTTAAGCTCTTTGGTTGGTGGTGGTTAGCATGGCAATTTTAGTATAATTTTAGGATTTTTCTAAGCTAGCTTAATCAGGGCTTGAAGTAGCCACTTTAGGGCCGTTTGGCATAGGGTAGTTTGAACATGATTTAGTGCTCAATTGCCTTTTACCTGTGCTTATTAGCTTCTAATCAGTTGCAGTAGCTTATTTTCAGATATTTTAGGTTAGTTTTAGGCTGTGGTAGCTTTTTGTAGCTTATTATGGCTTATTGCTTATTTCACTAGTGCTTATTACAACAGTTGTGCGCCCAAATCATACCTCCTGCAATCAAAAGTAGTTTCTGTCATTTTTCCCTGATTCACAGTATTATTTTAGAATTTTCTGAAAGTTTTCATTATTTTGCATGCTCTTTTGCTATTTTTCTGCATTTAAAATCATTTTTAAAGCTTTTTAATTAGTTTTTAATACAAATAATTCAGAAAAAGGTCAGAAAAATGCAATTTCAATTTTCTCAGTTTTAGAAAAATCAAAAAGTCATAAAAAGTATTTTTTTTTTCCAGAATTTTCTTAGCTTAAGTAGTATTTTCTAGCATTTTAATTAGTTTTAAATAGTTTGAAATTCATAATAAATAGATAAAAATTCATAAAAATGTGATTCCACTTTTTAAAATTCGTTTTAGTTCATTTAGATTTTTGAAAAATAGTTTTTTAATTTTTTTGAATGTTTTCATAATTTTTAGCATTTTAAGTCTATTTTAATTGTCCAAAATTAGTTTTTAATTCAAAATAAATCAAGAAAAAACAAAAAATATAGTTTTAAATTTCAAATAATTTTTAAATAACATTCTTAGTTGTAGAAAAATAGTAGTTCATTTTATAGGGTTAAATTAGTTTAGTTTGCATTTTAATTCGCGTTTTATTAATTGCGTTATTTACGTTTTTAGTTATAATTTGCATTCTTAGTTGTAATTACTTGTTTTCATCATATATCCAGTAGTTTTTATTGCTTTCCTTTACTATTCATTGTCTTGTAGTTTAGAAATCACCCAAAATTCCTTATTTTCACACTCAAATCCCGAAACGCGACGTGAGTTGTTAAACTCCATTCATCCCTCGTTGGGAAAACGACCCGGGGAAAATACATACCTTTGTATTTCTTCGGAAAATATCTGTACGAAAACTTATTATCAAAATGGCGCTGCTGCCGGGGAGGGCATGAAGTGAGTTTTCGTATTCCTTCTCGATTCGCGTGTTTTTGAAGATCCTTCCCCGAGAAGTTATCGTTGTTTTTGTAAATATTTCTTTTATAAAAACCCAAAAATATTTTCCTTTTCAAAATTTATTTTCTTTTTTATGCTTGTTATTTATCAAAACCCAAAAATATTCTTCTTTACCCTCTGATTTGATAATTCTTTCCTCTTATCCCTCTTATATTTGATTCTTATGGACTCCTTCGACTATTTTTGTCAGTGTTGTAATTCACGTTTGGGATATGATTATCAGTGTTATAATCATATGTGCCCCAATTCTTTCAATAATCCTCAAAATTTTTCCAACTACCCTCCACAGCTCGAGATATCTTAGTTTGATCCATATTATTGTTATGGTTGTGGAGATATGGTGGATTCGTCGAATGATTTTTGTTGTTTACGGTGTATGCCCGAGATACATCCTATTTATGAAGAACCCATTCCGATTGAGAATTATGATTCCATAATTGAAGAACCCACCGGGGATGTCGGGGACGATTTTTCATGGATTGACGACACTTATGAGCAACATCGAATCGCAATGGAATGCATGTTAATAACTTTATTCAATCAATATCAACAAAGTGTTAATGCAGAACCCATTCAAGTTAAGGAAGACAATCACACCATTCTGGAGACCACAACGGAAGTGGTGGAAATTGCTAGCTCTCAGAGCACACCACTTGTCCCACCTCCGGAATCTTCAAAATACAATCCCATTCCTGTTTCTGAGCCTTTCATTTCTGACTCTTCCCCTTCACTCACGCCGGTTGAGAGAAGTGACGTCGTTTTGGAAGAGATCGATGATCATATTTCTACGGACATTGTTGAACCCGTTGACTCTCTCATAATGGGGGATGAGCATCTTAGTACTATTCCGGAAACGGAATCGTCTAGTGTTGAGGTCCTTATCCTAAGCCCAAGAGAGTCCGAGGTTGTTGATGATATTTGTGATGAGTCTTCTCTTGATATTTCGAATGATCATGATGAGATGTTCTCCGATTCCGATAACGATTCTTATGGAGACATCGATTTTTTCGACGATTTACCTTCTAAGCCCATTCACATAGAAGAAGTAAATGATTTTGAGCCGGAAGATGAAGAGATTGAGCCCGATGATATTCAGATCGAGGATGAAGCATTACGTGAAACATTGTTGAATGTTAATCTTCTCATTTCTAAGATTGAAGCCTTGAACGATAATTCAAATTCGCATCCTATCTCCGTTAAAAATAGTGATTTCTCTCCCGAGCTTGAGACTTTCCGATTTGATGAAGAAATTAGTGGCAGTCCCACTATTACAGATGTTTATCATCCGATTCTTGAGCGATTCTACTTCGATGTTGATATGAGCAAAGTTTTGAATGAAATTTTCGATACTCCGATGAATGACCCGATCATTGAGGATGCTATTGATGACCCAATACCACCGGGTATTGAGGATGTTGTGCATGATCCCGAGGGGGATATGGTTGTTCTTGATGGTTTTCTTGACTCTCCTCTCTCTGATGAGTCACCCATCACCTATCCCGTTGAGCCCGCATGTGAAGACAAGATTTTTAATCCCGGGATATCGATTGATGAGCTTTTTGTTGGAAACATTTTTCGAGATAAGGATCCTTCGATGGATGCCTTTAGTATTGAGCTTTCACCTCTTATCCTTTACCATGAGCTCCCGTCTTCTTTGGAGAATTCTCTTTTCTATCCGTCATCCCGACGTCCACCCGCAAAACCACCAGATGATGGATCACTCTTTCTTGATAAACCTTTTGTAAGTTTGGGAGGAGTTATCCCTTATGTGCTTGAGCCTGACATTTTCTTTCCCTCCCAACCCACCCATTCTCTTTTCCTCCAAGTGAGGATACCATCTTTGATCCAGGTATCCTTTCCGCTTGTTTCCCCAAGGACAAATGAATTCGGGGACGAGTCTGGCTAGCGACTCGGTGAAGAAAAATAGTAGCGCTTCGTGGGAGGCACCCCATGCTTATCTCTATCTTCTTTCTATTTTCTAATAAGTGACGTGAAGGGTTAGCCTCTTCGATTTCTCGTGTTTGGTTGTTTATGATGTTTTGTCTAGGATTTTCCCGATATGAAGACTCTCGTGCTCGAAGTTTGTCTTTTCTCCACTCGAGTTTCATGATCGATGCTGATGGAAATCCGATATCCGAAGTCTTATCGACTAACGTTTATCTTTTAGCATACTTAATAAACGGCTTTTAGATTTTCGTTGATACCATTGCCTTTAAACATTGAGGACAATGTTTCGTTTTAGTCTGGGGTGGGTAATGTTCGATTTGATTTGACCGCACTTGCTTATTCTTTGTCGTGTACTTTCGCAACCCCGTTTTTCCTTAGAAAATAACAAAAAAATGTGCAAAAAAATGAGAAAATTTAAAATTTTGTAAGTTTTTGTTAGTATTATGATTGAAAAGTCTTTGCTAGTCTCTTAGAAGTTACTTTAAATATGCGTTTTCTTGAAATAGCATTTGCTAATTGCTTAGACAAGAGGCTATAAAATGCGATTCTAGCTCACAAGGCCAAGATTTTGCAAGTCTCCCTAAGTAATTTTAAATATGCGAAGCTTAAACAAGAATTTGCTAGTTTCTAATAAATGACTTTAAAAATGCGAGACTTGAGATTATTTAACGAAGCAATTGCTAAGTTAATATATGTTTTGACACCTTATTGACTTTCCGCTGGTGAGAGTAGGAATAGAATTTGATTGCAGGAGGTATGATTTGGGCACACAACTGTTGTAATAAGCACTAGTGAAATAAGCAATAAGCCACAATAAGCTACAAAAAGCTACCACAACCTAAAACTAACCTAAACTATCTGAAAATATGCTACTGCAACTGATTAGAAGCTAATAAGCACAGGTAAAAGGCAATTGAGCACTAAATCATGTTCAAACTACCCTATGCCAAATGGCCCTAAAGTGGCTCCTTCAAGCCCTGATTAAGCTAGCTTAGAAAAATCCTAAAATTATACTAAAATTGCCATGCTAACCACGACCAACCAAAGAGCTTAAGTTCAGAATTTCAGCTAATAGGGATCTAAAATGATAAAATTAAAAATCAAAAATAAAGGCATATTGGGACTTATTGATGCTGATGAAGAAAAGCACAAATGACAGAAATGGAATTGTAGACTTAAACAAACTGATCTAAAGGTTCCTAAAGGCAACCTAAGCTCATAATCCGAAGACTAGACCAACAAGCTACTTAGATAACCAAAGATCAACAACTATAGCAACATGATAAGCAGTAACATAAGCTGAAAATAATATTGATATGGGGATAGTACAGCAGATGCACAGAAACCTAAAGGCAAAATAAGCAACTAAATAAGCTGTTCAATCTAGACTCCTAAGGCATAACAGAATAAACTGAACTTATGACTACCAAAATAAGCAAAACAACAAACAATAACTAAAAATGGCTAAGCAGAAATCTAGTTTAGAACATGCTTACTTGGGACAGAAAGGATGGTGCAGGGGAGGTTATCTCCAAACCATCAACTTCAAACCATCAACAACCTAAGCAAAGCAATTTTTTGATTTTTTTTTTCTCTTTTGAGGAAATTAAAATCAGCTTATGAAATACTGTTTTTGATTTTTTTTATGATTTTTATAACAAAAATAAAGGACTCAGAATGCTTAGTGAAAATGACCAAAAACTGTTTTTAAATGCTTATAACAGATTTACTTTAACATTCTAAAAACTCAAATCCAACTTGTAAACTTGAAATACTGATTGAAAAGGTTCTAACATCAAATTATAATACCAAATGACTTAATACTAACTAACAACACTGACTAAATTCTGAAAATTAAGCTTAAACCAAACACCATTTTTTGAGCAAAAATTCATTTTAGTTTTGAAAACTATGATGAAATCTTATTTTAACTGAAGTGGAATTGATAAACAACTAAAAACTAAATCAAACACCAACTCTAAGACAGATTTCAAACTAAAACTTGATTAACTTTTTGCTTTGACCAAGGTTGACTTGTTGGGAAAAATGAACCAAAGATTAAGTGACACAATAGTAAGCTCATTAAAACTCAAAGTAACACAGATCTAGCTTATGTAACAGTGGAACTGACTAAATGAATTAACAAGGTATTTGAACTTCAAAAGTAAATTGCATTAATAAAATTTGAGATTACACTTTTAAATGAAAACGAAATTACAATTTACTAAAACAGAATAAAAAGGAAATAAAATGGCCAAAGCCTTTTCTAAAAGCATGAAAAAATTGGACACTTCATCTGTGGTGAAGAGGGTTCTATATATAAGCTCTTGCACAGGTTCTTCAAGGCTTCATGAAGCTTCTGGGATTTAACATTTGCCCTTGATCAAATGATGTCAACATCCTACCTCATTCGTAGCCCTTGGATCATGTGCCACATACCTTCAACCAATCAAATCCCTTAGGATTACCAAGGTGGACAAAATATGGTGTCATAACCTCTGCCAGGTGTGTCAGGTTCTAGAAGGTACTTTAAGTCAGGGTAAAAGATGGGGACATGTGGGTAATATGGTGAAGATGGTAAAACAGTGAAAGAAGGTCGTTAACTGTTTGGGCGCGTTTGAGGAAGAAGGGTGAGTTTTTTGATAATAGTTTGACTTAGGTGAATAGAAGTTTGACTCGGGGTGTAAAATTTGACCGTGGGTAATTATCAAGGGAAAAACGGGCTTGGGGATTAATTGGGCCAAGGTTGGATTTTTGATTTGGCTTGTTATTTATTTCTTGGACTTGGATTTTTGGCTTTATTTTGTATTTAGTAACCAAATGTTACAACAAGGACCATTTATGTAATCTTGAAAACTCCAAGTACCAAAAGTGTAGTTGTGAAATTGTGAGGGTGAAATAGGATATATGAGGATTGACATGGTGAATTTGGGAAAGTGGAGGGTGAAAAGTGACATGATGGTAAAGTTGAAGGGTATTTTGTGAAAACTCCGAAATAATGTCCCGAATTCCGTAATTTGATCTTTTAAGCATCCAAATCCCATAAAACTACATCCCCGGCATCGGATTTTGCTCTCTTCTTTCTCTCGTGCTCGGTTTTCTTTGGTTTTGGCTTCTTTTTATCTGTTTTGTCAAATCCGTACCTGCACATGCATAAACTCAAGAAACCATCAAATATTAGCAATAAACGGCTCTTTCTTGGTTATTTTGGGTCTATTTTGGTAAAGAAATGATATGTATTTTAGCACATACCAAAATACCCCAGACTAGAAGATTGTCGTGTCCCCACACAATGTAATCAACTCACGCTTCTAAAACCAAGGATTTCAATCTCTTTCTACTAAACCTATGAAAAGTAGCAAAGATTCCTCAAAAGAGATTAAGAAACCATTAATTCTAAAAACGCCCCGTTTACCTTTTATTTCACATATAGATATTACGATTAAGCACATTCCGATTATGAGTGACGGTTTGTTGAACTTTCATGTCGATCAATAACTCCAACATTTTTCAAACGACACTTTAGGATCACGGAGTAGGAAACACAACACAGCGTGAAGTGACCATACGGATAGAATACATCGTCCCTGATTTTTCACAAGTCCCCAAACTAAGCGTAAAATCGAAATCATTGTCAAATATGACTCTAGATGCTAACACTACCCATGGAAGTTACTTGTGTAATTACCTTTTGCTCCAATTTTCCTATTTTCTTCTATTTATTTTATTTTTGGTGAGAAATGAATTTCTTCAAATTTCTCATTTCGATAATTCTTATTCCGATAAAGATACAAAGCTAAGTCGCTAATTAGTTATCCATCTTATCTCAAGAACCATTGTCTCAAAAATGATGTCCACATCAAGGAATTTTTATTCACTTTTTTTTTTTGACTTTTCCATTTTTTTTTTTTTTTTTTTTTTTTTTTTTTTTGCACTTTTACTTTTACTTGTATGAGCTATGAACTACGGAGCTTCACGGGGTAATTCCAAGACCTTACACGTTTCAGAATAAAGGATCCAAGGGCCGTTATGACGGAGAATTCCAGGACTCTAGGCTTCATGAAATGAGGATCCCAGTGGGTTAGACCAAGACCTCGCCCAATCCCGGCTAGAGGTCCAAGGGCTGGCGTAAGAGGGTAGCCAAGACCTAAACGCTTACTTTTGAAATAAGGATCCAAGGGTCCGATCTCGAACCGCAGCTCATAACTTTATTTATTACTTATTACTTATTACGAGTCCTTGATGTGTACCCAATTTAAAAAAAAAAGATTATTTTAAGAAGATAAAGAACTAACAATCGCCAAAAACTCAACATCTCTAATTATTTATTCACAGATATGGGGTGAAACAATCTTGTGGGAACTAAAAGCCATAAGTACCTTCGATGGGCTCTAAAGAGAACCAAACTACTCCACGCTTAGCATCTAAACTCATAAGTAACTCTATCATTCCTCGATCTCCGCAAATTTAAAATCCCAAATAATGAGATTCGCGGATGCTTAGCCGATAATTTAATTATCTATGGTTAAGGGAACAAGCTAGGGCTCAACACGCCCAGTCAAGTCAGAATTCTATTCCTACTCTCACCAGCGGAAAGTCAACAAGGTGTCAAAACATATATTAACTTAGCAATTGCTTCGTTAAATAATCTCAAGTCTCGCATTTTTAAAGTCACTTATTAGAAACTAGCAAATTCTTGTTTAAGCTTCGCATATTTAAAATTACTTAGGGAGACTTGCAAACTCTTGTCTTTGTGAGCTAGAATCGCATTTTATAGCCTCTTGTCTAAGCAATTAGCAAAGGCTATTTCAAGAAAACGCATATTTAAAGTAACTTCTAAGAGACTAGCAAAGACTTTTCAATCATAAAACTAACAAAAGCTTACAAAAAAATTAAATTTTCTCATTTTTTTGTTATTTTCTAAGGAAAAACGGGGTTGCGAAAGTACACGAAAAAGAATAAGCAAGTGCAGTCAAATCAAATCGAAGATTAGTTAGTCATTTGGTTTTTTCCTTACATATTTAGTCCCTAAAATATATATATATTTGGTAAATTATTTTATTTTAAATTATGTAATGTTTTAATCTGTATATGTCGTTTTTTTAAAAAAACGAAAAAATGAAAATATAAAACACTGTGAGGTCCAGATATGTCCTATAGTGATGAGAGAGAATATTTTTAGACTTAGTTATAAGCTCTAAATTATAAAGTGACAAATTAAGGTGACAACATTTTTTGTTAGAAAACAAGCATATAGCTTGAGACCTCACCTTATGCTCAGGGTATTAAACAAACAAACCATGATATCAAATTAGTAATGATCACGTACTCTTTTTATTAATATATTTGGGATGCTTCATAGCAAAATATTATCTTGTAAATTAGACTATTAATAATTTGTTTTTAATGTATAGTTTTCGACCTTTTTGTTGAATAATTGAAAACTCGTGAAGACTCGTTTATTAATCATGCGATATTTGTAGACACAAATATTATAAATCCTAAAATAGGACTAATTACTTTGCACCTGACAGTGATATCTCTCTCGATACGTTATTGGAGCTTTGTAACTAGTGACTTCCTGTCGCTAGATCCTTTTCCCAATGCACAAAGCCCCATCGAGGAAGGTGTTAGTGGTTTATGGTACAACATGCTAACCTCTCTTTTTGTGCTATTGATAACGCTCAGATTGTGCATATTTTTAGTAGCATTATGTATGCTTTTATATCTGTTATTTGGTTATATTTACGTGATTATAGTACTTAAACGCATCATAAGATGTTTGTCCAATGTTTATAACCAAGTGCAGGGAAACGAATGGAAAATAAAGAAATGTTCAGCAAAACGAAGATTCCTGTTTCAGTAAGTCTAAATCAGTATCTCAAGGACCTTTAAAGACCATAGTGATTGAAGAACCGAGTTCTACAAGACAAAGTGAAGAAAAGATCAAGTTTCCGTAACTCAGAGAATCCAACCGGATCGGTTACAACTGTAACCGGATCGGTTGGGAAACGGCCAGAAACAATGTTATAACCATCACCAACCGATCGGTCGCAACCCGCAACTGGATCGGTTGGCCAGTTTTTGTAAAAGACCAACCGGATCGGTTGGTCGTATGACCGATCCGGTTGGAGAAGCTGCAGCTGCCAAACTTCATCACTAAGCTTTTCCTTTGCATCCAAACGATTCTAGGTCCTTCTCTTGGTGTATTCTAGTCCCTTCCTTACTCCTTGGAGGCCAAGTTCAGCAATTAATACCTAGGCCTTGGAACTAGTATAAATAGAGGCTAATTGTGAGCATATGAGGCAAACCTCAAATAAAAATATCTCTACTCATCAAACAAAGCCTTAAGTTCTTAAAATTCGTCCTTAGAAGTCCAGAGAAGTTTGGAGATCCAGAAGTTCCACATTTGGAGGCCAAACCACCAAGAAGTCTACCCCAATACTTTGAGAATCATTACTACACCATTTGTAATCTTATTCCAAGCATTGTAAGACTTTCAATCATGTTTTCTAATGTTCAAAGTTCTGAGTTTATGTTCATGTTTGCTATGAGTGGCTAGTTTCTTTATACACTTGCTTAAATGATGTTGATTATCATATGATTAGTTAGTGATTGTGTTAACATGTTTTAATTCAATTTTAAGTTGATTCTAAGATCCAATTGTGCCAAAGTTTCATAGTGACATTTGTTAATCAAGTTTGGCTAATTGATAGTAATCGTGGAGGTCGAAAGAACTTATTGTTATTCAACTAGTCATAAACATTTTGTCTATGGATGATTGTTTTTACCCATTATTCTTGATTATACAAAGGAACTAAGGTGTGGTTGTAATAGAAACGCTTTTTGATTATCAAATTGGATTGGTTGGAAACATCTAAATGGTCGTAAGATTAGTTGTTGAGAATCAATTGTAGCCTTTTGTCTATGATCGGTTACCTTTTGTATTGACCATTTCTTAAGCAATTTGATGAACAAGTGGATGTTTTTGTGTTTAAGTTTATGTATGTAGACTTATGAAACTTGAATTGATCTTGAATTGATTAGTTAAACATAATGCTTGTAAGAACAATAGATTTGTCTTCCAACTAATTATCACAACCAACATGTTAAGAGGTTAACACAATCACATTAATCTATGATATGAAACTAGTTTAAGCAAGTGTAGTTTTTAATCATCTAAATTTCATTATACCTATTTGCTTTATTATATGTTTTGGATAGACTCCGTTAATTCAAACTTGTGTTTAGATTCACTCAAATCCCTGCGAACGATCCCGACTTACCTTCATAATCTTGCTATAACGGACGACTATACTTGCTCGTATGTGTTATTGGTAATTCACCTTTTATAAATTTTAAAACTTGTACACACCCAGCACATCAAGTTTTTGGCACCGTTGCCGGGGATTTGATTGTGTTTCAACAAGTTTTTGAATTTCCCTAAGTCGATTCAACCAAAAAAAAATTCTCAGAAACCTTAACCGGATCCGGTTGCCCCTCAACCAAATCGGTTACGATTTTGCCCATCAATCAATTGGTCTAACCGATCGGTTACATCCCGCAACCAATCCGGTTACCTACTCTGACCCATAAAAACTATTTTCGTTGTTTGTCCGTGTGTTTAGATATTGCCTGGATTCTCTAGGACATTGTATGAACACTCGAGCAGCGGGAATAGAACCAATTACACCTCTTACCAACCCCGAACGTTTGATTCGAAGAAGAAGAAGAACACGTTTCATACCATTGGAAAATCTTGTACCAAGAGTACCAAACCCACCATTTGATAACCTCGTAGAAGCCAAAGTTGTTTACAACCCTTTCACCAATTTACCTTTTCCCATGGCGGACGATCAACCCATGTGGGGAACCAACCGGACCGTAGCACCAACCCCCGAAAGTGCTATTGTTGCTATTAACCTTGGTGACAACTTCACCGTGAAGGGACATCACCTTTCTATGATCAAAGACCGACAATTAGATAGCCGTGCGCGGGCCGATCCGCATAAGCACATTGCCGAGTTCATCGAAATTTGTGGCATGTTTCGTTATGGCGACACCGATGTCAATGCTATCAAACTCAAACTTTTCCCATCATCACTCGCCGGAGATGCTAAAGTATGGTACAATGAATTAACCCCGGGAATCATCAATACTTGGGAGGAGATGAGGCAAGCTTTTGTGAGCCGATTCTTTCCACCTGCCATGTTTGATAGATTAATGGGAGAAATTCGTGCTTTCAACCAAAACCCAAACGAATCACTTGTCGAAGCTTGGCTTCGAATGAAAGATTTGCTTCGTAGTTGTCATGGACATGGATTATCAAAAGGAACCATTATCCAAATCTTTTACCATGGACTAGATGAAATCTCTCAAGGCATCCTTGATGCTGGAGGAATTTTTCTCTATAAGACTCCCAACGATGCACATAAATTGCTCGAAGATCGAGTACTTCTCAAACTCGATTGGTCCAAAGATTTCAAAACCAAACCTCTCCGAAAAACCGTTGCTTTTGTCGAAAATACCGATACCTCAAAACTCATGGAGAAGATGGAAGCGTTAACCTCAAAAATCGACTCGCAATACAAAGATATCAAAGATGAAATGAAAGAAATGCGAGACGGATGCAACAATTGTGGAGGAAATCACCCATCGTCCGAGTGCAACGATAAACCTATGGGTGAACCGAAGGAAGGAGAAACGAATTACGCTCAAGGAGGATACCGTGGAGGAGGATATCGTAGTAATTATTACGGTCGAAATTCTGGAAATTGGCAAGATCGCCGACCAAGGGATGACAACCGTGACTCTCAACCACGAAATCCCGACAAAAAGATGGAAGAAACCGAATTTGAAAAAAGGGGCTTTTGCATATATATCCTCCCGAAAATGCAAAATTGCATATATATCCAAAGCATGCATAAAAACCATTGTATTATGTGCACAAAAACTTGTAAAAAGGATATATATGCAATTATTCACTTTGGGAGGGATATATATGCATTTTTGCCTTGAAAAAACCATGAGAGAATTCGTGGCTGGTCAAAAATCCGCAAAATGATTTTATCAAAAATCAATTTTTCAATCTCAAAGCCAAAGTTGAGCAAGGACAGAAAAATCATCAAGCATCTATCCAAGATCTTGAAAACAAGTTTGGCAGACTTTCTGACCAACATTCCTCTAGACCATCTGGTTCATTGCCAAGTAACACCCAATCCAACCCGAAACCATCGAATGATAAGACGTACCCTCCACCACAAACAAGAAATGAATATGTCAATGCTATCTTCACAAGAAGTGGTCTCTCGAACGATTCCAATCCGAAAGCCGTTGTTTCCGCTGGTAGAAGCAACATCAATACCGATCATGCCTCATTGATCGAGAAATTGGAAGCTCTCTCCACAAACATCGATACCCAATTCATAAGCATACGGAGGGAGATGATGGAACAGCGAAATAATCACCACGCTTCAAACCACGATGCCGAGGATGACACGCCGATGTGTGATCCCATGGAAGCGAACCACGCCCATCATGAAGGATATCACGGCAGATATTATGACCAAAATTCCAGAAATTCATACTCCTTTCCATACCACAACCCAACCCAAACGTATCCTCGATATCAGCCATGGAATACAATACCACATCCATCACAACATTTCAATACACCTAAAACCTCACCGAAGGAGATGATGAGAGAATGGATGGCCAGTCAAACAAAAGACAATGAGAATATGACGAACCTGTTGGTTGAATTGGAACATAAAGTCGATCAAGGAAGAAGGAACCAACAAGCGATAAGCCAAGACTTGGAGAGGAGGATAGAAAGATTAAGTAAGGAACAGGAAGTCCATCACGTTGAATCTCTTCCTTACACCACAGATTCCAACTCGAGAGATGAATTTGTCTATAAACCACCCTCAATTCAATACGAGAACGATAAGGGTGAGGATGAATTTATCGAAGAGGACGAGACTGAGCACATTCCAACCACGCCAAATCTGAACCAAATCATGTCTAACTCACCAACCGTGTTACCTTTTCTTGAGGATTGCACCATGCATATCCCAATGACGCAATTAAAAGGTTCTGAACACAATGTATTTCCAAATCATGTTGATGATAAAATTAGTGGCAACTGGAATGGAGAACTGGAAAGAAAGATAGACAAATGGTCTGAACCACAAAATCCAGTTTCTTTAAATCAAAACGGTAGGACTAATCCACCTCCTACATCTCACCTTGAGAATGTGGATGCCATATTCACTGGGAGTGGAAAATCCAATGACCCTCTGAAAAATCAAAAAGATCCGCCACCTGTCCTCATTTCTAATGAAATTGACCAAACGTTCGAAATAACGAAAAGAGACTGTACCATGGTCAAACCAAAAGAATCAAATGTATTCCCATCCATTGTGGAGTACAAACCAAAGATTCCATACCCTCAACGTTTAAGAGCTGAAATTACCCATTTGAACCGTATGGTCAAAGTGTCCTAACCCGGGGAAGATTCGAGTCAGGCTGATGACTCGGTAATAAATCAAGCGCTTCTCGGGAGGCAACCCGTGTGTTTTGATTTTCTATGGTCACTCCCCAAAGTTTAAACCTTCGGTTGAACTTAAGTGTGGGGGGTGCCATCCTTTTAATAAAACCTTTTGTTTGTTTATAAGATTGTGTGCAGGTAATGATTTCTCCAGTGGACGCCAGGAATGAAGAAAGAATTTTAAGCTGATAAACTCATTGACATATCTGGTTTCATCTCTATTTTCCCTTTTTCTATACTTTGAAGTTCGCTTTTCATTGAGGACAATGTCTAACTTAAGTGTGTGTGGGGGGGGGTGAATAGGAAAAATTAGAGTTTTCATGTTTAAAATTAAAATTTTGTTTGCCCTTGTGATCTAGTTGTTTTTACACTTTTAGGATTATCTATTAGAATAACTGGATCATTCCACTGGTAAAATTAGTAATATTTGAAACTTCGAGATGTGTTCCGATTACTATTGCAGTCTATTCTGGGATCGATAAACATTTGCTAGCACATATTATACCCTTTCCACTAAATTGTGAGGATTTGAGCCTATTTCTTATTAGCATACATCTTTTATGCTTGGATATTTTGCTATGAGTGTGCCGGTGATTTTATTTATTCTAGAACTTGTGCTTGTAAATCATTACCAGACCACAGTGAGATTGCATTCGTGCGATATAAGTGAATTCGTGTGATAAAGAGGCACTTTAGGATTTAACCCAAATGGCCTTCCATTTTACATCTAAAGATATTTTAGCTAGCCACATTGGTTAGTTAACCACCACCTGGACCCATTTGTAGTGCTCATTTTTAGCACTAGATACCCCTAGTTACACCTTCTGAGCCATCCCTTTCATTTTTGCTTCACCCAGAAAATACAAAAAGATTTTACACTTTAAACCTTAGCCTATCCCATATCAATGTCTAACGGTTAGTTGCTAGTCACCTGGAAAGTAAAGATTGTTCAAATGATTATGAGTACCACATCCTATGAGATTGATTGAGCCATGAGTTTATGTTAAAAAAAAAAAAAAAAAAAAAAAAAAAAAAAAAAAAAAAAAAAAAAGTGTGAGAAAATATTAGCCAATGAGCTATGATCGAGGAAAAATTGTCATGGAAATGCGAAAAGCTGTGGAAAGTGGAAAAGAAGAAAGCAAATCTATAATCGTTTATTTGGTTCGTGGAACGTTTGGTAGCTAGCAACATGGGTATTAGACTTGATTTCATTTTTATTTTAACACCAATTTCATAAACATTCCCATGCCTTATCCATACCCTTAACCCTTAGCCATATCATTATAACCCGAATAAAAGCCCTCTTTAGATGTTTTTACTTGGTGCTCACGCCACGTCGGTGGAGTTTTGTTTCTTGTACAAGCTTATGGTAATAATCTAATCATGACTGAGCAATGAGTGTGATTTATCTTGTTACTCCACTAAAAATGAGTGATTGAGTGAATTATATTTCGTTCCTTTTTCGTGAGGTGTTCTGAAATGTTAATCATGCAAGAAAATCATTGGATATTGTCAAACATCTTGATGTTTAACCTTTATAAAGCCTAATTGATGAATCCTCTCTCGTATTTATACTTGGTTGATTTGCATCACATTTTTCATAATCACGATCTTGTACCAGTGGATGTTTTTCCTAGATTTGCTTGAGGGCAAGCAAAGTTTAAGTGTGGGGGAATTTGATAACGCTCAGATTGTGCATGTTTTTAGTAGCGTTATGTATGCTTTTATATCTGTTATTTGGTTATATTTGCGTGATTATAGTACTTAAACGCATCATAAGATGTTTGTCCAGTGTTTATAACCAAGTGCAGGGAAACGAATGGAAAAAAAAGAAATGTTCAGCAAAACGAAGATTCATGTTTCAGTACGTCTAAATCAGTATCTCAAGGACCTTTGAAGACCATAGTGATTGAAGAACCGAGTTCTACAAGACAAAGTGAAGAAAAGATCAAGTTTCCATAACTCAGAGAATCCAACCGGATCGGTTGGGAAACGGCCAGAAACAATGTTATAACCATCACCAACCGATCGGTCGCAACCCGCAACCGGATCGGTTGGCCAGTTTTTGTAAAAGACCAACCGGATCGGTTGGTCGTATGACCGATCCTGTTGGAGAAGTTGCAGCTGCCAAACTTCATCACTAAGCTTTTCCTTTGCATCCAAACGATTCTAGGTCCTTCTCTTGGTGTATTCTAGTCCCTTCCTTACTCCTTGGAGGCCAAGTTCAGTAATTAATACCCTAGGCCTTAGAACTAGTATAAATAGAGGCTAATTGTGAGCATATGAGACACACCTCAAATACAAATATCTCTACTCATCAAACAAAGCCTTAAGTTCTTAAAATTCGTCCTTAGAAGTCAAGAGAAGTTTGGAGATCCAGAAGTTCCACATTTGGAGGCCAAACCACCAAGAAGTCTACACCAATACTTTGAGAATCATTACTACACCATTTGTAATCTTATTCCAAGCATTGTAAGACTTTCAATCATGTTTTCTAATGTTCAAAGTTCTGAGTTTATGTTCATGTTTGCTATGAGTGGCTAGTTTCTTTATACACTTGCTTAAATGATGTTGATTATCATATGATTAGTTAGTGATTGTGTTAACATGTTTTAATTCAATTTCAAGTTGATTCTAAGATCCAATTGTGCCAAAGTTTCATAGTGACATTTGTTAATCAAGTTTGGCTAATTGATAGTAATCGTGGAGGTCGAAAGAACTTATTGTTATTCAACTAGTCATAATCATTTTGTCTATGGATGATTGTTTTTACCCATTATTCTTGATTATACAAAGGAACTAAGGTGTGGTTGTAATAGAAACGCTTTTTGATTATCAAATTGGATTGGTTGGAAACATCTAAATGGTCGTAAGATTAGTTGTTGAGAATCAATTGTAGCCTTTTGTCTATGATCGGTTACCTTTTGTATTGACCATTTCTTAAGCAATTTGATGAACAAGTGGATGTTTTTGTGTTTAAGTTTATGTATGTAGACTTATGAAACTTGAATTGATCTTGAATTGATTGGTTAAACATAATGTTTGTTTTTATGAACTAAAATCTTGACGAAGGTTTAACTTGTAAGAACAATAGATTAGTCTTCCAACTAATTATCACAACCAACATGTTAAGAGGTTAACACAATCACATTAATCTATGATATGAAACTAGTTTAAGCAAGTGTAGTTTTTAATCATCTGAATTTCATTATACCTATTTGCTTTATTATATGTTTTGGATAGACTCCGTTAATTCAAACTTGTGTTTAGATTCACTCAAATCCCTGCGAACGATCCCGACTTACCTTCATAATCTTGCTATAACGGACGAGTATACTTGCTCGTATGTGTTATTGGTAATATTGGTAATTCACCTTTTATAAATTTTAAAACTTGTACACACCCAGCACATCAGCTACTCCTACTCCTAAGACAGGAAGAAGATACGAAAAGGTCAAGTGTTCTCTTGGTTTCTCAGCCTATTGGTTTTCCAAAAATTCTCCAAAGCCCACAACAGGGCTTGAGCCAACTTATTTAATATACCAATTTAATACTCCCCGACAGTTGAAACTGAGGTTTTTGATCCAGTTGGAGTTAAACTTGGCAAGAGGCAATAAGTCGTTAGAAGCGGGTGAGCTTTCTTATGTTTTGAGAACCTTGATATAATAATTGTTGTTGTAATCTTGTACTTGCTTGAGAAAGGTTCTGAGATAAACTTGGCCCATGACCATTTCAATTTTTTATTTTTATTTTTATAGAATAACATGACAAGAGAAAGTAAATGAAAAAACTTTGACGCTGAATGATTTTGGTAAAAAAAAAAAGCAAAAAAAAACATTTTTTTTCCTTTTTTTATATCTCTTATCTTTTTTTTTTTGTGGTTGATTAAAAAATAAACCATTAATCCAAATTAGAGATAGAGAGATTTGACGGAGTGACATAGACGCAGCGGCTCATGGCAGTCGACTAGGTTTCGAAATCAAACTCGCTCTAACACCATGCTGAATAATTGAAAATCCTATGATCATTCGTTTATTAATCATGCGATATTTATAGATACAAATATAATAAAAGTGTAAATCTTTATGTAGAAAAACTTAATCAAACAAGATCAAAAACTTTTATTACTCAAAACATCTTACAAACCAAGATAGTTCTCAAACATAATATGTAACAACCAGCATTTTCCGGTTACTTTTTATTTTTTGAAAAGTTACTATTCACTTTTACTATTTATCCCGTAAAAATTTTTATTTTTATTTTACCATCATGACAAGAAAGTTGATACTCGACAAGTCGTCCTGACGACGTACGATATGTCCATAAAACACTATAAACATTAGAAATATGTATTTCTACCATTTTACGATAATTTCACAAGTTTTAGAATTTTACGTTTTCCAGTTCTGTGTTTTACGCGAAATACGCGTTTTTGACCCGCGTTTCCAGCTTTAAACGGTGTTTAAGCAACCCGATGGAACTTACCACTCATTTTATATTTTATTATGGAGTATAATTTATAAGTTTAATCATTTCAACAAGTTTCATATTTTTACGATACCCGGTTTTACGTTTCTGATAAGGTTTTAAAAGGTACCATTTTGAGGGGTCGTTTAAGTCCTTATTTGATCACTTTTGTATTCGTTATTGGTTAATATCGTTCCTTTTCACTTTTTAGGTCTCGTGAAGGCAAAATGCTGAAATGACACTTATTTGGACAGAAAGGCGCGAATATATGAAGAAAATGGCCAAAGTCGAAATCATGACACTCACAGTCGCTGAATGTAGAAGGCGACGGCGTCAGGAGATATTTGCGACGCCGTCGGATAATTGTTGTGACGGGTCAGAACTCAAAACTCGTGTTTTCAAGAGACGGCGTCTAGTGTGAAAGAGTAGGCCGTCGCTACTCAGACGGCCTAGATGCGATCCAGACGACGTCAGAAGCTGAAGAGGACGGCGTCACGGACATAAGGTGACGCCGTCGCAAGGTTAACGTGGCCAAGACGAAACCCTAATGGCGGCGACACGACGGCGTCACTAAACATAAGGTGACGCCGTCGCAATTGTAATCTTATATATAGAATCCGAATTTTTCAGTCTTTAAGGGGAGAGTCTTTGGAGTAAAAACCTAAAACCGAACCTAAGGTGTCTTGTACAGTATTTTAGGGTTTTTAACCCTATCTTACACCAAGATAAGTCTTTGCTTCATTAATTCAATTATGTCTTTGATTATTTGTGTGTATGCTTGCATGTTCTCCATGTCCGGCTAATTTATTTGTGTGTTTGCTTAGGAAGTATGAAACTTAATTATTGAATATTGATTGGTTGTTTCTTATCTTAGTTGATTAATGATCTAGTAATGCGATAGGTCATTCGTTGTGTACTTAATGCTTGATTCATCTTTGTGAACCTTAGAGTATGATTACCTGAGTGATTGTAGGCTAAAACATCCGAAGAGTGCCTTAGAGTAGGAGTCTATAATCTCTACGTGGATTTGTAGACAAGACCCTTTGGTAAGTTCAAAGAGTTAGGGAGAAACGCATACCCTACAACTTTAGAAACACAACGCAACTAGGAATAAGACGTGACACTCAACCATCAATAGGAGATAATTAAGGAGTAATACAAACTAAGTAAACACATCTTTAAACTATCATACGAGCACACATTAATTAGACATAGACTCCCACAACCTTAGTTTAGATAATTAGATAATAGTAGAGTAATCGGTAGAAATACCAACCCCCCAAATCCAATACCCGAGATTCGTACCTTTCCATTTTCATAAAATATAAAAAGATAAAAAATAATCTTCCTCAACCTTAAACCTTAGCGTAGTAACTCCCTACTAGCATTCCTATTCCCCTAGAGAACGATATCAATACCCGTGGCTTACCCTAATTACTACACTACAACGATTAGGTTCACTGCCTAGGGTGTTATAAAACTTGCTCGAAGAAAAGGAAGTTTCCTTGACCCCGAACGACGCGTGTAGCGTTGTCAAGTTTTTGGCGCCGCCGCCGGGGAATAGAATAGCTAGTTAGTAGTCCACCTCGTTTAGGTTTCTTTGCTTGATTCCTATCAAGTAAATTCTTTTTCATTTTTAGATTTCTCTTAGTCTATCCCCCTTCTTCGTAACCTTTGTTAGTAATTCCATCACTTTTTCATCATGGAAGGTGATAACCCACTACCATTCATCAACATACCACCAAATGACCCGCCAAGAGCCCGTACTCTTGGTGAATACTCAAGACCAAGCCACTTAGGCTATAGGAACACCATTGAGCTTCCCGACCAAGCCCAAACTACGGCCCTGCGATCCGACACCATCCGGTTGGTGCAAAACGGATGTGCATTCCATGGACTTCGTTCCGAAGATCCAAATCAGCATCTGAGGGATTTCCTCAAAATCGTCGATTCCATTGACCTTGATGCTACTACTCGGGAGACCACGCGCCTGCGTCTCTTCCAATTCTCTCTACGGGACCAAGCTAGTAATTGGCTTGAGCGACTTCCCGCCGGCTCCATCTCAAGTTGGGATGATCTTACTTCTCGCTTCCTTGCTCAATTTTTCCCACCGGGGAGAACCACTAAGCTTAGGAATGACATCTTGATGTTCCAACAACGTCAAGGTGAATCTCTCTACGAAGCATGGACCCGATTCAAGGACTTACTTCATAAAGTCCCTCATCACGGCATTGATCTTTGGCTCCAAGTCCAAATCTTTTATGATCATGTCAATTTTCCCACTAAGCGATCCATTGACCAAGCGGCCGGTGGAAAACTTAGTGATCTCACCGCAGAAGAATCATGGGAAATAATAGAGGATCTTGCCCTCTATGACAACGAAAGTTGGGATGACCCCCGTGAGCTGCCCAAAACCGTCAAGGCAATCTCCTTGCCTCCTCCCGACCGTAGGATGATCGAACTTGAAGATCAAGTTAAATTCCTCATGAGTTCCTACAAAAATCCTAAGTCCTCACGACAAGTGAATCAAATCACTCTACCTTGTGAGTTATGCAGTGGTCCCCATGACACTCGTGATTGCTCAAGGCTCTCCGAACAAGCTTTTGCGGACTACGCCTCCATACGTACCGACGGAGCGGGAGAGAAGTGGTACACTTTCAAACCCGAACAAAACAACTTAGGAAACTCATACAACCCATCATGGAAAAATCACCCTAATCTTAAGTGGAACCAAAACTCAAGCACACCCCAAGGTTCATCTAGTTCGCCTAATAGGTTCAATTCTTCTAATACCGGGAACCCCACTAATCTTGAGGCAATTGCATCTAGATTTTTGTCATCCCAAGAAACTCGATTGAATAAGCTTGAAGCCGATTTTAAGCAAAAACAGAGCGAGATGACAACCAAGCTTGATGCCATCTTAAAAGCCTTCAATGAGCGGGAAATTGGAGCACTCCCAAGTGATACCATTAAGAACCCAAAAGTGAATTCGATTGCATCGACTTCATGTTCTAGTTCACCATGGGAGAGTGCACATCCATGCCCCTCTCACCCAACGGTTCATTCGGTAAATGCTATCAAAAAGGGTTCCAAGTCATCCAAGAAATACCAAAGCCCGGCACCTTTGGTAAAACCTACTCTTGAGAAACCCGTCAACCAAGAATCCAAACCTAGTTTAGAGGAGGAGTACAAGGAACTCCATCAAGAAAAACCGATTCTTGAAGTCTTAGCTCATGCACCTTATTATAATGCTTTAAAAGAAAAATATGAGTTAGAACTTAGGCTTGGGAAACATGGGTCCGCCTTTGTGCGAAACAACTTACCTAAGAAATTAGATGATCCCGGGCTATTCACTCTTCCGTGTAGACTTGGAACTTCCAAGCCACTCGATGCTTTAGCCGATTTAGGATCATGCATCAATCTCATTCCGTTGTCCCTTCATAGAAGCCTCAACCTAGGTAAGATTGAACCAACGGAAACTATCTTAGGATTAGCGGACGGTAGTATAGCACGTCCGGTTGGAATAATAAAGGACATGGTAGTACATGTAGGAGAGTTGACTCTTTTGGCCGACTTTCATGTACTCGACATGAATAAGGACCCAACATGCCCATTACTAGTTGGAAGAGGATTTTTAGCTACCGCTAGTGCCATCATCGATTGTAAGATGTCCAAAATAGTGGTAGGAGAGGGGAGTGCTAGATCCGTTTACGATGTTAAAAAACATACATACTATAAGGATGAGGAAATCCCACATGAGATAAGGTTGGATAGAGAGCCTTCTCGATATGGACCTTGGATTGAGAAGAACATCATAGGCCCCCAAAGACCTTTTTACCTAGATAAGGCCTTTGCTAGTGCAGCAACTTTCCAAGAACAAGAATTGGCTAGGGATATAGAAGTGAACCCGTTCGAGGACGCCTTAGTATTTAGGAAGATGACCGAGTTCCTAGGAAGCTTGCCCGTTAACCTTGTCATGAATAAGTGGATAGTTGAGAAATCCGAACACATGTGGAATTGGAATCGACCGCCTAGTGATGGTAATGGAAGGTGGCACATTAGGATACAAATCTATGATCCCGATGGTGAGATGTTTGAAAAGGCTTATTTAACCGAACGTACTACTAGGAACTTGAATGATAAGTTTGATCCTTACGACATTGTTGAGGATAGGCTTACGTATATCGGTACGTAGGAGCACGACTACGAGTCTAGCTACAAGACTCTTTAATAAAGAAAAGCGCTTCGTGGGAGGCAACCCATGCTTAATTGTTTGATTGTTAGTGTCACATATCTTTTATTAATTGTTTATCCTCATGTTTAAATTTGTAAAAATGCTTTATTTTGTTTTTAACCTCGTCTTAATTACATATAAAGGTATTTTACATAAGGGATAAGTGTAGGGAGGATTACACACGTTTTCAAAAGAAACGTAAACTTGAGAATAACAATTAACTAAAAGATATATATGTTTGTTTGTTCGAGTCAAATGCTTGTATCGAGTCATAATGAATGTTTTGCAGAAATTTTTTCCAGATTCTAAAGATGTAAATTTTCCAGAAATTTTTCCAGAAAATCGCAGACCAGTTTTTGTCAGGATAACCTGACGGCGTCAGGATTGCAACCTGACGGCGTCAGGAAGGAGTAAAAACATCAGATTACTTTTTCTCGTTTTCTGAGCTACTTATAAATTTTTGGAATTTTCCAGGTCTTAATTTTCTTAAAAATTCTGTAAACATTCATTCCACAAGCATTATATCCTAGTTTAAATCGAGTCTTATATATATTATTACCGCCGATTTTACGCGAAGGTTTCGTTTGTTTTCTTCAAGTGTGCAGGTTTAGTTTATCAAGAAGAAGTTACATAAGATTGGAAGGAGCTTTTCACGCAATTATTCTTCTTGAAAAGAATTTAACCACCACTTTACACGGATCCTACCGAGCTAATCAGGGGAGTACTAGTTTCTTTCGTTTTTAATTACCTTCTTTTATCATAACTTTGATACTTTCGGAGAACATTGGGGACAATGTTCAGTTTAAGTGTAGGGAGGGAAAATAAAACGGGAACTTTGAAACTATGCTTATCCTTGACTATTTGCTTTGTCCAATTGTGATTGTGTAATAAACCATGAGAAATGTCGGTTAGGGTAATTTTGGCACCAAATTTAAAATTTTTCATGACATATAAGAGTGGGCCATTAGTCTTAACAAAAGCGTCTCATGGATAGGAAGTTATATGACTAGCACAAAACCCTTTACCACCCAAATTCCACCCAAAATGTGAGGATCGCCCTTAGATTAGTAGGAATTAAAGCATTCATCTTTAATGCTTAGAGTGTGAACCGGTAGTATATTAGATTCTAGAACTTGTTTTGTGATGCATTCCGAGATCGCAAGTGAGGCTACACTTGTGTAGTTAGGAATAACTAAATGATAAGAGGCATTAGGAAAACCCTTGTTTGATACCTGTAATATAATTACTTCTTCCACATCGGTTGAGTAATTCCCCCACACCCTTTGCGTTGTACTCATCTTTAGTACACGATACCCCTAGTTAACCCCTCAGAGCCTATCCTTTTCGCGGTTCTCGTGATATTTCGGTTTTTCCGGAATATCAATGAAGAGCATTGTTTACACCCCACCCCCAAATATACACCCAAATCGCCTTAGCCTACCCCTTATGCACTCACTTTTAGTGCAAATGTTTGTTATCACCCTAAACCCTTAGTTCAATTATCTAGTTGCTTGCATAAGTTGCTAAGTCGAGTCATATCCTTTGTATACAGTTTTGGGATGATTGGGATTCATGGGAAAAGTTAAAGTTTATGAAATGACGGGAAGGGAACGTTAAATTCAAATTCCCTTTGTTTACGTAATAATGTACCCCAAGTGTTTTGATCTTTTCAATTCGGGTCAAATTAGTGTTAGAGTAATAAAAACTCAAGTGTAGGGATATGCTTATAAATCCCTAGTATTTTGATGTTATCTTAGAGGATGGTAGAGTAAAAGTGTATGAAAAAAAAAAAAAAAAAAAAAAAAAATAGAAAAAAAAAATAGAAAAAGAGAAAAAAAAAATAGAGTGAAAAAAAAAAAAAAAAAAAAAAAAAAAAAAAAAAAAAAAAAAACATACGGGCTACCATCCTACATCTATCCTTTAAATTTATGTTTGTTTATTTCAGTTATCTAGAGTTTAGAGTTTCGAGTCTTGGTTTAGCAACGCCATTCTTCATATGCAGTTAACATAAAGATTTTTGACTTACCACCACTAAATAGCCTATCCCACCAAACCCTTATTTCCCTACCGTAAGCCTAACATTACAACCCTTTAAAGACCTCTTTGATAGTCTTTCCTAGGTGCTTACGCCAAAGCGATGGAGGTTTGATCTATTCTCAAGCCTATGGTAATCTATGTACTAGGACCGGTTAATGAGTGTTTATCTTCCATTTCCTATATTGTTATATTTAATTTATACACCTGAGAGAGATGTGAGTATCCAAACACCCCATGTGAGGTGCTAGTATGTAATTTCCGTGCTTGTTATGACTTTTGCGGGGCTTATATGTGTTGTGGACCGTTTTGAATTAATGCTGAATGACCCCTAACTTATAAATTAATTGGCTAAAAGCACATTTGCTTGAGGACAAGCAAATAACAAGTGTAGGGATATTTGATAAGGTTTTAAAAGGTACCATTTTGAGGGGTCGTTTAAGTCCTTATTTGATCACTTTTGTATCCGTTATTGCTTAATATCGTTCCTTTTCACTTTTTAGGTCTCGTGAAGGCAAAATGCTGAAATGACACTTATTTGGACAGAAAGGCGCGAATATATGAAGAAAATGGCCAAAGTCGAAATCATGACACTCACAGTCGCTGAATGTAGAAGGCGACGGCGTCAGGAGATATTTGCGACGCCGTCGGATAATTGTTGTGACGGGTCAGAACTCAAAACTCGTGTTTTCAAGAGACGGCGTCTAGTGTGAAAGAGTAGGCCGTCGCTACTCAGACGGCCTAGATGCGATCCAGACGACGTCAGAAGCTGAAGAGGACGGCGTCACGGACATAAGGTGACGCCGTCGCAAGGTTAACGTGGCCAAGACGAAACCCTAATGGCGGCGACACGACGGCGTCACTAAACATAAGGTGACGCCGTCGCAATTGTAATCTTATATATAGAATCCGAATTTTTCAGTCTTTAAGGGGAGAGTCTTTGGAGTAAAAACCTAAAACCGAACCTAAGGTGTCTTGTACAGTATTTTAGGGTTTTTAACCCTATCTTACACCAAGATAAGTCTTTGCTTCATTAATTCAATTATGTCTTTGATTATTTGTGTGTATGCTTGCATGTTCTCCATGTCCGGCTAATTTATTTGTGTGTTTGCTTAGGAAGTATGAAACTTAATTATTGAATATTGATTGGTTGTTTCTTATCTTAGTTGATTAATGATCTAGTAATGCGATAGGTCATTCGTTGTGTACTTAATGCTTGATTCATCTTTGTGAACCTTAGAGTATGATTACCTGAGTGATTGTAGGCTAAAACATCCGAAGAGTGCCTTAGAGTAGGAGTCTATAATCTCTACGTGGATTTGTAGACAAGACCCTTTGGTAAGTTCAAAGAGTTAGGGAGAAACGCATACCCTACAACTTTAGAAACACAACGCAACTAGGAATAAGACGTGACACTCAACCATCAATAGGAGATAATTAAGGAGTAATACAAACTAAGTAAACACATCTTTAAACTATCATACGAGCACACATTAATTAGACATAGACTCCCACAACCTTAGTTTAGATAATTAGATAATAGTAGAGTAATCGGTAGAAATACCAACCCCCCAAATCCAATACCCGAGATTCGTACCTTTCCATTTTCATAAAATATAAAAAGATAAAAAATAATCTTCCTCAACCTTAAACCTTAGCGTAGTAACTCCCTACTAGCATTCCTATTCCCCTAGAGAACGATATCAATACCCGTGGCTTACCCTAATTACTACACTACAACGATTAGGTTCACTGCCTAGGGTGTTATAAAACTTGCTCGAAGAAAAGGAAGTTTCCTTGACCCCGAACGACGCGTGTAGCGTTATCAGTTTCGTGACTTTACGACTTACAGTTAGCTATTAACGGAAACAAAACTCACTCCGTAACTAGATAATACCAAGAAACTCATATCTAGTCATCCAAGATAAGTCTTTAACGAATTTTAAGCCACATGGGGTGTTTTATAAGTAAGGAGCAAGAAAACTTGAAGCTTACAAAAGAAGCTTAGGGTTATTCAAGTAAACTTGGTCCCAAAGTTAAGTAACCTTCCTAGACACCTTCCTAACCTCCTCATTTTAGTATAAAAGGGCACTCATCCCTCCTCCTCTCTTCATTCAAACGATACACACAACACACACACTCTTCATTTGCTAGTTTCTTTCAACAGTTATTCAAGATTTCTAGTTCCATATCAATTCCAAAGTTCATGTTAAGCTTTGATCGATCAAAGTCCTTGTTTCTTCCATCCTTTGGTGATCTTCCATCCACACAAGAAGTGTTCTAGTAGAGACTTCAAGTGCCTTCTAAAGTAGTCACAGGTTGGGATCAAGAGCTTGAAGGAGTTGGAAACTACAGATCTTAGTTCAATCAAAGTCCTAATCCTTTTTTTTAACTTCCTTTCTTTAAAAAGCCAAATGTTGTAAGAGACCCTAACACACACTCTTGCTCAACATCATTTACATGTTTCTCATACTTCATTTATTTTATATATGGTCTTTATATTGTTATCATGATATACAAAAACCACTAAAACAAGTTAAAGGAATCATATGTTAGCTAAATGGATGTAAACAAGTAAACTAGTGACTTTATGCAATGTTAAACGACTAGAAATATGTACCTATGACCTTGGGCAAGTACCTACTGTTAAAAAGGACTTTAAAAGGAAAATATAGCAATTTGAATCACCGAAAACGAGTACACGAGTCAAAAGATACGGCCAAAAGAAGTTAGTGAAACCAAAACGCCGAAACTGCCTAAACAAGCTGTTAGAGAATATGTCTTTTTGAACGAGGCCCTTCTGCTCCGTTTCATCTACCACAAGGAAAATTTTCCGGAACGATGTTTTACATCTAGCACAAGGAAACTCGGCCTAAAAAGACCAATTGATAGCATTTTCTGCCTCAAATTTGTATAACAGTTTTTATCGTCAAAAGTTTGGTTTTTCACAAGTTAAAAATATAGAAAGCATGTTATTTCCGAAACTAAATACCTACTAGACATAATGAACTTTATATAATAACAATCTTCATTCAAAAATAAACTTTCCTAAATTTATTTTACTTCTGGAATAGTAACTTTTATTAAACGACGAGAACTTGTAAAACCATTTTTGTTACCTACAAATCAAGTACCATGTAACTTTCATTAGACATTTAGATTACCCAAACTCACTTGCGGACACGACCAAAATTACCTTGCAAACTATGCAACCACTTAATCTATATGTCACATAAAAATCAAGCAAACTATTTATCTACTAAGTGCTACAATACTAGGAAACTTCATGTAAGGGGTTCATTTGGGTAAACGGATTGACGAGTTGCTGGATTTACGAATTAAAGTGTCCTAGCTACTCGAACGTTTACTACATGACCTCTGAATTGTGATGGCCCAAACGGTAGTACGATATATATAAACTAAACATGTTTTCACAACTAAACGACATACACAGCTACTATGTACTACATCATGATTAATATAAAGACGTATATAGGCTTGTTATTACTTTCGCATCATTATTTCAAACCTAAGTCGCAACATCATATTCTAGGTTGCTCGTAGAGGTTCTCATGGCATATCCATCTTCCTCACTATACATTTGATATCATTAATTCACGGTGAGTTTCATAACCCCATTTTCTATCATTCAACTGTTTTATAAACTCTTTGGGGGAGATACATGCTCAACTACTATTATCAACAATCACGATTATTTGCAACTATATGTTTATCTGAACTGAATATTTGTTTATGCTAAGTAACAGTATTGCCATACGTGAATCGCATTTATATAATTATGTGCATACATAATTGTACCAAACAAAAGCGGGCTCAAGTATCACATACTTGAGGCAGCCGTATCAAACAAAAGTCGGCTCAAGTATCCCATACTCGAGGCAGCCGTATCAAACTAAAGCGGGCTCAAGTATCCCATACTTGAGGAAGCTGTATGAAACTAAAGCGGGCTCAAGTATCCCGTACTTGAGGCAGCCGTACCAAACTAAAGCGGGCTTAAGTATCACATACTTGAGGCAACCGTACCAAACTCAAGCGGACCCAAGTATCATATACTTGAAGCAGCCGTACAAAGCATCAAAGCGGACCCAAGTATTATTACATACTTGAGGTAGCCATACATACGGACATAAGTACATGAATTGTGCTTATACTTTAAACTGCATTATCTACATACATATACTTGTCACGATGATTTTTACAAGGTTATATCTATAAACTCTATGAACTCACCAACATTTGTGTTGACACTTTCAGCATGTTTATTTCAGGATCACAAATTCACGAGGCTGGCAATGGAAAGGAGGAGCACGAATACTCAAGAAGTCTATAAATTTTATTATCATTCGAAAACCCATTTAATGTATTTGTAAACTTGAAACCATTTGGGACCACTTTTTGTAAACTCTGATATTTATATAAATTGAATGGTAAATGTTTTAAAACGACTCCATTAGAGTTTGTTCTCTATTATTATAACTGTTGTGCCATGAAGTAACACCCAGTTTGAATTCCGTTGCATATCACGAAATTGGGGGTGTTACAGATTTGTATCAGAGCCTTGGTTATAGAGAAACGGGTCTAATTAAAACCTACCATAACTACTTTTACAAACAAAAAACATTTTATAGCCTTTCGCACTCCGTGCCTTCCATCCTCCAGACGATTATGTGACTTCTAGGTAGTTTATGCTACACAAACATACTAGTATATTGTTATATACACTCGACATATTTTCAATCATTTTAGCTAGATGATGGACTAAACATATCTGCGTATGCCTATTCTAAGGCATTGCGACACAATCATATTTTCCCAATCATGTATCTACTTGTGCATTTTAGGATTACAAAACTTTATCCAAGAAATTGTAACTGATTACAATGGTCTTTCCTACTTCCCAGACATTGTGAGATACAATGGTCTCATTCATTTTTCAAGACACTGTGAGATACATTGGTCTCTATTATGTTTTCAGACACTGTGAGTGATACAGTGGTCTCTATTACATTCCCAGATACTGTGAGAAACACAGTGGTCTTAATTACATCCCCAGAAGACTGTAAATGAAACAGTGGTCTAATTTATTTCTCAAGACATTGTGAGTTACACAATGGTCTAATTTATTTCTCAAGACATTGTGAGTTACACAATGGTCTAATTTATTTCTCAAGACATTGTGAGTACATAATGATCTCTCTATCATTTCTCAAGACATTGTCAGTTACACAATGATCTCTCTATCATTTCGCAAGACATTATGAGTTATACAATGGTCTAATTTATTTCTCAAGACATTGTGAGTACACAATGATCTCTCTATCATTTCTCAAGACATTGTGAGTTACACAATGATCTCTCCATCATTTCTCAAGACATTGTGAGTTACACAATGATCTCTCCATCATTTCTCAAGATATTGTGAGTTACACAATGGTCTAATTTACTTCACAGACATTGTAAGTTATACAAAGTCTCTAGAAATTATCTTATAAACCTTATGTGATATTGTTTTACATGAAACCCATCACTATCTAACGATTTCCCTAATGGAAAACAAGAAATGGGATTTCTAAAGGACAAACTGATTCATCATCTACAAAAGACGAAGTTCGACAACTTTCTCTACATTCATCGAAGTTCTATTCCGAAACCTTCATTGTTAAAAGTTCGTGCTCCTGGCCAAGTATGGACTATTTTAGAATTACTTAAGACTTCCTTTCCACGCGTATCTACCCATACTATCTTCTATGCAGTGGAATGTGAAAACATAGGTTACAAGTCTTGTATGGCCGGGACTTGCAACTGAATGGTTTGATATCGCCTTTGCTTTGTGAATATTTTCTCAAAAGCTATGGACATATCACGAGTATACGTAATTTAGGTATTTGGAAAATTTATTGAACCTCGCTAAATATAGTCTAGTCACCTATATTTAACCTAGGGACAGTGGAACATAGTCTGACTAACTATGTTCGACTTAAATTTTTCAAACACTGAGAATAGTTATACAAGGGTTATGTTCAGGTTAATTTCCTATTAAACTCGATAAACCAGCAGAATTTATTAAAAAGATCTAGAGACATGATAGTGTCTTACCACTCAGCGAGATCTTAACACTTATTTATACTACCTAATTTCATTCTTGAAAGTTTTCAATTATGAAATAATCCTAACTACTATCTTGGGATAGTCATCAAATCTTCTCGTCATTTCTTAGAAGTACTAGCCTGATTAGGTTTCAAGGCTATCATTCCGCCATAATCCTTTACTATCCACTTATGATTTTAAAGCAAACTTGACATCTATACCTAAGAATAATGGTAAACATACACTACACTCTTCTAATCATCAATATATCACATCATTATCTGAACCCCATTGTAAGTCAATATGTAAAACTTCATAGTATCACGTTTCTTTCAAACACTAGTAGACATAAACACTATATGATATAGCCTATATCCCGAAACCATCTAAGACATGATCAACTTTATAAATGGTTTGGATAACCACTTGCCACTAGCAAGACTTTCCTACAACGACAATTATCACTTCATTATAAACCATTTCACATCAACAATATCTTACACATTTGATTAACAACAGTTACCCTAACAACAACAAAACTATTCCATTTGAGACACTATATAGACGAAAGTTTCAGTCAACATTTTCTGGACTAAGGTGTTCAGAGATCACCCACGAAACAACTAAGGAAACCATACAACTACAAATTTGGCTGCATGATGCACATTATCACCGAAAACAAAAATTACATAGATGTAAGGCGTTAAAATTTAACAAAAACTCCATGTTAGAAATTAAGGTTTTGTTGAAAGCCTTGATACAATAAGATATGATTCGTTTTGAGAATCGGGAAAAGCCAAACTTGAGGTATATTGGACTCTATAAGATTTTAACGAAACCCTTTAGATTATCAACTTAAGCCACCACCAAAAATTTAGAATGGTACATAACACATTCTATGACCAGAAACTTGAGAACGGAAAGATTAGAATTCGGCGCATATACCCACATTTTCCTAGACACTTCAACATAGGATAACACACACTGAATTCCTGGACGGAATTCCCATTAAGGTGGTGAGACTGTAACAACCCGCATTTTCAGGTTACTTTTCATTTTTTGAAAAGTTGCTATTCACTTTTACTATTCATCTCATAAAAATTTTTATTTTTATTTTACCATCATGACATGAAAGTTGATACTCGACAAGTCGTCCTGACGACATACGTTGAATCCATACAGAACCGATTTCATAAAACCGTGTTTGAGAATTACTTTAGGGTTTAAACATCATTCAGGCATCCTGATATGTCCATAAAATACTATAAACATTAAAAATATGTATTTCTACCATTTTATGACAATTCCACAAGTTTTAGAATTTTACGTTTTCCTGTTATGCGTTTTACGCGAAATACGCGTTTTTGACCCGCTTTTCCAGCTTTAAACAGCGTTTAAGCAACCCGATGGAACTTACCACTCATTTTATATTTTATTATGGAGTATAATTATAAGATTAATCATTTCTACAAGTTTACTATTTTACGATACCCGGTTTTACGTTTCGTGACTTTACGACTTACAGTTAGCGATTAACGGAAACATAACTCACTTCGTAAACTAGATAATACCAAGCAACTCATATCTAGTCATCCAATATAAGTCTTGAACGAATTTTAAGCCACATGGAGTGTTTTATAAGTAAGGACCAAGTAAACTTGAAGCTTACAAAAGAAGCTTAGGTTATTCAAGTAAACTTGGTCCCAAAGTTAAGTAACCTTCCTAGACAACTTCCTAACCTCCTCATTTTAGTATAAAAGGGCACTCATCCCTCCTCCTCTCTTCATTAAAATGACAAACACAACATACACACACACACACACACACTTCATTTGCTAGTTTCTTTCAAGAGTTGTTCAAGAGTTCTAGTTCCATATCAATTCCAAAGTTCATGTTAAGCTTTGATAGATCAAAGTCCTTGTTTCTTCCATCCTTTGGTGATCTTCCATCCACACAAGAAGTGTTCTAGTAGAGACTTCAAGTGCCTTCTCAAGTAGTCACAAGTTGGTATCAAGAGCTTGAAGGAGTTGGAAACTAGAGATCCTAGTTCAATCAAAGTCCTAATCCTTGTTTTTAACTTTCTTTCTTTAGAAAGCCAAAAGTTGTAAGAAACCCTAACACACTCTCTTGTTCAACATCATTTACATGTTTCTCATACTTCATTTATGTTATATATGGTCTTTATATTGTTATCATGATGTACAAAAACCACTAAAACAAGTTAAAGGAATCATATGTTAGCTAAATGGTTGTAAACAAGTAAACTAGTGATTTTATGCTATGTTAAACGACTATAAATATGCACCTACGACCTTGGGCAAGTGCCTACTGTTAAAAAGGACTTTAAAATGAAAATATAGCAATTTGAATCACCGAAAACGAGTACACGAGTCAAAAGATACGGCCAAAAGAAGTTAGTGAAACCAAAACTCTGAAACTGCCTAAACAAGCTGTTAAAGAATCTGTCTTTTTGAACGAGGCCCTTCTGCTCCATTTTATCAAAAAGTTAAAACACGAAAGTTGTCCGGTACGTTGTTTTACGCCTATCATAAGGAAACTCGGCCTAAAAAGACCAAATGATAGCATTTTCTGCCTCAAATTTGTAAAACAGTTTTTATCGTCAAAAGTTTGGTTTTTCACAAGTTAAGAATATAGAAACCATGTTATTTTCAAAATTAATTACCTACTAGACATAATGAACTTTATATAATAACAATCTTCATTCAAAAATAAACTTTCCTAAGTTTATTTTACTTTCGGAATAGTAACTTTTATTAAACGACGAGAACTTGTAAAACCATTTTTGTTACCTACAAATCAAGTACCATGTAATTTTCATTAGACATTTAGATTACCCAAACTCACTTGCGGACACGACCAAACTTACCTTGCAAACTATGCAACCACTTAATCTATATGTCACATAAAAAACAAGCAAACTGTATGTTTTATCTACTAAGTACTACAATACTAGGGAACTTCATGTGAGGGGTTCATTTGGGTAAACGGATCGACGAGTTGCTGGATTTACGAATTAAAGTGTCCTAGCTCCTCGAACGTTTACTACATGACCCCTGAATTGTGATGGCCCGAATGGTAATACGATATATATAAACTAAACACGTTTTCACAACTAGACCATTTCTATAAACGATATACACAGCTACCATGTACTACATCATGATCAATATAAAGACGTATATAGGCTTGTTATTACTTTTGCATCATTATTTCAAACCTAAGTCGCAACATCATATTCTAGGTTGCTCGTAGAGGTTCTCACGGCATATCCATCTTCCTCACTATACATTTGATATCATTAACTCACGGTGAGTTTCATAGCCCCATTTTCTATCATTCAACTGTTTTATAAACTCTTTGGGGGAGATACATGCTCAACTACTATTATCAACAATCACGATTATTTGCAACTATATGTTTATCTGAACTGAATATTTGTTTATGCTAAGTAACAGTATTGCCATACGTGAATCGCATTTATATAATTATGTGCATACATAATTGTACCAAACAAAAGCGGGCTCAAGTATCACATACTTGAGGCAGCCGTATCAAACTAAAGCGGGCTCAAGGTTGTAAAAATCGCTAGGCGCTAGTGAGGCGGTCGGGTAGGGCCTAGCGATTAATCGGTTAGGCGGGGATTATCGGATTGGAATTTTATGCACAAAATTGTAATTTTAGATATTATTTTATATTATATGTATGAGATAAGCATAATGCATTAAAGTTCAAGTATTTCAAGTGTTCAAATATAAACATAATGCATAATTCTTCAAAGTTCAAAGTCAAACATAGCTATTACTCGGTTTGTTGACCATTTTTAAGCAATCTTTGACCGATTAATCGATTTGTAGACCGATTTTTAAGTGATTTTGTCTGATTTTTAAGCGATTTTGTTGACCGATTTTTAAGCAATTTTGTTCGATTGATCCAATTAGATCGATTTTGTCCGATTAATCGGTTTGTTGACCGATTTTTAAGCGATCTTTTACCAAAACGATTAAATAGGCTGATTATGATAAATCAAGGCGCTTAGTGAGCGATCAGCGATTATGCGGGGATTAATCGGCCGCATGGACCGATTTTTACAACAGAGAGCGGGCTCAAGTATCCCATACTCGAGGCAGCCGTATCAAACTAAAGCAGGCCCAAGTATCCCATACTTGAGGCAGCCGTATGAAACTAAAGCGGGCTCAAGTATCCCTTACTTGAGGCAGCCGTACCAAACTAAAGCGGGCTCAAGTATCACATACTTGAGGCAGCCGTACCAAACTAAAGCGGGCTCAAGTATCACATACTTGAGGCAGCCATACCAAATTCAAGCGGACCCAAGTATCATATACTTGAGGCAGCCGTACAAAGCATCAAAGCGGACCCAAGTATTACATACTTGAGGTAGCCGTACATACGGACATAAGTACATGAATTGTGCTAATACTTTAAACTGCATTATCTACATACATATACTTGTCACGATGATTTTTACAAGGTTATATCTACAAACTGTATGAACTCACCAACATTTGTGTTGACACTTTCAGCATGTTTATTTCAGGATCACAAATTCACGAGGCTGGCAATGGAAAGGAGGAGCACGAATACTCAAGAAGTCTATAAATTTTATCTTCATGTGAGGGGTTCCTTTGGGTAAACGGATCGACGAGTTACTGGATTTACGAATTAAAGTGTGCTAGCTCCTCGAACGTTTACTACATGACCCCTGAATTGTGATGGCCGGAACGGTAATACGATATATATAAACTAAACACGTTTTCACAAATAGACCATTTCTATAAACGAAATACACAGCTACCATGTGCTACATCATGATCAATAAAAAGACGTATATAGGCTTGTTATTACTTTCGCATCATTATTTCAAACCTAAGTTGCAACTTCATATTCTAGGTTGCTCGTAGAGGTTCTCACGACATATCCATCTTCCTCACTATACATTTGATATCATTAACTCACGGTGAGTTTCATAGCCCCATTTTCTATCATTCAACTGTTTTATAAACTCTTTGGGGGAGATACATGCTCAACTACTATTATCAACAATCACGATTATTTGCAACTATATGTTTATCTTAACTAAATGTTTATTTATGCTAAGTAACAGTATTGCCATACGTGAATCGCATTTATATAATTATGTACATACATAATTGTACCAAACAAAAGCGGGCCCAAGTATCACATACTTGAGGCAGCAGTATCAAACAAAAGCGGGCTCAAGTATCACATACTTGAGGCAGCCGTATCAAACAAAAGCAGGCTCAAGTATCACATACTTGAGGCAGCCGTATCAAACAAAAGCGGGCTCAAGTAACACATACTTGAGGCAGCCGTATCAAACTAAAGCGGGTTCAAGTATCACATACTTGAGGCAGTTGTATCAAACTAAAGCGGGCTCAAGTATCCAATACTTGAGGCAGCCGTACCAAACTAAAGCGGGCACAAGTATCACATACTTGAGGCAGCTGTACCAAACTCAAGCGGACCCAAGTATCATATACTTGAGGCAGCCGTACAAAGCATCAAAGCGGACCCAAGTATTACATACTGGAGGTAGTCGTACATACGGACATAAGTACATGAATTATACTTATACTTTAAACTGCATTATCTACATACATATACTTGTCACGGTGATTTTTACAAGGTTATATCTGCAAACTCTATGAACTCACCAACTTTTGTGTTGACACTTTTAGCATGTTTATCTCAGGATCACAACTTCACGAGGCTGGCAAGGATGGAAACGAGGAGCACGGATACTCAAGAAGGCTATAAATTTTATTATCATTCGAAAACCCATTTAATGTATTTGTAAACTTGGAACCATTTGGGACCTCTTTTTGTAAACTCTGATATTTATATAAATTGAATGATAAATGTTTTATAACGACTCCATTAGAGTTTGTTTTCCGTTGTTATTTATGTTGTGCCATGAAGTAACACCCAGTTTGAATCTCGCTGCGTATCACGAAATTGGGGGTGTTACAGAATACAACCAACACTTAATCTTAATCAAGTATCCAAAACCACAATAAAAATGTAACAAGCGTTTGATCAAGATGATCAATCTGAACTAGGGTTTGAATGTAAAGTATCACAAGAGAATAGATAGAGATTTTATGATTGCAGTTATGAGCCTTAAGGCTAAACATTCAGTTTTTATACAACTGAAAAATGATCTTTGGAAGAATAGCACTATTAGTCCTTCAAACTTTTTACAAAGCCCCCCCCCCCCCCCCCCCCCCCGTGTCTTTTCCTTTATAACTTTGACTCATGTCTTTCATTACACTTTAAGCAACATAACTCTAAAGCCGGGTTTAGGCCAACCTATTTAATATATAGATGAGACGGAACCAGGATTAAATATAACCAGATGAACAATTTTTTTGGAATCGTAATATGAAAATATATTTTGATAGACCAGGTGCATTTAAGATGTATTTAAAAACATTTTTTTTTTTTTTTCAAAAATAACACTATATTAAAAAAATTCATAGGAGTCCTGAGACCTCGCAGGAACCCCTCTGGCTCTGTCCTTGCCTATCTAATACTTTTGACTGACTAATCTTAAGGGTTTAAACTATTATTCTTCATGCATTTGCATATCTCTCTCTGCAAATATGCAAAATTGCATATATATTCAAAGCATGCATAGAAAACAGTGAACCATGTGCATCAAAAACTTGTACCAAATATATATATGTGCAATTATTCACTTTTGGAAGGAGATATATGCAAGGGAAATGGATTTGGATGTCTAACTCATATGCCTACTATTGTGCCTAATTCAATCATTGTTGAACACATGTATTGCATAATTTCTTTCTCCTTAAATATATCATTGATCTTGCCAAGTGTATGATGATCCTTTTTAGGTATAAAATTAGACATGTCAATTAGGTATGACAATCACTGCTCATATATGCAATTCCCTTTAGAGGAATGATTGAGCTAGAGGCCTAAATTCATGTCTAATTTTGTGCCTAAATTTCAATGTCACCCTTTCATTGGTTGTAATTGATGGACCTACTTCATCATAAACCAATGAGCTAATGCCATATACTTTTACACATAAAATTAAACATAAGTTTAGACATTCCAATAATTTCTCTTCCTGTTATTCCTTAAAAAAAGATATGTAGATAGACATTGATAGTCTTGTTAGTGCATTTACATGCAGTCCTTTTTTCTTTGGCGTTTTGCATCCCATCATTGGTATATCTTCCATCTCTGATCATTTTGAATTCTTCTTCTTTTAAATGATTACTAACTTTATATATAAAAAAAGTATGATGTACGCATCCAATAATTTTGGGAAAATAAAACGTTATCAGGATAACTCCACTAGTGAAATCTTGCCGTGTCAAAAATTTTAATGTTCTAAAAACGTGCCAATGAAGAAATGCTAGTAAGCTTGGCTATGTATATATTATATACTATATACTAAAGATCGGGGAAGTGTGTTTACACAAGTTTGTTTACACACACAAAAGTGTTTGTTAGACACGTGTTCATACATGAGTGGCTGCTCATTAAATGCATCTGAGAATTGCAATAAATGCTTCCCACCTCTTGGAGTAAAAACACCAGCACCCACCGCCTTCTCCAACCTAGAAAAATCCAGATACCTTCGCTAAAAAAAATCTCCTCTCCCCACTTCGAGTTTCCACCGCCTTTATTTCACCCTTTCTTCTCCATTTCTGTAAACTCAACGCACCTACCAGGAAATCCATGAAATAAAAAAGACGTTCCTCATAAATCAATTAGATTAACCCTGGAAGTCATTTCAACAGGAGGAAAAAAAAAACGAATAAAATGCGCCTTGAGGGGCAGTAATTGTTATCTATCCTTTTTTAAGAATTTGGTTTTTCTACACTTACAGTATCATTCTTATGCCATGATGAATGTTAGATTCCTCTTTTTCAATATTCGTACCCATAAAGTTTAGTTGTTGATAACTGTGACAGCAAATCAGCAATTCTCTTATATAATTTTTGTTGGATGTTTGTAGTTCATGTTTATTTGTACTTATTTGGTATTTGAGTTGGTTTAATGTTAGACAATCAATTGTGTATGTATATAGGTACTTGATGTTGGATAATAATGTTATTATAAACTCAATGGAATTGATTTCTGCATATTGTATTTGAGGTAGGTCAATCAGAGTAGAAGAATTTTTTTAGATTAATTTTGAGTATACTTATGTGTGTTTCCATTGGGTTTCGAATTGTAGTATGTGTCCTGTTGCAACATCATTTATTGTTGTTTCTTTTATGAATTTACAGGCGCGGGACCATAAGGGAGTGAAGGGATCAGCTACGGAACAGGAGATTGTAGGTTGGGGTTGTGTTGCCTATGAAACATAATGTTTATGCACGTTTGATGCCATTTTCGGGCATCCGGCTGCTGGAGAATGCACCAGAGAACTTACTCAGCCAATGGTCCCTCTGTGGAGTTACACTACAGAGAGAAAACAGATCTTCTCTGGACGTTACTCCACGCCACCTCTGAATGTTCAAAGGTGCCTCTATCTTGGCGTGGCATCACCACGACAGTGGTCTTTGCAGCCATGATGTGGTACTCTAAGCCATGACGGCTGTTTATTCAATAGGTTTGTGTGTCCTTTGGATGTGCATACATGTAAATGTATACTGCATAATATCTTGAGCCTGTGATGAGTTTGAAAGGGTCGTGTTAAAAGTCATATTGGCTGTAATCTTGGCATGGCAGCCTGTTAGGCTTGCAGCCATGGCGGGCGCACCCACGTGTTCTTAATTGCTACCCTATCTGACCCTAAAAAAGTTCAGTTTTCTGTAGCTAACATCAGTCAACGTGGTTAGATATGCTGATATTGAAGCTGCAAGGCTCAGACTTCAATTCACGGAACTGGTAATTTCTGATATATCTTTCTATAAGATTATTTTGGTTATAGAAAAGGGCTAGCCTAGGTGTTTCTGCGTAACATGTCTTTGTGGTTTTATCGATTTGGTTAGATATGCTGACATTGAAGGTGCAAGGCTCGGACTTCAATTCACAGATGAGGTTTGCAGCCATGCTTGGTATTTCGGCTGGGACTTCGTATTCTCAGGCTGTGGCACTATGCGTCACTATGGATTGGTTGTTAAAACGTTGCCTTAACTTGATTTCACTTTCAGCTCTAACAAAGCTGGGATGTTCTGTTATAGTGAAAGTAATTATTACCATATAACAACATGTTGTGATGAGTTTTCAGGGAACTGGGATTAAAACTGAGATTGTCCGCACCTTGGCGTGGCAGGTCACTACACTTGCAGCCATGTCGGACGTATCCTTTTTTCTCTCGGTTACCTGCCTGAGCCTGCCTTTGATCACGGTTTGATGATCTGATTTGAATGTATGTATTTGTGTAAATGTTTGGGAAATTCTGGTGTCCATGTTGTGTGTGAACTAATTAGTATACAAAAAATATTAAAGAGGAAATGATGAGTTACCATGACATCGGTTGAAGCTGAGCCCGTCCGGATCTTGGCGGGGCAACCTATTAGGTTTGCAGCCATGCCGGACGTGGCCACATTTGCTCCCTATCTGAGCCTCCTAGTTTTAAGTAAAAACGAGAAAAACACGGATTACTTTATCTAAATTTTAATTATAGTTTGTTGATGACTTGATGTATCTGGTTCTCATAGTGCATGCACCAATAAGATTATAAAAGAACAACATGTTGCAGCAACACTACGAAAATGTACAATGACAAGTGCCTCACAACTTTTAGGTGATATGATTACGATCTTATTGTTTTTTTATCGCACACCTTATACAATTGAGATCAATCCTTTACCTTTGGTTTCATAACCAAATATGTTGAACCTTGCAAATTTAGCAAGTAGCTAACTTAGGCGATAAATCTGTGTGCTTTCGGAATAACGAGGATGGAAAACCTCTTCCCTGTGTTTCCCTCGCAGTTAAAATTCAATAGTATAGGAAATATGTTACACATGGCTGCGGTGAACCATACAATTTTGAGTTGCAACGTTAGTTGAGTACAAATTTGGAATTGTATAGTAGATACAAATACTACGCACTTGGAGAATCGTTTGAACTTCATGTTGCTTTAAGTTTATGTCAAGCAAAGTCTTGACAAGTGTCTAAATTCATTATAAGGTCAACTCTGACCCCAGCGTATTGGTCGACTTTCAAAGTACATGCGTTATTAGGGTGTAAACAAGAAGATACAACTCGTGAGTTATTCGAGATCGATTCGTAAACTACTCAGAATCGACTCGATTTAAATGAGTCAAACTCGAGTTCGAGCTATTTGAGTATCTTTTCGAGTCGAGTTCGAACTTCAAAATACTCGGTTCGTTAAGCTCACGAGCCTTATCGAGCTTCAGTTAAATTGCACTTTTTGTTTTCATATGCATATATTTACTTATCGTTCATACAAATCGAGTCGAGCCGAGTTTAATATGTCGAGTATTCATCGGGTTCGAACCCTATATGTGAAAATAATCGAGCTCGAGTCGAGCTTCGAGCTCGAATTTTATATGACGAGTCGAGCTCGAGCTTGTAATCTAAAACTCTACCGAGCTCGACTCAAGTTTCGAGCTCGAGTTTTAGTATTTGAGTCGAGCTCGAGCTTGACAGTACTCTACTAAAAGCATTCAGTTTTGTTTAGAAAACAATATATTTTCTTAACATAACTCAAATACAAAATTTATTTTAAAAACTTTTTGTACAATATTTATCTTTACTATCTAAAATGGAAAAATGATCAAAGGGAAAAAATGAAAACTTGAATATTGAAAGTCAAAATTTTTGAAACCTTTTAAAATGTCAAAAATAAAAATCTAAATGGTCAAAAGGTGAATTGTTGACTTTGTTGAATGTTGAAAAAATAAAATTGTTGAATGAGTGGTTCATGAAACATGCATGGCAACACATAATCAATACCATATATATAAACATAAACATTACTGTGAATCGATTCAATATGCTAAATGCTATACGTTTTGATTGAATGTTTAAAAAGGAAAGAATGAAATGTTGAAACTCATACACAATATATCTTCCCTCAATAATTTGTTTTGTGCTTGGCATATCTTTCATAATGGGAATTGATAGCCAAATATTTTTTATACGGGAATTTATTTAAAAGAAAGTAGGTGGGTTGGATTGGAATATATAATCTCATTTGTGATGTTGCAATATGTGACGTCTGCTAAAATATTGAATTTATTTCAATTTAGTATTTTGTACACGTCGATAATTTTTAACCACGGCTAATTTTGTATACATCGATAATTTATAACCACGAGTAGAAACTATGCATAAACCGCAGTAGCAGAACTCACATGAACCGTCGCACCAGACACAAATCAACGCATCAAACTTATGTTGAAAACTAAATTGCTACCACCGAAATTGTGTATGCAACTAGGCACCGCCGCTAGACGCGAGTACTCGGCTATAAACTATTAATGTTGAAAAGTTGAAAAATGAAATGTTGCCATGCATTGTAGTCAACTACTATTGCAGGCAACTATTAACTAGCCATGCGTTTGAAAAATAATCAACTTTGTTTGAAAATTTCAAAAACCTCGAAATCAATTTAAAGATATTGCAAATGGTGAAAATCAAGGAAAGTCGTACAATTAAATTTTCAATTACTGTGTTACCGTTTTCTATATGGTCTTATAATGGGCTGAGAGAAGAACTTGTTAACCGACAATTATCAATTAATGACTTACCATTTTGCATTTACTACTTGGAGCAATAATTACGGAAATGAGTAGTATAAATTATCCTTCTCTTCTCCATCATTTTCATCAACTCTTGCTATAATGTCTGAAAACAAAAAACAAGACATTTCGGCAACAAGTCCAAAAGGAAACTATTAATACACATTGAAAACCGGATTGACCAGGACGCTTCTAACCCAGCGGGTTGACCCGGCATAAATTGACCCGTTTTTTAACCGGAACGGTTCAACTGGTTGTACCACCCGGGTCGAACCGGGTTTCAAAATATCATGTTTAATCCCCAAATCCTCAAACTTTTATTATTTTTCGTTTATAACCCGTAAACTTTTTTTTATCACTAAAACTATCTGACGCTATAAAATCACGTTGATGTGCACGGGTACTCGTCTAGAGTTGAATTATCACATGTTACAACAGTTTGCAATTACATTTTGATCTTTTTACGTTTTATTTTGAACGTTATACGAAACACTTACCACTATATCACATATTGTTAATTGTGTCTGCTGCTAGGAACCGCCCCGCTAGACGCGGGTACTCATATAGTATTATACTACCTCCATCCCAAAATTATAGTCCCCGTTTGACTTTTTCGGTCAACCCTTTTCAACTTTGACTTTAAATAATTTTATTTGTGTTATACAATAATTGAAAAAAAAATTATACCGATGAAAATAAATTTAAAAACCCAATCAATTCATATATATTGCATCAAGTATTATATAACACAAACAAAAATACTTAGAGTCAAAGTTGTAATAGAAAGACTGAAAAAATCAAAAAGGGACTATAATTTTGAGACGGATGGAGTAATATATTTGATGTGAGAAAGAAAATCCTCAAGTCAATGATTCAACAAATGCTTGATAATCTTCAAGTTATTAGAAAGAATACAATCACTTTTTTCTATATATAAGCCATTCAAGTACCCTTTTTTTTTTTCTTTACATTCAAGTACTTTTTTTTTCTTCTTCTTTACATTCAAGTACTGTTTTATTTATTTATTTATTTAAAATTTTTAACCATTCTACCTCCTATTAAAGATGTCATTGGCAACTACAATATGAATCATTTGATATCTAGTACATTTACTAAAGTTTCAAAACAAATTCTTTGTATTTTAGTGGTACTCTTGTTTTGTGAAAAACTCTCATAACAAATTGTTGTGGGTTAGCGTATTGTTTATAACATGTGAGATAACTATGATGTATATAATGTTAAACATCAACAAAAAAATGTCAATGATATGTCTATTTTAGGGCCGAGCAAAATAGACCAAAACCCGAACTGAATAGAAAAACCAAGCCGAACAGGTTCAGCCGAAACCGAATCAACCATATTTTGTTCGGTTCTTGCCAAAACTTAGAAAAAACAACACACATAAACCGTATAAATCGAACGGAACGGACCGACACGAAACTGAACAAAACCGAGTCACTTCGGTTCGATTATCAGTTCATGTCTTCCACAAAATCGATTTACAGTTCGGTTTTGACCCGATACTCATCCGTAGCATTTTATAACACTACCACTCAAAACAATAAGCTTTAACTCAATTTTTGCTTGTTGAACAAAACACAAACCCTTTATTGGCATTTTTCTTCTTAGGTTGGAAGGCAAGGTAAGCCTCCATTCACCTTACACCTCAGCATCACGTCAACTTTCTCTTTCCTTTCACTTCCACTCACTCTCACTCACTTTTTTGTGGACAAGGTCACCTTACCATCACCTTTCATTAAAATACTCACTTTATTAAAATATACCTCACTAAATACCCCACATACACTCACAAACTAAATAAATAATTAAGTGGGGCCCGGTCTTTTTACAAAATCAACAAGGTGAGTCGTTCACCTTAACTCCTCTTGATTTGCGTGAGTCACGCGTGAGTCGACATGGTGTGCAAGGAAGTAACGAGTGACTGGAGGTAATGTGAGCGGGTCACGGCTCCCTTGCCTTCCAGTCTTAAAAACTACTATATCTGAACGGGAAAAAAAACTCATGTTTGAACTGCACATTTGTTTGCTCGTACTAAAATTCTTTTTGGTTATTTTTGTGTCAACAAGATGCATTAAGACACCCCTCTCAAGTCTAGATCATTAAGATCTTACTGCCTATAACCGCGTTTGAACGGGAAAAAGAAAACAAATGGTCAAAACAGTCAAAATATTTGACCGCATCTGAACGGTTCAGATTTAAAAACTGTTAAGAGCTTTTTTTTAAAAAAACAAACGCAGCTTTAGTCTTAAAAGGTTATGACAAAGATAACAATTCAAATCGTAGATGAGCTTTTATTATATTGGATGGCTGGAAGCCTGGAAACAAGATTCAATCTTTGGCCCACCCATATGCAATTTTTGTTCAGATTTCTTTCTCTCACGTCGCTTAATAGTCATAATTTAAACTTTAGACAAAAATTCCTGATGAAGTTTTTAATCCTTTTTAAGATAAAAAATTTATATTTTAGCGACTTAATTAGTAGTTCATCTTTTGTAGGGATGAAAGGGCACAACAATGTGTTCAGGCTCCTAAAATGCGACCTCTAAAAAGAAAACTCTTTGAAGCAATAAGTAGCCATTGAATATCTCATTAATTAACAAATCAGTATTTAAACTTTATCTTGTAACATAAGAAAACAACATAACATTAAACAAGATTCAGATAATGACCGATTGCTCACTGAAAACGTGACTATTTTATACATAATATTATTGTGAAGTGCTAAACAATGTTGGAGGTTGTCTTTGAAGAAGGGTTAGTCGACGCTAAAAATGTACGAAGTTGAGGTTTAATAGTTTGGTTAGTAAATTAAGTTGTTCAAAAAAAAAAAAAAAAAAAAAAAAAAAAAAAACTTAGGCTAGTTTCATTTTGTTGGCATATTGTCTTGCAAATTATGTAATTGTATAGTCATTTCAAGTTCTAAAATCCGATCATTTGAGATATATATAGTTTATATAAAAGTTTACATATTTTTGTTGCATCTATCTTACATAAGAATCAATAATAATGCATCACATAGACAAGTAGAACAATAACCCTACACCCTACATTGCATGTGTACGTCGATGTCGAGCAAAGTAATAATAAAGTGTCCATCTAAATCATACATACGTGATCATATTAAATGCATTTTGTTCAGCGTCAAGTGTATGTGAGTAACCCAAAAACTTAAAAATAAATCTCACTAAAAATATTTGAGATAAAATTTGTAAGATAAATGATGCAACTTATATTAAATTGCCTTTAAAAAAAGTAATAAAAAAATATTACATACGTGATCATACATGCGCAACCTAACCGGCTTATTCGGTTAAAGATCAATTTTAGGGCCCGTTTGGTTAGCATAAATGGGAATGAGATTATGACTTATAAAGTCATGGTCGGTGTTTGTTTTGTTTTGTTTTGTGGGCCCGGTAATCAAATAGGTATGTTATAGTCATAGATTCATTAAACACTAATTTGGAGTCTATGAAATCTATTCATGTGGGCTCCTTTTTTTCCACTACAACATTCAAATATCTATACACTTTTTCATACTATATTTTATCAACCAAACATAAACAATCGTAATGATACACTTTTTCATACCTATTGTCATTCCACATCATTCCAAATCCGATACCCATTGTCATTCCTACCAACAAACCAAACGGGCCCCTATTAGACAAATATGCTTTGTCCATTATTTTTCAATTAATAACAATAATAAATTCTAAACAAGTGTGCCAATTGTGTCATATATAAAACAAAACTAAAGGCATACATTAGACAAAAAGTTTGAATCAACAAAATTTAAAAAATATTAGTCGTGTGGCATGATTACAACCATAGAATTTAGTAAGAGATGGACCATTTCTCATTATTACTTGAGATAATGTTACATTATTAATCACAAAATTGATTATCTAACCATATTTTATAATTACAAACCAAGTCAAATAATAATCCAAACCTAACATTAAACCGTCCATTTTCATGACCGTTTAATCGGTTCTATAATCTGTCTCATTTTATACCAATCCGTCTATTTCTTTTTGTCTTTTATAAACTTTATATTACATTTTTATTTATTTACATAACCGAACAAGCATTAGGATTTTCGTCACTAAACATGCCGGCATCGGCTTGATACACTCGAGGATCGTTTATATACATCGATGGTGGAGGCAACGGAGGAGGTGCATGCGAGTATTCCATGGCATTCCCGTGATTATATCCTTGGTATACATAGCCATTACTCGAAGATGGTCCAACTCCGTAATCCTGATTGTAATAATGTTGATTGTATTGTTGATTGTAACCTTGATTGTAATAGCTTTGGTTGTACATTGGCATTGTGTGAGTGAAAGTGTTATGTCCTTGATATTCTAGTTTGTTCACGACCTCTATGCTTTTGTTCTTGTCCTCGGCACCACTAGGTGCCCTGGCATCACCGTCACCACCACTTTCTTTCTTCTCCTTTTTCTCGCCTCCTGATTCATTTTTCTCTTTCTTCTCATCTTTCGCTTCAGCGCCACCTTTATTTTCTTCCTTTTTAGGAGGGACAACATCGACATTTCTCTTGAATTTTTCTTTCAAGTGTGGTACGAGTTCTTTCATGTTCATTGTCCCTTTCACCGTGACCAAATCCTTGCCGCTATCCGGTATTACCGCTTCTACCCCTGTTAAAAATAAGACAAAATTACAAAAATATTATATTAGCACCCCAATTAAACAAATCAAATATTCCAACTATTTTTAATTCAATACGTCATCATAAATACCATAAATACTATTAAAAGCCACTAAATACTATTTGACCGTTTGGTATGCTCAAATAAACAGTTTAAAAACATAATATAAACTATTAAGTACTTGATAATTATAGAAATTAGGTGAATTAGCTTACCATCAATCTTTGAAATTTGTCTTTTAATCTTGTGAATGCATCCATCACAATGTAACGGAATCTTCAAAACCACCGTACTTGATTGAGGCTATATCAACAACCACAAAAAATAATAAGTAATTAAATTACATCTAAAAACATTAAGTCATTAACTTAATGCAATATTTAAAACCATTAAATATCATAACTGATATATTAAAGTACCTCTTTCGGTTTCTTGTCTTCGGGTTTTTTTTCATCGGCCTTTTTCTCATCCGGTTTTTTCTCCGGTTGGGCATCTTTCTTCTTGTCTTCACCGCCGTCTTTTTTAGGCTGCGGTGAGACAAGATCAACTTTCTTTTTAGTCTTGAACTCCACTCGCTCTTTGATGCGCGTGGGGTCCACTTTCCCAGTTATCGTGAGTTTGTTGTTGCTTGCATCTGCCTTAACACTTTCTACACCTGATCAAAAACATGTTCGTTAGTTTAGTTTGTTACACCAACAGCTGTTTAATTTGGAGTGTAACGTACGTTAAAATATATTATTTGTTTTCATTGTCAACTCCGTCATGTTCATTGCTTTACGGAGTTTACAATCCATCTTTGATCCAATTCTCTTATTTCCATTTTGTTCTAAAATATTAATGTTGAAAAAGAAAAAAAGATGTATAAAAAAGGCTAGCGGCATAGCTTGTTGCTCGTTTAGTATACCTTCAAAATGGCGAACAATTTTTTTAATTTTTTTGGCACATCCATCACAATGTATATCAAGTTTAAGCACGACGGTTGTTGGACCACCGTCGGGCTTTTTCGCCTCTTCGGGCTTCTTATCAACGGCTTCTTTCTTGGTATCGTCTTTCTGCAAGTAACAAACAAAATTAGACTTGGCTAAATAAAATTTAGAAATATTTTTCTGAGGTTAAGAAAATTTATTTATATGGATACTAACCTCACCCATTGGAAATGGTAATATAGAAATGAAAATGGACAAAGGGGTTTGAGTTGAAAATGGTTTGAAGATTGGAATTGGAGGCAAAGGTGTGTATTTATAGGAGAAAGTTTTTGTTCTTTTCTGATGATGTGTATGTTACATGTATGATATGTTTATGTTATGTATGCATGTACATGGGACGATGGGGAACATAAGAGTGGGTTTTTGCGTCATGCATGATGAACCCGGATTGTGATTTTTGACCCGAATGAGTTGAATGACTATTTTGCCCTTAAAGCGCCGTAGTTTTTAGGCGTCTTGTGTTGGTGGGAATGTTGGATTAAACGTGTGGCTAGATAAGAAAATAGGGTTATTGTACAAAAAAGTCACTAAAGTTTGCGAGAAATTTGTCCTAAGTCATTATAGTTTAAAAGTTGTCATTCAGGTTACTCAACTTATTGTGACCGGCTATATTTGTTACTCTTGTTTTGGTAACCTAGAATTACCGGTAATATAACTACGTGGCAAATATTTTAGATTTCATTTATATTAAAAAAAAAGGAGTTAGTATACAAATAAGTTACTAAAGTTTGTCAAAATGTTCATTTAAGTTACTATACGTTTACATTCTTTTACATTTAAGTTAATATACAAATAAGTTGCTAAAATTGTGTATATTTTTATACGCTTTTTTACAACAACTTTTTGGACGTTATTATACGTTTACATTCTTTTACATTTTTGTCTGTTTTTGCACGTTTTTTTACAATTTTGCACACATTTGTATTTTTTATTTTTATTTTTTTTTACATAATTGGACGTTATTAGACTTTTTTGGAAGTAATTTTTTGTTTTGATATGTTTTCATACGTTATTATACATTTTTGGATGTTATTATACGTTTTTGGATGTTGTTACACGTTTTCTTACATTTTATACGTAAAAACGTATAAAACATACAAACATTTTAAAGAAGATAAAACGTATACAAAATAAAACCATATAAAACATACAAATGTATGAAAATGAACGAAAATGAACAAAACCATACAGTAATGTATGAAAACGTAAAAAGGTATAGAGAAAAACGTACACAGACATATATAAAAACGGATAAACACATACAAAAATGTACGAAAACGTAAAAAAAGGTACGACAAGAGAAATGCATACACAAATGTATAAAAACGGATAGAAACGTAAAAAAACATACGGAAATATACAAAAACGTACGAAAATGGAAAAAAACTTAAAAAAAGAACGGCAACAAATAAAACGTACACAACGTATAAATACGTATAAAAACGTACGAAAATGGAGAAAAACGTAAAAAATACGAAAACAGATAAAACATATATAAATGTATAAAAACGGATAGTAACTTTTTTTTAAAGTCCAGTAACCTATTTAATAAACCCCGTGAACTATAGTAACTTGCTTGTAACATCTCAAACTATAGTAATGACGTGGACAATAGAACCGGTAAATCATCCGGTTGCCCACCCTCGTAGTAACAAGAATGTCACTTTTTTAAATGTTGAGTAACCCATATAATAAACCCGTTAACTTGAGTAACCTGAATGACAACTTTTAAACTATAGTGACTTAGGACAAATTTCCCGCAAACTTTAGTGACTTTTTTGTATAATAACCCTAAGAAAATAATAGCACTCGTACTACACTAGTCTAGAACCAATCCAAAATATAATATTGCAAAATTTATTTTCTTCAAATTTGCTTAGATATACATAGTTATATACTCATCTATCTACATTCTTTTTGCCGAATGTTTTTACAAAATCACCATCTCTAATTTCGAGTAAGGTGGTTTAAGCTTATATATAAATTTATTGTAGTTAATTTCATTTCGGTTAATATTTTATAAACTTCAATTTTTCTGCTTATTTAAAAACTTGTAAGCTTATATAAGTTTATAATGATGTAATAAACTTAGGCCCTGTTTGATAGCCTTTGAATTGAATCACTAAGAGGACAATATATGAATCGGTCGGAGTACATATTGTTTGATAAAAATATTAATGGGGCTGATCCAATTTGAAAGCCACTGAATCGTGTAGGGCCAGTGACATGCGAAACCATCCAGTGCCTCATTTTTTCCTATTTTATCCTTTTTCTTTATATTTTTAATTAGTTACTACGTATTACTTTTCTTTTAATACTTTATTCAAATAAGACAACTTATACTCCGTACTTCGAAAGTCATGATGCCCAGTGTATTTTAAGTTTTATTTTAAGACCTTTGACACTATAAAACTAATATTTTTAATACTACCTTCGTCCCAAATTTTATATCAATTTTAACTTTTATAATCAAACTTTGACTTTAAATATATTTTTTTGTATTATATAATGCTTAATGAAAGTTATATCAATGAAAATACATTTAAAACCAAATTTCATTTATATATTTTACATCAAGTATTATATAAACCGGGTCAGTTGGCCACCTTGGAGTCATTAGGGGCTCTTGGGGGAGGGAGGTCTTGAGTTCAAATCCTGCAAGGGGTTTGAATGAGGGATTTTCCTTCAAGGTAGTCCTTTAATGAAGGGGTTTGGGCCTGGTAACCCCAGGTTCGAATCTTGAAAAAGGCAAGGGTTTACCCCTATTAATTGTCGTGCCTTCGGGCGGATTAGTAGGGGTTTTCCCCCCATCGGGTATTTGAAATAGGCATTTCCGCTTCGAGGGAGCTCTCTAGCGCGGACCCGATTTAGACAACGTAGTCTAAACCTCCCGCTGTCGAACCGCGACACGAAGCACTTAATAAGAAATTCACCTTTCAAAAAAAATATAACACAAAAAGATATATTTAAGGTCAAAGTTTGATTGAAAAAGTTAAAATGGACATAAAATTTGAGACGGAGAGAGTATGATAGAACGCCAACATACTTATATAATTATGAAACAATTTTTATTTTACATTATAATTGGTATTTTATTAATATATGTTACTTGTCAACTAGTTACTTTCAATTTACACTAAGTGGGTATAAAGGATAAAATGGTAATTTTAATCATTCAGAGTGTTGATTCAGAAGAATTTTCAAACATTCATTTTGGTTCATGACATAGCTCATTCAGAATCTTTGAACTATTCAGCACCTTTTATTCATTCAGCGCTAAATCATATCAATTTATCAAACAGCCCCTTATCCAAGTTAGCAAGTTTTCAAATGAGCTAGAAAATTAAAGCTTATACTGTAATATATACGTTGAAAAATAAATAAATTAATAAGCCACATATACGTTTAAACAAACACACCCCTCAATATATCTTTCCTCTTTCCTACAATCATATCATGTATTGACGGGGGCCTGATAAACACAATGTTTTATTTGGAAAATAATGTTTCGTAATGCTAATTCTTAAAAAAGATACTCGTATAAGATATTTATTTAATGATTTTACTAAAATTTGGTTAGTTATTTGGCTTCTAGGTTTCGATCTGCTATTGGCCTATTGCTTATGTAAGCGTCAATTTCATGTAAAATTAAGCACCATGATTGCTCGAACTTTTTGGCCTCACAATTGGATGAGGAAAGTACATGACCCATAAAATATCTGAATGAAAGAGTGGTGTGTATTTGGAAGAACGTAGAAACCAACAAGACACAAAAATCTATTCATGCGATCACTAAGTTGATTGGCTCCCTAGATTTGCTAATCTAAACACCCCCTAAGATATTTATATGTATGAGATTCGTGATACTAATCATTTTGAATATGAAAATTGTTGAAGTTATTAACTCAACCTTGAATAAATATGTATAGGGACTAATGTTGACATTTCTGGTTTTACAGTTATAGCTTAAGGATAGGTTTTGGCTCAAGTTGACAAGAGGTTGAAACTCTGAGGACTGAAGTTGACAAGTAGCTGGAAATTCTATCTGGAGGCTATATAAGCTCATAATCGGTTTAGGGTTTCATTATTCTTCCTTTACACATATCATTCACAGAGATAAAGAGTTGTTGATTATCAACCAAGTTAGATAGTTCTGATCATTGTGTTTCTTGATCATTCTTGTTATATTTCATTGAGAGTTGAGAGTTTGTATTGATACTATTGGCAAGATTAGTCGATAGATCTGCACCTGAGTAGCAGTGGCAGATTTGTGGGTATTCTTAGATATTGGGTTGCTGTACTGATTAAGATCAGTGTCTTTCTGATCTTGTGATTGATTTGGTTGATAATAAAAGTTACTTGAATTGAGATTCAAGTTTATGTTCACAATTTTGTTATAAAATTTTACATGGTATCAGAGACAGGTTACTAGCCTTGCTCTGATAAAATTGATTTCGGAAAAATTAGGGTTTCAAAAATTTGGGGGTTTTTCAAATTAGTTTGATTAAACCTAATTAACTGTGGTTAATTAGTGTCTTTTGGCTCTAGTTGATCAATTCTAAAAGATTTTTACAAAACGCCTAATTTTTGGAAAAATTAGGGTTTGGGTGTTTTTGGGGGTTGATCTCTCGCTTCGATTGGTGGTTGGTTCTTGGTGTTTGTGATCTTTTCTGGTTGATTCTTGGTGGTTCTGGGTTGATTGAGATCGTGTGGGTTGTGATTCTTGTCTCAAGAGTCATAATCAGGGTTCTTGTTCCGCTGCTTTCTGGATTTGCGTGCACTGTAACACCTCTCGCACTCCTTTTATTTCTTTGTTCTTATTTCTTGTTTAGATTGACGGGGAGTAGGAGTTGAGATTGTTGGAGGTGATTGTGATTGTTGTTGGAGTGTGGTTTGTCTGTTTAGTTGGTTCTTGACTTAGTGTGATCTGCCCTTGACCTACCACTTTGAGTGGCAAGGAAGCCTGGGAACTACCTTCTTGTTTCTTGTGTGATTGTTGTTTTTACTTATTTGTCAGTATGTCTGTTCATGGTTATACTGATGATGAATATGAGGCTGATGAGCCTGTTACTTTGATTAGCAAATTGGATCTTAGTAATCCCTTGCATTTGCATCCTAATGACTCTGCTACTCTAACTGTTGTGTCTATCAAATTAAAAGGAACTGAAAATTATAATGTCTGGTCTTGTGCTATGTTGCTAGCATTAGAAGGGAAGAATAAAATTGGTTTTGTTGATGGGTCTTGTAGAAGATCTAATGCTGATGAGGTTCTAGGTAGACAATGGGATAGAGTTAATGCTGTTGTTTTGGGATGGATTTTAAATTCTATATCTGAAGAGTTGTTTTTGGGACAAATTTTTTCAAAAAAAGCTTCTGATGTGTGGAATGAATTAAAAGAAATGTTTGATAGAGTTGATGGTTCTGTTACTTTTAACTTGCACCATAAGATCAGCTCTTTGTCTCAAAATGGTAGTACTATTGCTGAATATTTTAATAAGTTGTCTACTCTGTGGAAACAGTTTGATGCCTTGGTTAAGTTGCCTAGATGTACCTGTCATGCTGCTGTTGATTTTAAAAAACATAATCAATTGATGAAATTAATGCAGTTTTTAATGGGATTAGATGAGTCTTATATGCAAATAAGGAGTAATATTCTGTCTAGAGACCCTCTCCCTGATGTTAAAGGGGCTTTTGCTGTCATTTCTAGTGAGGAATCTCACAGGTCTGTGGTCACTGGTTCAGATGGTGGGACTTCTCAAAAGTCTCATTCATCTGTGTTCAACTCCAGTGTACCAAATAGAGGGAACACACAGAGGTCTTTTACTTCTGGAAGTTCTTTTAGACCTAACAATGGTTCTAGAAATAATAATGTTAAAAGGACTGCTGGTGGTCCTGTTTTAGTCTGTGAACATTGTGGCTTTAATGGTCATACTGTGGATAGGTGCTTTAAGATCATTGGGTACCCTGCTGATTTTGGGAAAAATAGAAAGAATAATAATAATCAGGGTGCTCAGAATTTTAATAAGAGATTTGTTAACAATAATAATTCTGTTGGCTCTAGTTCTATCTCTGCCTTTTCTGATGAACAGATATCTAAACTCATTTCTTTGATTAAGGAGAATTCTGTTAGTAATAATGGAAATGGAAAGACTGTGCATGCCAATATGGCAGGTATTGTCTTCAATAAAAGCAAATTTTTTAATCTAAACTTTAAAAAATTCTTCTGTCATAATAGTAAAATGAGGTCTGCATTGGTTGCAGCAGGTATTATTGTAGATTCTGGTGCAAATCAACATCTTACATACACTGATAAATATTTAGTGAATGTCATTGATATTTCTAAGCTTGGTATTAAGGTGTCACATCCCAATGGGACTGAAGCTTTGATTACCAAGGTTGGAAATATGGTTCTCACTAAACATTTAACATTATATGATGTGTTGGTTGTTCCTGAATACTGTGTTAGTTTAATGTCTGTTCATAAGGTGGCTAGAGATAGTAAGTTTGTTATTGCTTTTGATGAGAACAAGTGTTATGTTTTGCCTCAGGATTTGAGGGGAATGAATGTTCTGGGGATTGGTAGACAGATGGATGGTTTGTATTACTTTGATGGAGATCAAGGTATTGACCTAGGGGTTAGAAGTTTTAGGTCTGCTTGTGATTTGACCAAGAAAACTTGGCATTGCAGACGTGGTCATCCCTCTGATCAAGTTTTAGCAGTGTTGAAGGGTGAAATCAGTTTTCAAAATAAAGATGAAATTGAGCCTTGTGACATTTGTCAACAGGCAAAACAAACCAGAGAGCCTTTTCCTTTAAGTGACCATAAAACCTTGGTTTTAGGTGACTTAGTTCATCTAGATCTTTGGGGTCCTTATAAAATAAAAAGTAAAGAAGGTCACAGATTCTTTTTAACCATTGTTGATGATTTCACCAGGGCAGTTTGGGTTTACTTACTTAAAAGTAAGCAAGAGGTGTTTGATTATATTCAAATTTTTTATAATCTGATTAAAACACAGTTTGGAAAATGTGTTAAAATTTTTAGAAGTGATAATGGTACAGAGTTTGTTAATATTCAATTTAATGGATTTTGTGAAAAAAATGACATTATTCATCAAACATCTTGTACTTACACACCTCAACAGAATGGGGTTGTTGAGAGGAAACATAGGCATCTTTTAAATGTTGCCAGATCCCTTATGTTTCAGGGGGGATTGCCTTTGTATTTGTGGTCTGAATGCATTTTAACTGCTACTTATTTGATTAACAGATTGCCATCTTCAGTGCTGAATGGATTGTCTCCCTTTAATCTTGTTTTTAAAAGAAAACCTGAACTAAATCATTTAAGAACTTTTGGTTGTCTTTGCTTTGCTACCATTCTTACCAGTAATGATAAGTTTAGTAGTAGGGCTGAAAAATGTGTTTTAGTTGGATATTCCAATTTTCAAAAAGGCTATAAACTTTATAGTCTTGAAAGGAAACAGTTTATATTCTCTAGAGATGTAAAATTTTTTGAAAATGTTTTTCCTTTCAAGATTAAAAACTCTTCTGCTGCTCCTGACCCTCTCAGTCAGAGTTTGAATCATGTTAACTTTTTTGGTGAAGTAACTTGTGACAACTCTGACACACCCAATGATGATAATACTCATAATGATCATCATTTGAGTGAGGGCAGCCCCTCCTTGCATCTTGGCAGCCCAACTATTGACCATGAACAGGGTGATTTAGGGCACTCTGATGGTTCCAATGAGGTTACCAGTACAAGTGAGATGGCTACAACTCCTCTTGGTGTGAGCAGTTCTGAGGGTGAAAACAGTTCCTTACCTGAACAAGCAGAAGAGTTGGTTTTAGAAAATAGTAGTCAGCCTTCCTTAAGAAGGTCTGATAGAACTTCTGTTTTTCCAAATAAGTATCAAGATTTTGTGGTTGATTCTAAGGTTAAGTATGGACTTGAAAAATTTGTCAATTACTCAAAACTAAGTTCTGAAAACTTTTGCTTTACTGTTGAACTAAATAAAGCTGTTGAACCAAAAACTTTTAAAGAAGCATCCACACAACAGCACTGGAGAGATGCAATGGATAAAGAAATGCATGCTCTTTATAGTAATGATACCTTTGAAATATGTGAATTACCTGTTGGTAGAAAGGCCATAGGAAATAGGTGGGTGTATAAGATTAAGTATAAGTCCACAGGAGAAATTGAGAGATATAAAGGTAGATTAGTTGTCAAAGGTTATAGTCAGAGGGAAGGTGTTGATTTTGATGAAACCTTCTCCCCTGTGGTTAAAATTGTTACTATTAGATGTGTTGTTAATCTTGCTGTTCAGATGTGTTGGCCTATTTTTCAACTTGATGTTAATAATGCTTTTCTTTATGGTGATCTTAATGAAACTGTGTATATGACTTTACCTGAGGGATATTTTGATGTTAATGATAAAAGAGTATGTAGGCTTAAAAAGTCATTGTATGGGTTTGATGAGTGTCTAAATACTCATCATTTTTGTGTAATCTAAACTGCAAAATCATCTGAAAACACTCAGAAACACATCAAAATGATCAAAATATCACAAATCAGTGTTTTATGTGTTTCAAATACAAAAATATCAAAATCAGATGAAAAATGATTCAAGTTTGCAAAATTGGCAGTTTTAGTCCCCTAAGTTTTAAAAGTTGTCAAATCTAGTCCCTGGAATTCAAAAATGTGGAAATTTATCATTCAAGGTCCCTGAAGTATTCTAAGTTGTTTAAAATGATCCTTGAATGATTCTTTGGTCAATTGGCAAGAAAGGTCCCTAAACTTTGGAAAATTGCAAATTTAGTCCTTGGACCTTTAAAAAATGGGTTTTATGCAAAAAGGATACTTGTTCTATCAAAAGTTGTCAAGTTTGGTCCTTGTGAGAGCATTGGAAAAATATCACTTTCAGTCCTTGAAGTTTGGTCGAATTACATTTTTAGTCCTTGTATACTAAACTAAAACCAAACGGATCCTTTAATATCACAAAGCCCAAATCCAAAAACAAGCCCAACCCCTTGGCCCTTGACCCCCTGTGGCTGACCCTTGAGCCAGGCCACAATACATTGTGAACCCCAGCCACCCAATTATGACCCCCCGTGTTATTAATACTTCGGTCAAAGAAAGTCAAACCAAGAGGAAACCGCCAACACTGTAGCACTGTCTCTTCAACCTCTGTATACATCAAAACCAGTCCTGGTTTTCTACACATTTTCAACCCCCCTCCATACCATGTCCCCTCCACCTCTTCTAAACTCCAAATCCTTTAATTGCTCAAACCAAACCTCATTAATTCTCAAACCTGCTCAATTGAAATATTTGGCGCCAAAAAGCAAGGTGTATGGTTCTGATGAGTTTCAGTGATCCAATGGCTAGATTTTGGTGGGAAAGAATCAGAGGATATCAAGGATGCTAAAAAGTCTATAAAGGAAAGAGAAGATGCATTGTATCACACTATCTAGTGTAATTTTATTTTTCCTTAGTCGTTTTCTTTAACTTAAGCTTTTCAATGTATGTTTTTAATTCCAAGTACTTTATTTAAGTCTCTCAAGTGTATTTGAACCTCTTTTAATAAGTAATTCCAAGTTTTAAAGTTTACTTCAGTTTATGCAGTTTTCAATTTCAAAAATATCATGTGAATCAAATGTTGTTTTTAGTTGATTATATGGACTGAAATAGGTCACATAAGCTCCCATATAGCTTTTATAAGCTATTAGAAACAATAAAATTCAGTTTAGCTTCAAAAGGTCAAAAATCTCAAAAATACCAATTAAATAGGTATAAAATCAAAAATCACTTGGAGAAGGTGTTCACAGCTGGAGCAAGGTATATTATGGATGGCCTTGGGTTAGTAGCTTATTGGTAAGCTTATAGGGGTGTTCACTGGTTCTGATTTTCAGTTTAGAGCTTGGAAGCTATTGTAAGCCTTTTTAAGTATTTTTGCATTTCACTGTTGTGGTTGATTAGTTGTTGTAATTTCTTGTTCTTAGTGTTCTTTAGTAGTAATTAAGTGTATTTAATCCTTAAAAACAGTTGGTTGATTTTTTTTTTAAATTGGTAGTTTACATAAATTTCTTTATAACAGTTAAAATAGCTCTTGTCTTAATTCTTAGTTTTATGTTGTTGTAACTGTTGGTTCATGTTTCTTTAGTCCTAATTAATGATGCTATAAGGTCTGCAATAAGTGTTATGGTTTAAATTTGTGGTTTGCCTTGAAAAATCTTCAAAATAGTCAATATGGGTCTGTTTGGATTTGAGTAATAAAACTGTCTTAAGGTTGCTTGAGTAGTTGTTTATTGTTGACTTGTTTCTCACTTGGTCATATTAACTCAAAGAAGTCAAGAAAGTTAGTGCTTGTTACATCAAAAGTCAAAATCTCTTTTATCCAATTCTCTTGATTAACTGTTGGAGTTTTTAAGATCAAGGATCTTGATTTTGTGTTTAAAAGTTGTTAATCTTGCTCTAATCAGTCTTAGTTCACTTTATAACATCATAATCAGTATTTAAGATCAGTTTAAATCTCATTTTGGTCAACTTTTAGTTTTTGTCAAAAAGTCAAATTGTCAATTGGGTCGTTTTTGAATAAAAAAGATATTTTCACTGTGGGTTTATTAATAGGATCCAGCTTGTAATCTTTTGGATTTTTAAAGTCTAGTTGCTTTAGAAAAATACAAAAATGCTAGTTCTTGGTTTCTCAGCTTTTTGAGTGCTTATTTCTTAGCTATTTGTGAGTACCTGTTTCATAAAAGTGCCCTGTGCACAGATCATAAGCCCATTTTGAAAAGCTTGCATAGAGCTCTTTAGTTGTCCAAATCTTGTAATTCTTGTTTCTTTGGGTAGCCAACCAGGCTATCTTGAGGTTCCAACTCTTGTCTTTCATTTTGGAGCTTGTTTACTAGGGCTGCAACAAGCCTCTAGCTTGTCCCACTTCTGTGAAAAAAGCCAAGTGCTTATTGTCTTTAATCTAGCTTATCAGATTGCTTCTTCTTACCTTTTAGCTTCATTTGAGTAGTTTTCAGCTTATTGTATCCTATTCCATCCTTTGTTTCAGTGTGCAAGCTTGTTTGAGCTTATTACACCAAAATAAGCTCTTAAGCCACTGTTGGACTTTTAAGCACATCAAACAGCTTATTTGAGTTTTGTAAATTTTTTGTCTTTATTAAAGTTTCATATTATTAGTATTTAAGTAGTTTTCAAAAAGAAAATCCAGAAAAACATCAATATAAAAATAGTGATAGCGTTTATTTAATATTTTTTAGCTTTTTGATTTTTCTTTTCATCTTATTAATAAGCAAATCTTGTTTTTCTATTTTTCTTAGGTTTCTGTCATCATATAGGATTTTTAGAAAAAGTTTCAGATTTTTCTCTATCTTTTTAGTATTTATTATAATTTTAAATAGTTAAAAATAGTAATTAATTAGTAAAAAATAATTAAAAAGCATTATCATATTTTAGATTTTTCAAAGTTAAAATTTTATTTTTCCAAGTTTATTTTCTATTTTCTAGTAATTAAGTGTATTTTAAATAGTTATTAATTAGTAATAAATATATAAAAAGTGTGAAAAAATATATTTTTAATTTTAAAATTAGTTTTATAGTATTTTAGATTTTTCAGATTCATAAGTTTATTTTTCTAGCCTTATTTTGTATTTTCTTCTAATTTAGAGTATTTATTAAATAGTTAAAATAGTTTTTAATTAATAATAATTAATTAAATAGTGTTAAAAATAATTTTCTTTTTCTAATAATTTTCTTTTATTTTTAGGATTCTAAAAATGTTATTTTCATATTTTTAGGCCTTTTATTTCTTAGTTTTCACTTTTTATTTTGTACGTATACGTAGTTTTTAAAACTCACGTTTACGTTTTTCTTATCTGATTGTTGTGCTTTCCAAATCTGTACTCCATTCCATTCCAATCAATCAGTAGTGTAGTAATTCTAATCATAACATTTGCAGATCACTATCCTTAGTGATCATTCCGTTATCTGAATCAGTGTTTAACACACCATTGAGTCTCCTTGGGACTAAACGACCCGGGAATTCAATCTATTCTCCAGGACTTCATTGCATTTGTGTCTGAGCAGTTTTAAGTCTGTTTGACTTGACGGTTTAGCACAGATCAAAATTTTGGCGCCGCTGCCGGGGAGGCTTTAGCGTGTGTTTAGCCATTTTCAGATCCATTGTTGCACATACCCACCATTTGTAAAAAGTTTTTGTAAAGTTATAAAAAAGAAAAAAAAAAGTTCATTAACACTTTTCCTAAAGTGTTAAAAACACAAAAAAAAAATATAAAACAACAAAACAATCGGAACGTTTTCTATTTTGTATTCTCTTTTAAGGTGATTCTTAAAGAGATACGATTTGGTTAAACGGGACGATAACAAAAATATTGTCCAAAAGTTTTTAAACCCATCTGCACAAATCTAACCTACGTCTTTTCAGTGGTACTTAATATATACATAAAAATCAACCACCGCAAATCAAGGCAGTGCACTACCTAACTGGGGGTGCGACCATTAATAAGTTCCCGAACATCAGATTTAAAACTTGCCTTTGTGTCACTTGTGATTTGGTGTACCTTTTTCAAAGAAGCCATTTCATTTGTGATTATTGGTTAAGTTCACTTGTGTTTTGCCTCATTTGTTTTGAAAATTGATTTTTATACATAGTGCATGCGCACTCGTTCTTCCAGTTCTACAAGTCCACTTTCTGAACTAGGAAACATTCCTCGTAGACGTAGAGGACGTTCAGCTCCTTCAGCCGTGACTGAGGAACGTCTACCACCACCACCTCCTGTCGAAATGGCAGAAGACAAACCCATGAATGAGCTTCTCCAAGCACCCATCGAGGGATACGGAGATGCCATTGTTGTTCCAGCCATCGTGGCTGACACTTTCGAGCTCAAAACCGGGTTGCTCAATCTAGTAACCCAAAGCCAATTCTATGGTTTTGAGCGGGATGATCCTCATGCACACATTCGATGGTTTAACAAGATTGCATCTACCATCAAGTACAAGAATGTCCCACATGAAGCTATCAAGCTTCTTCTGTTCCCATTTTCTCTAGAGGGACAAGCCCGGAATTGGCTTGAGAAACAACCCCCTCGTTCTATAGAGACATGGGAAGATCTTGTCACCAAGTTCGTTAACGAGTTCTATCCTCCATCCCGAACCACAAGTCTTAAGAATGAGATAATGAAATTTTCTCAGAGATTTGATGAATCATTCGGGGAGGCATGGGATCGTTACAAAGAGTTGCTTCGCAAGTGTCCGCATCATGGTTTTACCGAATTAATGCAAATGGATACTTTCGACAATGGTCTCAATCAGGCTAATCAAGACTCTTTGAATGCCTCCGCGGGAGGTAATTTCTTGAGCAAGACCACCAAAGAGGCCTTGCAGATCATTGAGAACAAATCTCAGGTCCGTCCTTTCAGAGCTAAGACATATCAGTCTAATGCTGGACCTTCTTCTTCTTCATCCCCCGTGAGTACATCTAGCACCGATGCTAAGATTGATAAACTCACAGACATTGTTCAGGCTTTGGTTCTTGCTAACCAGAAGAAAGTCTCCTTCACTCAGACTCCAACACATGCTGAAGTGAAGAAAGTTGAGAGTTGTGTCACTTGTGGTGGTCCTCACGCTTACTACAATTGTACTGCCACCGATGGTAGTCCTTTTGAAGCAAATGCTCTAGCCGGTAGTTCACAACAAGGAGGTAATCAATACCGTCCTCAAAATGAACCACACTACCGTGCTAACACTAATCAGGCACCACCCGGTTTTAACCAAAATCACAACATGCAAAACCGGAATCAGAACCAACCAAGAATGAACCAAGGTTATCAAAACCAAGGTAATTTCTATCCTGGACCCAATCAAGGTTTCCAACATCAAGGAAACCCTCATCAAAACAATTTCAATCGAGGGAATCAATTTCATGGGAATATGAATCCTAATCAAGGGAATTTTGGCTATAATCAAAACATACGGCCTCAAATTGTCCCTCCAGCTCCTCCCGTCATTACTCCTCCAGGACCATCATCTGATGAGTTACTGAAGCAGTTTATGAAATCCCAAGATGAAATGAACAGGTTGTTGGTCAGTCAGATTGCTGATCTGAAGAAGTCTTTAAATGATCGACCCTCGGGCTCAGGTACTTTACCGAGCAACACGATCGCTAACCCGAGGGGCGATGCCAAGGCGATCACAACCCGAAGTGGTGTTTCATACACTGGACCCGCTGTTCCTACTACCTCTACTTCTTCTTCTCTCCCTAAGGTAGTGGACAGTGAACCTCCAAAACACAATGGACCTACGACTCCAATGCCTCCTCCACCTGTGCCAATGAGTCAAGTTACCAAGGAAACAACGGACAAGGTGCATTATTCTAGCCCACGAAGTACCGCACACGTCCTACCTTCGGTAGTCCAACCTCAAGTTGTCCAGAAACCCCAGTCTAATCCAGGAGTTGTTTTTGAACCTCCTATAGCTCCTATTGAGAAACAAAAATCCAAATCTTCTATTCCTTACCCATCACGTTTGAATGAGCAAAAGCTCCGCGAGAAAGCTAGTCATCAAATGGATAAATTTTTCCAAATTTTCCAAGAGTTACACTTTGACATAAGCTTCGCGGATGCTATCATGATGATGCCCAAGTTTGCATCAACCCTCAAACACATGTTAAGCAATAAGGAAAAGCTGTTTGAAATGGCTAAGACTCCTCTTAACGAGAACTGCTCTGCAGTTATCCTGAAGAAGCTTCCTGAAAAGCTTGGAGATCCTGGGAAATTTCTCTTACCTTGTGTATTCCCAGGAATGGTTGAATGCTTTGCCCTAGCAGATCTTGGTGCAAGCATTAATCTTATGCCATATTCAGTGTGGAAGAAACTTTCTCTTCCGGAACTCACTCCTACATGCATGACTCTCGAGCTTGCTGATCGTTCCATATCCCGTCCTCTTGGCATTGCTGAGGACGTATTTGTGAAAGTAGGAAAGTTCCATTTCCCAGCTGACTTCGTGGTTGTTGATTTTGATGCCGATCATCGGGTTCCTCTCATTGTTGGTCGAGGATTCCTGAGAACGGGCCGTGCTCTCATAGATGTATTTGAGCAGGAAATCACATTGCGTGTTGGTAATGAAGCTGTCACCTTCAACCTTGACCAAACTTCGAGGTACTCCGCAAACTATGATTCTGAATCGGTTAACCGAATAGATATCATTGATGTTGCTTCTGATGAGTACTCTCAAGAAGTTCTTGGTTATTCTCATAATTCTGTGAGTGGGGATTCCACCACATCTTCTCAACCTATCATAGCCAATTCTACTCCTTCTCTCACTCCGTTTGAGGGAAGCGACTTCATCTTAGATGAGATTGAAGCATACTTGGCTAGTGATTCTGTACCTTGGGAAATTGATCACGCTCCAATCGATATTGAGGGGGACATACTTCTTATTGAGAAGTTGCTCAATGATGATCCATCATCAACCCCTCACCCTAGTGATTCAATCCCAGTTGAGATTAATCAAAATGAGATTAATCTGGAGGGAGATATTCTTCTTGAGAAAGTGTCAAATCTGGATACCTCTCCTCCTCTCCCTCCCATCAAACTTCATAACAAGGAAGTCAAGTCAGTTGAGAAAACTGAAGAATTTCCTGAGGTTGAGCTTAAGGACTTACCTCCTCATCTCGAGTATGCATTCCTTGAGGGTGATGATAAATTACCCGTCATTATTGCTCGAGATTTGAGTAAAGATGAAAAAGCTGCTCTCATTAAAATCTTGAAGTCACACAAGCAAGCAATTGCTTGGAAACTCTCCGACATCAAAGGTATCAACCCTGAGTTCTGTACTCATAAAATCTTGATGGAGGATGACTTTAAACCAGCAGTTCAACATCAGAGACGAGTGAATCCAAAAATCCATGATGTTATCAAACAAGAGGTTATCAAACTTCTTGATGCCGGATTGATTTACCCGATCTCAGACAGTCCTTGGGTCAGCCTAATTCATTGTGTTCCGAAAAAGGGTGGCATTACTGTTATCACAAATGAAGATAACGAGTTAATTCCAACTCGATTGGTGACGGGATGGCGTGTTTGCATCGACTATCGTAAGTTGAATGACGCCACCCGTAAAGACCATTTTCCTCTACCCTTCATGGACCAGATGCTTGAGAGATTAGCAGGGAACGAATACTATTGTTTCCTTGATGGTTTCTCGGGTTACTTTCAGATCCCCATTGATCCAAATGATCAAGAGAAAACCACATTCACCTGCCCATACGGAACTTTTGCCTACAAACGTATGCCTTTTGGCTTATGTAATGCTCCTGGCACGTTCCAACGATGTATGATGGCCATTTTTCACGACATGATCGGGGAAACAATGGAAGTGTTTATGGATGACTTCTCGGTCATTGGGGATTCTTTTCAATCATGTCTCTCCCATTTAGATAAAATGCTTCAAAGGTGTGAAGACACCAATCTTTGTCTAAACTGGGAGAAGAGCCACTTTATGGTCAAAGAAGGCATTGTCCTTGGCCATAATATTTCTAAGAACGGGATTGAGGTAGATAGAGCAAAAGTTGATGTTATTGCTAAATTACCTCATCCTACTACCGTCAAGGGTATTAGGAGTTTTTTAGGTCATGCCGGTTTTTATCGTAGATTCATTCAAGATTTTTCTAAAATCGCCCGGCCTATGACCCATCTTCTTGAAAAGGATGCTCCTTTTATCTTCTCACACGAGTGCATCATAGCTTTTGAAACATTAAATAAAAAGCTTACTGAAGCACCCATTCTCGTTGCTCCCGACTGGGACTTGCCTTTTGAGCTCATGTGCGATGCAAGTGATTTTGCTATCGGTGCAGTCCTAGGGCAACGAAGAAACAAGCATTTTCAGCCTATTCACTACGCAAGCAAAACTATGACTGAGGCTCAAACTCATTACACCACCACAGAAAAAGAGCTATTAGCCGTGGTGTATGCTTTTGAGAAGTTTCGGCCGTATTTAATCCTGACCAAATGCGTGGTGTATACGGATCACTCGGCTCTTAAATATCTCTTTGCAAAACAAGATGCAAAGCCGAGATTGCTTCGTTGGATTCTCCTCCTCCAAGAATTTGATATCATTATACGTGATAAAAAAGGAGCTGAGAATCTAGCTGCTGATCATCTGTCCAGATTAGAAAACCCTCACCAAGATGTTTTCGAGAAAAAGGATATAAATGAAACATTTCCTCTCGAGACACTCAATGCGGTTTCTTTTCGTGGAAATTCTACCACCCCATGGTTTGCTGACTTTGCAAATTACCATGCGGGTAACTTCATTGTGAAAGGGATGTCGACCCAGCAGAAGAACAAATTCTTCAAAGATGTTAAACATTATTTCTGGGACGACCCTTTCTTGTTCAAAATCTGTGCGGATCAAGTCATCCGACGGTGTGTTTATGGACAGGAAGCTATTGACATTCTCACAGCTTGCCATGCTGGACCCACCGGGGGCCATCATAGTCCAAACTACACCGCCAAAAAGGTGTTTGATTTCGGGTTCTATTGGCCCACAATCTATAAAGATGCCCACGACTTTGTCAAAACCTGTGACGCTTGTCAACGTCATGGAAATATATCTCAAAGGAATGAAATGCCACAAAATGCCATTCAAGTTTGTGAGATATTTGACATATGGGGTATTGATTTTATGGGGCCATTTCCATCTTCTCGTGGTAACAAGTACATACTCGTGGCTGTTGACTATCTGTCAAAATGGGTTGAAGCAAAAGCTTTACCCACCAATGATGCCCGAGTTGTTGTGAAGTTTTTGAAATCTCTGTTTGCCAGGTTTGGAACTCCGAGAGCGATAATCAGTGATCGTGGTACACATTTTTGCAATGACCAATTTGAAAGAGTTATGCAAAAGTATGGTGTTACCCACCGTCTCTCTACTGCATACCACCCCCAAACAAGTGGGCAGGTGGAAGTTTCAAACCGTGGTATTAAAAGAATCCTTGAAAGGACAGTAGGCGAAAATCGTGCATCCTGGTCGGATAAGCTTGATGACGCACTCTGGGCCTTTCGTACAGCTTACAAAACACCCATCAGGTGTACCCCATACAAGCTAGTGTACGGAAAGGCATGTCATCTTCCGATCGAGTTAGAGCACAAGGCATACTGGGCCTTAAAACATGCAAACTTCGATATACAGACAGCCGGTGATCATAGAAAAGTTCAAATGAATGAACTAAATGAACTTCGTGATCAAGCTTACGAGAACTCTTTGATCTACAAGCAAAAGACAAAGAAGATTCATGACTCCAAGATCAAAAACCGCGTTTTCAACGTTGGTGATCGAGTCCTTCTTTTCAATTCAAGATTGAAGATTTTCTCGGGAAAGCTCAAATCCCGCTGGTCTGGTCCATTCACCATTGCTAAGATTTATCCTTATGGTACCGTTGAGTTATCTCAACCCGATGGTCCTAATTTTAAAGTGAATGGTCATCGAGTTAAGCATTACTTTGGAGAGGACATTCCCCCTGTGGTTGTCCCGGATTTACAAACATTCCCCATGAACCAATGAATGCGGGGATCGAGTCAAGCTAGTGACTCGGTAATCAAAAACATTAGCATGCACCATATGGGTTTTCACCCATAATTCTGTCTTCTTACCCCCTTTCTACCACCCTAGTGTGGGGGAGTTTCCCCACACTGTTGTATATTCTCATTCTAACTAAAAAAAAAAAAAAAAAAAAAAAAAAAAAAAAAAAAATCTTCTTCTAAATAAATGGCCGTAGTATTTCCCTTTTACGTTCTTTGTTTCGGCATAACCGCCGGTACATTGAATATTGAGGGCAATATTCATTTCTAAGTGTGGGGGGGAATTCTCACGAATTTCATATATTATCTACCCAATTCCCCCGTTTTTGGCCAAATTTTTTTTTTGAGCAAGTGTTCTACACTTTCTCATTTGGTTATCAGTCCGCCTTGTCTGTAAGACAAAAGGATTGGCTAATCCAGGAGCAAACGGCTCTTGGTAAAGATTTCTCAAATCCGTTTATATGGCTTGCAATTTGCCCAAAATTGTATGGTTCCTCAACTCCCCATCATCCTCAAAAGATAATGAGTTGGCTAGCCCGCAAGGTTATGGCTTGTGGTAAAGGCAGTGGAAAAACCATAATTGGTATTCAGCTCACCAAAGATAATCCTGATAATTTATCTAAGAGTTGGCTAGTCCAGAAGGGTACGGCTTCTGGTAAAGACACATCAAATCCGTTATATGGTTTATGATTTGCCAATAAATCATTTGGTTATCGTTGTACCAAGATTCTTACTTGAATCAAAACAATTGGCTACTCCAGAAGTGATGGCTTTTGGTAAAGAGATAAAATCCATCAAGTTTTCTCAAATCATTGCTAGGGACTAGCAATATCTCAGTGTGGGGGATTGATGAGTGTCTAAATACTCATCATTTTTGTGTAATCTAAACTGCAAAATCATCTGAAAACACTCAGAAACACATCAAAATGATCAAAATATCACAAATCAGTGTTTTATGTGTTTCAAATACAAAAATATCAAAATCAGATGAAAAATGATTCAAGTTTGCAAAATTGGCAGTTTTAGTCCCCTAAGTTTTAAAAGTTGTCAAATCTAGTCCCTGGAATTCAAAAATGTGGAAATTTATCATTCAAGGTCCCTGAAGTATTCTAAGTTGTTTAAAATGATCCTTGAATGATTCTTTGGTCAATTGGCAAGAAAGGTCCCTAAACTTTGGAAAATTGCAAATTTAGTCCTTGGACCTTTAAAAAATGGGTTTTATGCAAAAAGGATACTTGTTCTATCAAAAGTTGTCAAGTTTGGTCCTTGTGAGAGCATTGGAAAAATATCACTTTCAGTCCTTGAAGTTTGGTCGAATTACATTTTTAGTCCTTGTATACTAAGCTAAAACCAAACGGATCCTTTAATATCACAAAGCCCAAATCCAAAAACAAGCCCAACCCCTTGGCCCTTGACCCCCTATGGCTGACCCTTGAGCCAGGCCACAATACATTGTGAACCCCAGCCACCCAATTATGACCCCCCGTGTTATTAATACTTCGGTCAAAGAAAGTCAAACCAAGAGGAAACCGCCAACACTGTAGCACTGTCTCTTCAACCTCTGTATACATCAAAACCAGTCCTGGTTTTCTACACATTTTCAACCCCCCTCCATACCATGTCCCCTCCACCTCTTCTAAACTCCAAATCCTTTAATTGCTCAAACCAAACCTCATTAATTCTCAAACCTGCTCAATTGAAATATTTGGCGCCAAAAAGCAAGGTGTATGGTTCTGATGAGTTTCAGTGATCCAATGGCTAGATTTTGGTGGGAAAGAATCAGAGGATATCAAGGATGCTAAAAAGTCTATAAAGGAAAGAGAAGATGCATTGTATCACACTATCTAGTGTAATTTTATTTTTCCTTAGTCGTTTTCTTTAACTTAAGCTTTTCAATGTATGTTTTTAATTCCAAGTACTTTATTTAAGTCTCTCAAGTGTATTTGAACCTCTTTTAATAAGTAATTCCAAGTTTTAAAGTTTACTTCAGTTTATGCAGTTTTCAATTTCAAAAATATCATGTGAATCAAATGTTGTTTTTAGTTGATTATATGGACTGGAATAGGTCACATAAGCTCCCATATAGCTTTTATAAGCTATTAGAAACAATAAAATTCAGTTTAGCTTCAAAAGGTCAAAAATCTCAAAAATACCAATTAAATAGGTATAAAATCAAAAATCACTTGGAGAAGGTGTTCACAGCTGGAGCAAGGTATATTATGGATGGCCTTGGGTTAGTAGCTTATTGGTAAGCTTATAGGGGTGTTCACTGGTTCTGATTTTCAGTTTAGAGCTTGGAAGCTATTGTAAGCCTTTTTAAGTATTTTTGCATTTCACTGTTGTGGTTGATTAGTTGTTGTAATTTCTTGTTCTTAGTGTTCTTTAGTAGTAATTAAGTGTATTTAATCCTTAAAAACAGTTGGTTGATTTTTTTTTTTAAATTGGTAGTTTACATAAATTTCTTTATAACAGTTAAAATAGCTCTTGTCTTAATTCTTAGTTTTATGTTGTTGTAATTGTTGGTTCATGTTTCTTTAGTCCTAATTAATGATGCTATAAGGTCTGCAATAAGTTTTATGGTTTAAATTTGTGGTTTGCCTTGAAAAATCTTCAAAATAGTCAATATGGGTCTGTTTGGATTTGAGTAATAAAACTGTCTTAAGGTTGCTTGAGTAGTTGTTTATTGTTGACTTGTGTCTCACTTGGTCATATTAACTCAAAGAAGTCAAGAAAGTTAGTGCTTGTTACATCAAAAGTCAAAATCTCTTTTATCCAATTCTCTTGATTAACTGTTGGAGTTTTTAAGATCAAGGATCTTGATTTTGTGTTTAAAAGTTGTTAATCTTGATCTAATCAGTCTTAGTTCACTTTATAACATCATAATCAGTATTTAAGATCAGTTTAAATCTCATTTTGGTCAACTTTTAGTTTTCGTCAAAAAGTCAAATTGTCAATTGGGTCGTTTTTGAATAAAAAAGATATTTTCACTGTGGGTTTATTAATAGGATCCAGCTTGTAATCTTTTGGATTTTTAAAGTCTAGTTGCTTAAGAAAAATACAAAAATGCTAGTTCTTGGTTTCTCAGCTTTTTGAGTGCTTATTTCTTAGCTATTTGTGAGTACCTGTTTCATAAAAGTGCCCTGTGCACAGATCATAAGCCCATTTTGAAAAGCTTGCATAGAGCTCTTTAGTTGTCCAAATCTTGTAATTCTTGTTTCTTTGGGTAGCCAACCAGGCTATCTTGAGGTTCCAACTCTTGTCTTTCATTTTGGAGCTTGTTTACTAGGGCTGCAACAAGCCTCTAGCTTGTCCCACTTCTGTGAAAAAAGCCAAGTGCTTATTGTCTTTAATCTAGCTTATCAGATTGCTTCTTCTTACCTTTTACTCATTTGAGTAGTTTTCAGCTTATTGTATCCTATTCCATCCTTTGTTTCAGTGTGCAAGCTTGTTTGAGCTTATTACACCAAAATAAGCTCTTAAGCCACTGTTGGACTTTTAAGCACATCAAACAGCTTATTTGAGTTTTGTAAATTTTTTTTCTTTATTAAAGTTTCATATTATTAGTATTTAAGTAGTTTTCAAAAAGAAAATCCAGAAAAACATCAATATAAAAAATAGTGATAGCGTTTATTTAATATTTTTTAGCTTTTTGATTTTTCTTTTCATCTTATTAATAAGCAAATCTTGGTTTTCTATTTTTCTTAGGTTTCTGTCATCATATAGGATTTTTAGAAAAAGTTTCAGATTTTTCTCTATCTTTTTAGTATTTATTATAATTTTAAATAGTTAAAAATAGTAATTAATTAGTAAAAAATAATTAAAAAGCATAAAAAATATCTTTTCTGTTTTAAAATTAGTTTTATCATATTTTAGATTTTTCAAAGTTAAAATTTTATTTTTCCAAGTTTATTTTCTATTTTCTAGTAATTAAGTGTATTTTAAATAGTTATTAATTAGTAATAAATATATAAAAAGTGTGAAAAAATATATTTTTAATTTTAAAATTAGTTTTATAGTATTTAGATTTTTCAGATTCATAAGTTTATTTTTCTAGCCTTATTTTGTATTTTCTTCTAATTTAGAGTATTTATTAAATAGTTAAAATAGTTTTTAATTAATAATAATTAATTAAATAGTGTTAAAAATAATTTTCTTTTTCTAATAATTTTCTTTTATTTTTAGGATTCTAAAAATGTTATTTTCATATTTTTAGGCCTTTTATTTCTTAGTTTTCACTTTTTATTTTGTACGTATACGTAGTTTTTAAAACTCACGTTTACGTTTTTCTTATCTGATTGTTGTGCTTTCCAAATCTGTACTCCATTCCATTCCAATCAATCAGTAGTGTAGTAATTCTAATCATAACCTTTGCAGATCACTATCCTTAGTGATCATTCCATTATCTGAATCAGTGTTTAACACACCATTGAGTCTCCTTGGGACTAAACGACCCGGGAATTCAATCTATTCTCCAGGACTTCATTGCATTTGTGTCTGAGCAGTTTTAAGTCTGTTTGACTTGACGGTTTAGCACAGATCAGGGTTAAAACAAGCACCCAGGCAATGGAATGCTAAGCTGACTAGTGCTTTACTTGAGAATGGTTTCAAACAGAGTAGAAGTGATTATTCTTTGTTCACTAAAAGTGACTCAGGTAACTTTGTTGCTTTACTGGTTTATGTGGATGATATAATAATTACTGGAAACAATTTGAAAGAAATTGAAAGTTTTAAAGTTTTTTTGAAATCCAAGTTTCAAATTAAGGATTTGGGAAAGCTTAAATACTTTCTTGGTATTGAAGTTGTTGATACTGAAAAAGGTGTTTGTTTAACTCAAAGAAAGTACTGTTTGGATTTGTTAACTGAGTTTGGATTATTGGCTTGTAAGCCTTCTGCATTTCCTCTTGAACAAAACTTGTTTTTAACTAGTGAACCTACAGATAGTGATCCAGTAATAGATAACTTAACTGAATATCAAAAGTTGATTGGCAAATTGATTTACCTAACTCATACTAGACCTGATATTGCTTATTCTGTTCACTGTTTGAGTCAGTTTATGCATAAGCCTCTTAGGTCTCATTTGAAAATTGCACTTAAAGTTTTGAGATATTTAAAAGGTTCTCCTGGGAGAGGTATTCATATTACCAGATGCTCAGATGTTTCTCTTGAAGCATTTGTTGATGCAGACTAGGCTAAATGTCTTACAACTAGAAAATCTGTTACTGGTTACTGCTTGTTTTTAAATGGTTCACTAGTATCTTGGAAAAGCAAAAAGCAAAATACCATTTCTAAGTCAGCTGCAGAGGCTGAATATAGAGCTATGGCCTCTGCTACTTCTGAAGTTGTTTGGGTTCTTAAAATTTTAAATGACTTGAATTGGGAATATTTTTTACCTGTTAAACTCTTTTGTGATAGTCAAGCTGCTATCAAGATAGCAGCTAATCCTGTCTTTCATGAGAGGACTAAACATTTAGAAATTGATTTACATTTTGTGAGAGAAAAAATCTTGGCAGGAGTTATTAAGACTGAAAAGATTAATACAACAGATCAAACTGCTGACATTTTAACTAAAGGGCTAAGCAAGCTTCAACATGAAAAGCTTGTTGGTAAACTGAGAATGTTTGATTTATTCCAGGTTGGAGTTAAGGGGGGATGTTGAAGTTATTAACTCAACCTTGAATAAATATGTATAGGGACTAATGTTGACATTTCTGGTTTTACAGTTATAGCTTAAGGATAGGTTTTGGCTCAAGTTGACAAGAGGTTGAAACTCTGAGGACTGAAGTTGACAAGTAGCTGGAAATTCTATCTGGAGGCTATATAAGCTCATAATCGGTTTAGGGTTTCATTATTCTTCCTTTACACATATCATTCACAGAGATAAAGAGTTGTTGATTATCAACCAAGTTAGATAGTTCTGATCATTGTGTTTCTTGATCATTCTTGTTATATTTCATTGAGAGTTGAGAGTTTGTATTGATACTATTGGCAAGATTAGTCGATAGATCTGCACCTGAGTAGCAGTGGCAGATTTGTGGGTATTCTTAGATATTGGGTTGCTGTACTGATTAAGATCAGTGTCTTTCTGATCTTGTGATTGATTTGGTTGATAATAAAAGTTACTTGAATTGAGATTCAAGTTTATGTTCACAGTTTTGTTATAAAATTTTACAAAAATTCAATAACTTTTTATTTAACTTATTTTGCACATAATTAAATAAGGTTTATTTTTTTTTTAACGACAATTTTTTTCACATTTTATATAACATATCTCACAGTATATTTTACAAATGACTCCAACGAAGTTTGAACGTATAACCTTTAGATCGGTGGACAACTCACATACCACTGATATTGTACTGTCATAGACCGATAGTAGCTAATACGGAGTATGTGGTCAAGGTCCTTTGAAAATTTATAGATAAGATTTGTTTGTTAAACATTACATTCAGTTTGCGGAATACAGAAATAAAACTGAATCTCAAGAACCTTGTTGCAACAACATTCCATGAGCCTAATTGGTTTCTAGTTGCTTTCATAATTTAGTATTTCATATTGATTGATAATCGTCCTAAATCACAAGATGCATAGGTTATTATTGGTGCATGAATATTGTGTGCTGAAGTCAGACGTCTTTGAATGAAAAAGATAAATCAAGTTCATGATTAGTTACATATCTGTAGTACGAAAAAGCAAGCATTCGTGTTGGTGTAAACTTATTATATATATATACTAAAACTCGTTGGGGGATGAACAGTACCCCGTGCATGAACAGTAACCCGCGCATGAACAGTGCGCCAAAAAAAAAAAAAAAAAAAAAAAAACACTTTAGCAAATTCATTCCCGTGAATAAAATGATCGAGGGCAACGCACTCCCGTCGCAACGCGCGGGTTAACCCGCTAGTTAACGTCTATTTTTCATTGTTCTCGCTTATTAATATTATGTATTATTTCTGATGTCGATTATGATGGAAATAGTTACTATCTATACTACTTTATAATGTATTTAGGACATCTATATTTAGAAGTCTTAAAAAAATAAGACAAAAAACATTTCTATAATAAGAAATTAACAAGACATTAATGTGGTAAAGACATTTAATGTAGTCAATTAATTAACTGGTCAATAAATACAATTAATGCAGTTATTAAAACACTCTTTACATAAGAAATACAAATTATTAAGCATATTTTACAACCTACTCAAACACAATTATTAAATGTTATTAATACAAATAATAAATCACATTACACAAATATTCAGGTACGAACGGGCAACGGCCAAACGGGCTCGACCGCTAACGGGCACGGGCCAAACGGGCTCGAGCCTGAACGAGCACAGGATAAACGAAATTCTTGATATCCGTAAATTTATTATCAGAAAAAACATTATAAACTAAAATACATGATTCAAAGGGAAATTTTATTTCAGGGTACCCGCCGCTGCAACGCGTGGGTACCCTGCTAGTCTAACTTAAATGCGAGGACGACCCATCTTGATTTCTTAGGTATAGCGATTCCTATGAATGGTAAGCTAGCAGCCATTTGAATCTGTTATTATGTAGATTGGGGACCCTCTTAAATGTGGTTGAATCATAAAAGCTTAGGGTCCCATTATAGAAGCCTTTCATTTACTTGAAAAATAGGTTAATCTGAGAATGGTGTATACGGTACATTTGATATTATTCGAAGCAAATGGTGTAAGATTACATAATTCCCCGTAGCTAGTATACCTTTATTGATGACCATTATTTATAATGGTAAAACCCTAATTCTCAAAACCCACAAACCGGGCTTGGGCCTAATTATTCACTAATACTCCCCCACAGTTCGAGCGGCGAAATCGCGAAAGCTCGAACTGGAGAAGTAAACTAGAAAAGCAAAATAAAACAATAACCAATCGACAACACGTGGTCGACAAAATGAAACAAAAAAACAATGATCGATAACTCGTGGTCGACAAACAAACAAACTCTTGGTCGACAAACAGGTAAACGAAAAAAATAAAAATTGGTTTTAGGGAATAAGAACCCTAGATTCGACATAAAACAAAAACAAATAATTAAATAACTATTTTTTTTTTCTAACAATAAAACAAATCTTCTTGTAACAAGTAGAAGCGCGGACAAATCTTCAAAATCTTCATCTTATTCTTTATCATCCAATAGCAATCAGTGTTACTTGTCCTTCTTTATTAATGAATCCAAAGAATTAATACGAACTCAAGCAGATCAAACATCCTTCAACCATCTTTTTTTTTCCTTGACTACCAAATACAAACACACTAATGCTAAACAATATATAAAATAGAAAAAGAGATAAGAAATTTGTTGTAGACTTGTAGGAACAAAAGAAGACAGAAACCGAAAAGGGGATACGTATTGCCTCTACACAAAGAAAGGACTTTTTTTGTGGCTAGGGTTTGACGGGGTGGTTTAAGAGAGGCGAGGATCATACCCGCTCTGATACCATGTAAGATTACATAATTCCCCGTAGCTAGTATACCTTTATTGATGACCATTATTTATAATGGTAAAACCCTAATTCTCAAAACCCACAAACCGGGCTTGGGCCTAATTATTCACTAATAATGTTGTTTTTTTTTTTTTTTTTTTTTTTTTTTTTTTTTTTTTTTTTCCTCAAGTGTGGTGGTTTGGCAAGTGAAGAGCTTCGGCCTAAGGTGTTACCGATTATCATCAGGTGGTCATTGATTTAAAAAAAAAGAAAAAAAAAAAAAAAAAAAGAAAAAAAAAATATATATATATATTGAATTGTTTGTTTTTGTTTTATGTCGAATCCAGGGTATTAATTCCCGAGACGACTTTTGTTGGTGTCGAATCTAGGGTTCTTATTCCCGAGACGACTTTTGTTGGTGTCGAATCTAGGGTATCAATTCCCGAGACGACCTTTTGTTTTATGTCGAATCCAGGGTATCAATTCCCAAGACGACTTTTGTTGGTGTCGAATCCAGGGTATCAATTCCCGAGACGACTGTTAAAATCTTTCCGCTGCCTCTCCTTCTTCTCACCTGATATGCTGCCTTCTGATCTGCTCATCTTCATCAGACACTTTCCTCACCTCCATTCTATAGTGGATCTTTATGTTTTTCTATGGAAAAACACGCCCCGTTTGTTTGGAAGGTTCTTTGGGGGTTGAAGTTTTAGAACCAACTTTCGTTGTCTCATTTTTGTTTAGTTGTATTGTTTATTAGCTTTAATCTCCAGTTCGAGCTTTCGCGATTTCGCCGCTCGAACTGCGGGGGAGTATTAGTAGATAATTAGGCCCAAGCCCGGTTTGTGGGTTTTGGGTATTAGGGTTTCACTATTATATATAGTGGTTATTAATAAAGTTATACCCACGGGTTTTATCATTGTCTAACAAATGGACCACATCTATGAAGTATCGTGAAACCATCAAAAGAACCATATTATAGCAACGTGTGTGGGAGACATTACACTACCGTGGAGCATTGTGTATATTTGGTTGCCTGCTGTTATCTTTTACGCCTACTTCTGAATTTCAACCGAACCCGATAACCCGATTCATTATAGGGTTGAGTTGCGTGTTAGTTTTTTCTAACAAAACCTGAATCAACCTGGCCCGATAATACCCCTAATCGTGTATATGTGAGCATTGAGAAACTAAAAGAGTCTACGAGTAAGACTCGTATGACCAAAACATCCCCCAAAAAGCTTTCTAAGGTCGTTGTATTTACAGGTTCATTGACATGAGTTTAATTTACTCGCAACAAGTTATGCGATCATCTTAAAAGTTATGAATATCACTTTACAATATATAAAAGTGATGACAGAAGTTTCAAATGTAACTCCGTTGTAATGTTTATTAAAAAATCTATTTGGTGGGCCAATTTATATAATGCTAAAGACATCCAAAAGATTGGGCTGCTTTGAGTCCACTACAGCAATGCAAAAACTCATTCCTAATTGCTTCCAGAAAATAAGTGCTATAAATTCTGAATTAACTAGATTCGTCAGATCTAAAGATTGAAGTGCTTAATTTAATGTACAAAAGGCATTGTGCATAAAATTAAGTACGGTACAACATAGCTAAAGCTACACAAAACCTCTATCAATTACATCGATACTTAAAGATTGAGCGACTCAATTTAATGTGGAAGAGGATTTGTGCACAAATAAAGCACGGTACAACCCCATTGAAGTTGAAGTGTTGTTAGAGTTTCAAGAAGATGAAGTTGAAGTTTTGTTGGAGTTTCAAGAAGATGAAGTTGAAGTGTTGTTGGAGTTTCAAGAAGACAAACCATCTCAATCTTAGCATCTCACACTTAAAAGCCATCATTTGTAAGTATAAATAACACACACTTCGATTGCATTCACCAATCATCATACTTCTCCTCAGCTGCCACAACCGAAACTCAGAAAACAAGAAAATATTATCTCTCAGTAGGATGGAATTTTGACTCTCTTGAAAATAACAATAAGAAAATGGAGTAGAATAATATATTGTGTGTTCTCTTTCTTTGACCTTTTCTAGATCTTTTTTGATATGAAATGTTAGGTTTGACTATATACTACATAGTAGTAAGTAGTAACTAGAAAATGTCTAATGTGTCAAGATGTGGCATAAATGGCATAAGCAGAATTATGTAAACATGGCTTTTTTTAAAAGCAAGGTATTGATGATGCTTGCAGATGTATATGTTCTTACGATTTTGTGTTTTTGTATACACAAAAGGAGCCCTATCCTGAACCTCGAAAAAAGGATCAATGTGTCGGAGATGTCGCCGTTGATGCGCCATGAATTCCCGCTGTCGCTAGAAGTATTATGGTTTCTTTTAAACTTTGTTCATAAATTGTGTTATAAAGTCTATGTAAAGATTATTGTGTAATTTGTTGCGTAAATTTTTTTTAAGCTAATTTCTCAAAAATAGTTGATATTAATGTTTGTCATCAACATTGAGATTGAAGTAAGTTTTTTACTTTGTGATGATAAACTTTTCAAGCTTTTTCATGACTTCGACACCCTTGCCCGATCGAACCTCAAACTTTCAAAGCCATCAATCTCTTCGTAGGTGATGGTGGCATCACTACTAGAAAACAGGGCAACAATGACGGATTTACTGAGGGAAACAAATCCGTTAGAGGTTACCGACGGAATTACCAACGGATTACCGTCGAAGACTGTTGCCGACGGAATACCAACAGATTTATGACGGATTGCCAACGCACGAAATTCCGTCAATAATTGGTCATTAAATACCGACGGATCTCTGACGGACTAATGATGGATGGGAGATACCTTCGGTATTCCGTGAATAAAATCGATGGATTATCGACGAACGAAGATCCGTTGATAATTCGTCGTTAATTACCGACGGATTATCGACCGATTCCCGATGGAATTTACGATTCTATATATTTTAATGTACTACACTTGTTTTAAGAATTACATACATTTCTATCGTCTTATGAACTAATTTAGTGTATAAAAATTATTTACGGATTGCTATTTATGTGTAACACTTACGGGTTTATGCACCCCGGCCTCGATATATTCCTTGTGATGTGGGACATCAATTAGTTGCTTCATCGAGCGCGACTTCTCCTTTTAAGCAAACGACTATTGCATTCTTGCCATATATAATAAGCCGTGGCGCCTATAGCTAGCATCAACTCACTATACACACCACTTTCATTCAAGATAAGAATAAGAAAGTCGCATATAGCCAATCAACACAGTTTACTTTACGTACTACATTCATTCGAGATAAGACTTAACAAAGTTGATCACATTAGTCTATCGACCCATTATACCTTGAATGTCTTGCCGACATGGGAAATTCCCATTACATTTGTCTCGTGTGTGGTTTTTATTTGTATCCATACATTTATAATTATGTTTTGTTTCTTTCTCACTTTAGCTCGTATTATCTTTTGGTATTTGTAGTTGCGTATCGAATATTGTCAACATTTTGTTACGTTGATCTCGTTACTCAAAAGTTAAATCCGTATGTTGATTCTTGGGTTTTAAAACATGACTTAATGTAAGTTCTTTTGGGATATTATGTTGTTTATAGTTATGTTGAACTTGTAATTTGAATGTTAAATGGAAATGTACGTTCTCCCTGATGTGTGTACTTGCTGACAGAAAATCGTCGTTAAAATCTATTGTTGATATGTTGAGAAGTGTTGGTATACCGTGGGTAATATATGTAGGTAAAGCGGTAGTAAACTATCCGCATTTACTGACAGATATCCGTTGGTAGAATGTGTTAGAAATCTGTTAGGAAATCTGTTAGTGATTTTGGCAATTAATGACGGATTAGCAACAAAAATTCTGGCTTTGTATTTGGTACTTAATGACAGAAAGGTAAGGGAAAATCCCGTTAGTGATTTTTGAAATCCGTTGGTAAAATCCGTTAGTAAAATTACCGACAGCGATATTACCGACGGAAAGTTTCAGTTGGTGATCCGTTAGTAACAACCATCACCGACGGATTATCAACGGATTTGACCGTCAGTGTTGCCCTGTTTTCTAGTAGTGCATTGTAAGCATCAAGAGCACTACATACGGTGACGGTAAGTATACTAAATAAATAATTAAACTATGTTTGATGCTATAATTGTAATCTCGGTTAGCGTAAAAAATATATAATTTATAAGATGTACATTACGTTAATAGTATTTTTACGTACTTATTTATGTTCAGTTGGTCTAATGTTTCTATAACGCATGTACACAGCAGCAGTCCCATACACATCTGCAAAATAGATTTGGTTGGAAGCCGCTATAAGGACGTAGACCCAAAGGTATACTATGTGGAGAAAAATAACCAGTAGTTCATTAATCTGATTATCCCCTACATTTCTAGTGGTCAAAATCTTATATTTGTGAATTTGGTAAAATCTATAATATATGGTGTTGCAACAATATAGTTGTTGTTATTTATTTTGTTTTCCTCTTAGGGTTTAGTTAATCTTCAGATCCTTTTACTTGCAAGTGCCCTGCACAAAATATATATCATGGATTCTTATAAGTTTTGGTGTTGGAGTGATTACAGAAATGCTGCAACAATACATATGTATCATTTAATTTGAGTTTAATTTCTAGAGTTTAGATAATGTAATGTTGATAAGACAATTCAGATGTGGGAAGGTGACACCGTGATGGTGCTAAGTCAATGTACAATTGGGTATGTGTGATTAAAGTAATACAAAAAGATGCATGGGTTTTTGGATTATCGTCCAAATTTATATATCGGTTTGATCACACGAACATGGTTTGCTTAAGTTATCCACGTATCCTGAAACACCTCATGCATATACCTTATATGTCTAACCGTATTAAATGTGATATCATCATATTTTCCAAAAAGATAAAAGTTAACTTGAATATAGCTAAAGAATAACAAATTAAAGAGTACATGGCATGCATGAAATATTAGAAACAATCGGTGCATCACACGGGTTGAATAAAGCCTCGTATATTCTAAAAAGGTTTGGTACAAGACATAAATTCGTCCACTAGCAATTTTATCCCAGCCTAAAGTTATGTTTGGAAGTGGTAATTTGAGAGTCATCTATTAAATGTAAGTTTAGTTAAGCAAACATGCATTAGGAGATAAGAAAAGTTCAATGTATAATTATATATCTCAATTTCTTTTTCTTATTTTTATAGATCTAATAAATCAACTCTAGTTATCCATTTTCTGACCAAAAAAAAAACTCATTTTCATTTGTTTTAAAATTAAAAATTGAATACACAAACGGTTAATCTTTAAGCGAAAAGAATTCTTTTTAGGGTATACGATACTTAGGGTTGTAAGTGACTTAGGACTTAAGGTAGTATATTGATATAGTACATTTTTTTATTGGTGTTTGTGTTGGGCAGGTCCAAGTTTGATCCAAAAGTTGTATGTGGTTTACTTTATGGGCTGGATCAAAATTTTGGGAGTTAGTATAATTGAGTATTAAGCTTGAATTTAATTTGGTTATTAGATTTTTGGTGTTGAAATTTTTATAAGGTTGTTTAGTCCTGAGATATATAAAATTTGGTTTAGATGCATAAAATGAAATGTGTTGTATTATTTGAATAAATGAAAAAGTTTTTGGGGTCTAGGGGTGCACGACGTCACGTGTTGTAGGAGGGAAGAGTGTTCTTGGTGTTGTTATGAATAATAGTGTCATGGAAAAATGTACTGATATGACAATACTTTTTCCATAACACGAACGAAACAGCTTGAAGGGTACCTTATATACTCTAACACCAAAGTTATATTAGCAAAATATAAGTGAAAGTAATTGCAAACAGACCTTTAAAGTATCATAAGCTTGCCAAATACAATACATAAGTTTTAAGAGTCACATAAATACACGGTACAATAATGTGAAGGTACTTTTACTACTAAGGTGTTGTTTGTTTTTTAAAAATTTGAAGTCTGAATCTGATTGTCAGGTCTGAATATTATAAGGTAGCTGAAAAATCTAAATCTGAATCATATGATAATGTTTATTTCTACAAAACGTCTAAATGTTGAAAGTATTCGATTTTTACAATTTAAGTGTAAAATAACCATATTTTATAGAAAATAAACTTAATTAAAACTCTTAATAGTATTATAATCATAAATTTGATATAGCTTTATAAATTGACAACGAAAGGAACAATACACATCCAAAGCAACCCGATGGGGAAACCCAAAACCCAAAGTTTTTGGAGCGGGGCGAGGCATGCTTATCGGGTTACGGGGCTGGTTTTGGGGCATTAACGAGGATTTTTATCGGGTTTGGGACGGGGAGCGGGGCATAGCATCCTCAACCCGTCCCGCTCCGAAACATATGTATACATGTAGATCTATTATATTCATATATTGTTATGTTAGTATTTACGTAATGAAAACATTATTCTCGTATTTTTGTACAAAATTAATTGTGACTATAAAAACTTATTTTGTGTCATATTTTTAAAAGAAGTTTTGTTTTTTAAAGGGATGGTTTATCATTATTTATGTTAATTTTGTTGAAAACTTATCAACGCTAGTACTTAATATATTGTTAGTAAGCTTTTAATCCTTCACGTTATTGCATATAATCATATAATCAATTGTTAGTTCAGTAAGTGTTCTAGTTCTGTAATATTTTCACTAATTGATCATAGTCAACAAGATTATCCATGTAATGTTGTTTAACCATACATATTCTCAGGTTAGCCTATACATAAAAGATGAGTCATTAACAATTTGTGAAACTTTATATTTCAGTCTAGTACTCTAATAAGTGTTTATTTGAACTCATTGGTTATCTTATTGTGCACAGGTGTTGAACTCTGCACAACAAGTAAGAATGTCTATAAGTGTTACACCTGAGGTCTCGTACAAAGAAATAATGAATCAGTGTGAAGCTCCACTAAATGGAAAGCCAATGAAAAAGCCAGAATTTGATTACCCTCTTAACAATAATGCCCGTGAATTAGACAAGCACCAAACTGATACAAGCTTCCAATTGGTATAGTCTTTCTTTAGCACTTCTAAATTGGCGCCAAAAAATACATGTTTGCATTGTGGTTTGCTCTATGAATAAATTGCAATACATCCTTCAAGGCTAGGACATCCCATGAAAATTGCAAAAATAAGACCATATTTATATGTGCATATTTTCTCTGGTACATATCTTAAAGTTCATGATATTGACTTTGGTTGACAAGGGTTCTTCATATATCTTTAGATGGCGTTTGGTTGGGGCAATTTGAAGGATATTGGGGGCATTTGCATTTTAATTCCCTTCAAATGTCCTGTTTGGTAACTCAAATGTGGGCATTTGAAGTAATTTACAATTCCCCGAATTGCCAAAATGAAGATAATCAAAATGCCTCAAAAAAGTGAGAAATTTTAATTTGCTTGAAAAAAAAAATTTATAAACTTTTTTTCTTATTGTTTTTTTATAAACTTTTAAATAAAATATTTAAGAATTTTTTTTATAAACTTTTTTTATAAATTTTTGAGTAAATTACATGGTTGGTCCTTGTGGTTTGTCCAAAATAACAACCTTCGTCCCTCGAAGTTTAAAGTTGCATTGGTAATCCCTAAGTATGTAAACAAATAACACACCCGGTCCAAACGTTCACCTGCCATTATTATTATCAAAAACTCAAACCACGTGGCAAAGATGGAGGGGTATTTTTGTCTTTGACCACTCAAACCGTATCATCATTATCTACAACACACACTAACACGATCACAAAAAAAAAAACAGATTTATCACTCTCATCATGAGAAAAAAAAATTGATCACAAAAATATATATCCGGATCTACATATCCACGAAAAAAAACCTAATCATCTTCATCACACACAAAAAAATCAACACACACACTCGATCTACTCACCTTTATCATCAACACACACCCCGATTCATAGCAGATCTACATACACCAAACAAGAATCACAACCCAGAAAAACTCAACACACCGCACGAATAAAAAAAATAACACACTCAACAAAACCCAGGTCAATTATGGGTCGGGTCAAATCTGATTGAAGAGTATTCGGGGTAAGAAAGGTTGTGTTAGTAATAGTTTTAGGTTAAAAATGGAATCGTGAGATGGGTTAGTAGTGGTTTTCGGGGTTGACTGAGTCTGAACCCAAGGTGGTGTCCACGGTTAAACCAAAACAACCACTAAACTAACTCGAAACCATTTGTGATTGTGTTGTTGTGAGGCGAGACTAAATAGATGCACCTTACCAAAACGCGCCGTGGCAAAGCACTCACGCGCTGCTAAAAACAACACCAGTGGTGACTTCAGCAGCTCGGTGATAAGTGGTTTGGTGCAGGGGTCTGGAGAGTACTTCACGCGCATCGGAATTGGGTCTCCGGCGAGGTATTCTTACATACCCACGGATAAGATAGAACAAGAGAGACGAGATGGTGGTGGCATGACACGGTGGTGATGGCCAGATGAAGCGGCGACAGAGGGTGGCGCCGGTGGCTGGGAAGGCCGGATCTCTTGAGAGAGAGGAACAAGAGAGAAAGTCTGATTAGGGTTCTTAAATCCCTAGAAATGATTTAACTTTTATAGGTAGAACATGAAAAGACAAAAATACCCCTCCATCTTTGCCACGTGGTCTGATTTTTTGATAATACTAATGGCAGGTTAACGTTTGGACCAGGTGTGTTATTTGTTTACATACTTAGGGACTACCAATGCAACTTTAAACTTCGAGGGATGAAAGTTGTTATTTTGGACAAACCACATGGACCAACCATGTAATTTACTTTAAATTTTTTATAAACTTTTTTTTTTATAAATTTTTATAAATTTCTTATAAATTTTTTATAAACTTTTTTTATAAATTTTTATAAACTTTTTTTTATAATTTATTTTTATAAATTTCTTATAAATTTTTTATAAACTTTTTTTATAAATTTTTTATAAACTTTTTTCATAAATTATTTATAAACTTTTTTTTATAAATTTTTTTAAAAATTTTTTTATAAATTTTTTATAAACTTTTAAGTAGAATATTTATGAAATTTATATTAAAAAAATAAAAAAATATTTATAAATTTATGTCAACCAAACATGCGAAGGTATTTTAAATTCCGGAATTTTAAATTCTCAAGAATTTAAATTTTCTAGAATTTAAAATTCCGGAATTTCAAATTACCCCAACCAAACGCCCCCTAGTGTATTCCGCATATGTATCACAATGTTATAATATGTTACCTAGACTACATGTTTGGTTGAACATAATAGTTTTCATTGGATAAGTGCTATGTTTTTCTTCCCATAATGAGCAGTATCGCCTCTAACTTCCTCTGTTTTGTGCAATCACAAGAGAGCAAATTTTCGGAGATCGCCTATGTACATTATGATCGAAATTCACACCCCCAACCTTGTCACAAGCTTTAGGATGGCTAGTATGTAGTTTTGCAAGCTCGTTATCACATCCAATAAGGTGCTAACATTATTTATACAAAAAGGCATCAGTCTCACTGCATAATACAAATAGAAAAATGGAAGAATGGGTATAAGTTGTCTTACTCATATGGAGTTGAAATCGGTCTGCCACGTGCTGCTTTGAACTCCCATGGTGTAATCGGTCCTCTCATGATCATGCCAGCATCAAGGATTACTATATAATATGCATCGGTTTTGACATGATTGAGCCAATGAAGCATTGCGGCTGGTTTATTTATGGCTGGATGCCTGATAATTTCATGTATATATATAAACATGTCTGAATCTGCTAAAAAATATGTGCAAGTTTCAGAAGCTAATACTTACCAATCGCCTGTTAATGGATGCTGGCTCATAGATGGGACATGATGTCTGGGAGCCAAATCATGACCTTTATACTTTAACAATTCTTCTATACAGCTTAAAAGCCTCACAATATTTCCCGGCTGTCCGCTGACTTTAAAGCTGTGCATCATACCAACAGTTTGCCAAACAAAATACGGGATACATTCCTTGGAAAAAAGCGTGTGAATTTTTGTATTTACCCGTGGAAAAAATACGGGCCAAGAAGTTAGTGAGTTCCAATAATGATATCTAGCTCACCATTTTGGATCAAATGGAAATACTCATCCCTCTCAGTCTGGTCTGCATGCTGCAAATTGTTAGGCCCATAATGACTTTGCTAGTTGAGTACCATGACTATAGGTTGTAAAATGTCCCATTTCAACCCATCCTAGATTTAATCTGCGATTCAAAATTATGTTTAGTAATCATAGTTAGCATCTTCATGTTTGTAAGAAATGAACAAAAAAAGGTTTTAGCAGGTCAACCTAAACCTACCACGCATACTTAAAAATGTCCCATTTCAACCCAGCCCAGATTTAATGTGTGACACAAAATTCCTGAACCACCCTCTCGCCATCTCTAATCATGACCAAAAGTCCATATAAGGCAGCATGATTACAAGTATTTTATACCAAAATAGTTGAGGAGAAGTAGAAGTGTGCACTTGTAGCAGAATCATAGTAACTTAATAATGTTTCTAGAGTCCGTCATGACGTAGCTAACCATAAAAAATCAATAATTAGTGATGGATTTTATAGTCAAGTCAATACGTGAGATGTTGATACTACTAAATGAATCATACATGCGCCAACTGTAAATTAGATTTGCAGTTTATGTACACTTTCAAGTTACAAATAACTGATGGACTGAAGCGGGAGCAGGTAAATAACCAGTTGGGAGTAGGTTCCCTAACTAAAGACTACTAGCCATACATTTCTCCATTATATGGACCCACTATGCATATTACCTAGATGCATACATTTAACCGATACTAATTTCATTTTTGAACTAAGCTAGTTGTATAATTATGTTGTGTAATATATCATGTTTAGAATTATAACATCTTGATTAGAAAAAAAAATGTACCTGTGGAAGGAAACTTTCGAGAGCAGAGAGCCTGTTCATGGTGGCAGCCATTTGACCCTTGTGTTGGTTGTTGCACTTCACATATCACCATGAGTTGTTGCTTCGTTAATGGCTCAATTTGACCAAAGAACTATTTGGAACAGATTCCAACAGCTTAAATAAGAATCACCTAATCTTTTTATAAGAGTAAACTAATTGTATTAAAATTACAAGACAGACGTGGTTTTTTGGTACCTTGACACAGAGAAATGGGACCTGCTGTCACATCATTTCTTCGAGAGCCATGTTTTGTCACATGCTTTTAGATACACAATTACAAAAGATCACAACACGCCATATACTTGAAATTGCTTATATAGAAGCAGTAGTAACTGGATTGCAATTTGTAGCCTTACAAGAGAACCATGTTTCTATGGTCCAGATATCCTTTTTGAACAAAAGATTAAGCAACTCAAAGGTTTTAGCCAACAACATTTGGTTGATGGAACGAACTTGGTGTTACCAATGGAACTCGAAAGCCCAAGTTGCAAGTGTCTAGCTAGATCATAATCACATTGAAAAGGAATCTTCGCGGCTCAGGAAGGTTTGTCAATGCCTAATTACAATGGACAAACCTCAGCCCCTGGCTACTACCCCATCGCATCTGGTTCTTTGTCCTTTGTGAACCTGAAACCATTATTGTGTGGATCACTAGGTACCTAAAATGCGGTTCGATGTGGGGTAGGTTTATTTGCAGTCGTTCCAGTACGATGTACCAATGGGCTATGATGTACCCAATATTTAATAACTACCTAACGTGTCAAAGAAAAATGTAAACAGTTTTATTACTTATCAAATATCCATAAGTCATACCCACCATCAATTACATATAAATGTTTCTGGAAATTTATGAGTCAAGGAATCACATATCAATGTTAAGAAAACGACTCAATATCACAGTTAAAAAGAATTAAAGTATTCAGAATAATCTCTTATTTTTAAAATCTTGATTATCTAACTTGAAAGTTGTATCATCGATGCATCAGTCATAATCAGAGTATCAAAGCAAGTATTAGAGTATCATACCAATAAACATACATATTGATTACCAAATAAATTGACTCCATTTATGGAAGTAAATCGCCAAACCTAAAGATTGAATCAACAAACCGGAAAATACTGGCAAGCTAATAGGAAGGTCCTAATTCTGAAACGAAACCGAGACTGAAACAATAATTTCCGATATCCAAAGATCACGAACAGTCCGAAATGCAACCGTGCCGCAATTGGGTACCCACGAACTGGATTGCACCTAGCATAACCAAACAGCAAAGAACAGGTATTCCAAAGAAAAGTACCAAGTACCAACTATACGAGAAGGGAACTTACATAGCTAGACACGATAACTTTGGTATTTCCAAAATCCGCATAAACCGATCCTGATGCAGCATTTACAGCACCCGTTCGTAAAACTGGAACACAAAACAATGTACCATACGTCCATACAAGTTAAGACACAGTCCACTATTACTAACTCCCCGAAAAGAAACAAAGCGAATTATAACACTAATCAAAAAACAACAAACAAAATAGCTACCAGCTTCTAATCCAATTAAACGGCGACTAAGAAAACTTCAAGTCCCCTAAAAGCCCAAAAAGCAAGTTACTTTATAATTTTTAACCCAAACAAACTATTCAGACACTAAAATTATGTCCTTACAATCAATAACAACGATAACCAATCCCGCTCTCCGGAGCACTAAATAATATGAAATAAAACTATATATGGTTCACTTTTCATATAAAGAAAACATAAATGAATAAATAAAACCAACAGAAAGAATTTACGTGTAACCAATTTAAATAAGAAAAAATAAACATATATAAATCAATGAATGAACAGAGAAAAGTATTATTATGATTAAAGGTACACACATGCAGGTCTGCGCTGATGGAAATCACGATTCACGGCCATTAGGACTAACCCAACCAACGTCGGATAAAAATACGAGGTTTGATTTTTTTTGAAGGTTGTTGGTGATGGTGAGTATGTCACCGGAGTTCCTTTCGCCACCATTTTTTCTTATGTTTCCGACTTCTGCTTCATGGCGACTCAGTGAAGGCTTTTTTAGTTCCACTTTATATTCGTTTAGTGTTTGCTTACCTACTGGCCATGTTACCAAATTTCAGTACACTTATGCATTTTGTTTTGGGTTTATACTTTATAGGTTTATTACGATTTCCGTTTCATAACAAGTGTACAGTACATCACCGTTTTAGGATGTTTTAAAATAAGTGTTCACTTTGTATTTTAACGAATGAAAATGGACTTTATTGCGTTAAATTAAAATTTAATTGGCGTAGTGAGATTTCTTAAGAATTTGTGCATTTTAAAAGTAGACACTTATACGTTGCCAAGAGGACATGTTTATTGTCTTCCATTATTCTTCCCCTTAGAGGGCGGTTTCTTTCCTTTTTGTTTTTTTTTCTTTTTCCCCTTGGGGGAATCAATCGAATGATGATTCATTTGGGACAGAATACGGGACAGTTCCAACTCTAGTTCCACCATTTCTTGTGCTACAACATGTTGATTCTTCCCCTTACGGGAGGGTTCCACATTAACATCTCTTTCTTTCTTTTCCACGATGACAAGTTTATTATCTTCCATATTCTGTGCTTCAACATCTTGATTCTTCCCCTCACGGGAGGATTCCACATTAACATCTTTTTCTTGCTTTTCCACTGCTTCAACATCTTGATTCTTCCGCTTAACAAAACCTTCGCAGCTAATACGAGTAGGGAAGATTTTTGGATCCCTGATGAATGTATACAACAATATGTTAAAAGACAGAACGAAAACAGAGCATGCAGTATCAGTCAGAATTAAGGACAGAAAATCGTTATAAACCTGCGTAGGGCGTCGTAGATAGAAGATTTGGGTGGAACATAAAGAACATGACTGTTGCCGTTATGATTAACAGCATCAATGAAAGCCTGGATATAGCACCTCCTAAGACTGTCTCTTATAAAATCATTAAAGCAGACAATATCAACAGCTACACCTTTCTCTTTTAACATCCTTCCTTTATTCAAATAAAAATTAATTGTGTATTGAGAAGATACAGAACTGAAAGCCAATAAACACATATTAGGAGCAAGCACATATACTACTAAAAGCTTTGCTAAAGTAAGCTGCTGCATGGAAACATACATACCTTCCAATAAAGAGAAGGATCCTTTTTTTCCTTCTGGGTTTGCAAATTTGGAAAGCATCGCAAGCAGTCTTCAACCCATATTCCAAGTCCAAATGTCCAGATCTAGGCAAACCTGAAAAAAAAGAAAAGAAAAAACAGTTGATCATTACATAGTAGTAAATACATATATGAAGTTAATAATAAATAAGTAAAGAAGGACGGTAACCAACTTATAAGATCATCATAACCAGGAGCATAATAACACGGAGCCTTCAAAAGTTTCTGGTAGGCAGAGCCCATTGCAATTACGCCAACGACATTCATTCTAAAAGACTGTAAGACAATACACAATCTTTCAACAAACACAAATTACAAAATACAATCTGCCCTAAATAAATAGTACTAAAACATGAAATTATTACATTGAGTTTGGCTTGAGCATACAACAGAAGAGCACGAATTTGGTCATCATAGAAATCCCATTCAAATAGCAGATGTATAGAATTGTCGAAACAAATCATTGTATCCTGATTTCAATTTTTTACAAAAATAATAAGTTTTCTTTCACTTCACTGCATAATAATAATAATAAGATATATATACATGTATGATCAAGAAGATACCTCGCCCAGCCTCATGTATTCATCGAGATTCATATCGACTTCAAAGATACAACCCTAACCCTAGTTATTTTTGCATGGAGATTTTTGTTTTTGTTTTATACCGGCTGGTACGTCATATCGATTTGGGCTAATTGAGTCTTGGACTGTTCATTTGTTCCACCCTACGGCCCTTTTGTAATTGTGATATAGTATCTTTTTTGTTTTCATTTATTTTTAAAAAATTTGTATGTCCATCTTCCATAAATTATTACAAACCTTGAGGTGTGTTTGGTTTGAGATTACAAATCACTATGGGTATGTATATGAGAGTAAGGCGGAATGGGAATATGTTTCATTACTTGATACATGATGTTTGGTTTGTTCTTTTTCATGTATGGTAATGCAACATAAGCTCTCAACATTATAGCTGAAAAATTTAACCTTAAATATATAGCATACAAAAGGTGATATAATCAATAAAGTAAATACATATCCTTATAAGCAAAGATATGCATTAACGCTACAACCTTTTTTCCGAAGCAACCTTTTAACGTTGGTTATCATTTGTCATAACATTAGCTATGTTTGCAAAATTAGCATTAAAACCTTTCACCAACATTTGAAAACTTTGATCGATTCCTTATAAACGTGCCCCGAAATCTTGTGATGATGATGTCTTCCTTTTATTTCTAACCTTGTCTCCATTAAATGGAGTCCCAAATCAAAACCAATTGTCAAGAAAAAAAATATGTATTTACATGATTCCTTACACCAAGACTATAAATATCATTTTGTTTATCAAATTTAGTAAATTTGGTTGGATGAATCATCCGAAGTTTATGGAAATTTTTCATGACCTATTTGGTAAAACACTCGAAAGGTAAGAAAGTAGTCATTTGATTCATTGCGTTTTCAAACCAGTTTCAGGTTGTAATTACATCAAATAAACATTCTCTTGCAAAGTTGTACCGAAAAGTCTCAACCCACTAGTCAAAGTCTTACAAGTTACTAGAAAAGTGCAACACAACGCAATTTCAAAAGCAGGCCAAGAAAGTAATAGTTGTGCCAACGGTCTGTCTTTGTTTATTGTGTTAATAAACATAATGCTTGCCCTATATTTTATGAATTCAATCAACCATGTGACTCTATGAATCCATAATGAATTCTGGTTTGGTTTATCTAAACATACATTTTTTTATGGGTGAATTGCATATATATCCTTGCAAAAGCAAAAAATTACATATATATCCAAGCTAAACATATAATTGCATATATATCCTTCTTAAACATTAAAATTATCATATATATCCAAATAATTATTTTTTATATTTTTTCAATCACAAAATACAAGTTAATAACAATATAATTATAAAAAGTCCATTATACCCTTGTTATTTTCCTATACCAACGTGACTGATCATTATCCCACATAAACTTGACTCTTTGTTTCTCAACAACTTTTCTTCCTCTGTTTCTCAAAATGGATCATCATCTTCTACAGCTATAAACCAAAACATGGTAAGTCTTTTTAATATTATTCTTGTTCATATGATTGTATTTGTTTGCATAAATAATGTTTTTCATTCATTGTTCTTCAATTTGTCAATCATTGGCACATGTTCATTCCTAACAGTTTTCAACCCACTAAATCACATGTCAATCTAATGCAAGAGACATACATTGATATTAATTTATAACTTGAAAGACATGAGCACAATTTGTCACAGTGGGTTCTTAATGGGATTTTAAAATAGAAATTATTTGATCTTTATTAGAAATTTATGGATACTCTTTTTTTTTTTTTTTTTTTTTTTTTTTTTTTTGTAGAAAGTGCGGAGTGTTGTATAACATAAAGATGGATGATATAGTTGATGTTTCTGATCCAGACCCATCGAGACCAACATGGGAGAATATGGTTAACTCGCCAACTATCGAGTATGTTTAAGTGATTTTCATAGTGCAAGATTTTTAAACTCTAGTCTGCTCGTAATGTTTTTTGTACTTATTGTTTTTGCTTTTAGGCAAGTATCTTCGAAGTACAAGCTAAAATTGAGATATAAAGGCTTCTTTAAGATGGTCAAGAACTCAAATAGAAGAAAATATTGCTTTGGCTCACAAAAATGTATTTATATAAACACATGCTCGTTCGACTTAAGCCACCTAAATGAAGAGGTCTTAAGGCATTATTCATCACATAGCAATCTAGTTCTCTCAACTTTTTTTGTTGACAAGTATGCCATAGAGCAATCCTTTATTGAGCTAAATTCTGAAGAGAATTTCATGCTTATGCTTAATATGTACGAGGAGGAAAAAGAAATAACCGTTTATGTGACGACAAACAATGATATTGGCACAAACAATACTCAACAAAGGTATCAAGAATACTTTTATGTACTATAGTGCACCACATATATTCATGTCACTTATAATGCAATCTTTGTGTTTCAGTCCTGAACAAGTAGTTATTAAAGAACCACATGGTGAAGGAGATTCAGACCAGTGTCCAAGTGATGAAAGTTATTTTAGCCATCTTAGTAGTGATGATAATAATGGTCATGATGATGATGATGAGATATCGAATGATAAATTCGAAACTAACTCAAACCGCAAGAAAAATATAACAATGAAAGTAAACTCAAAATTCCATAACGTGCTTGATTTTAGAAGAGCTTTGAATCATCACGCGGTAATAAATGAGTTTGAATATTTCATTGAGAAAAGCGATCTTGAGCGAGTCACAGCAAGGTGTGCACACGAACAATGCCCATGGAGAATTCATGCTTCTCTCATGCAAGATAAAGTGTAGAAGACTTACCAGGTTTTGGTTTATAGCTGTAGAAGATGATGATCCATTTTGAGAAACAGAGGAAGAAAAGTTGTTGAGAAACAAAGAGTCAAGTTTATGTGGGATAATGATCAGTCACGTTGGTATAGGAAAATAACAAGGGTATAATGGACTTTTTATAATTATATTGTTATTAACTTGTATTTTGTGATTGAAAAAATATAAAAAATAATTATTTGGATATATATGATAATTTTAATGTTTAAGAAGGATATATATGCAATTATATGTTTAGCTTGGATATATATGTAATTTTTTGCTTTTGCAAGGATATATAGCCACCAAAGCGCAAGAAACCATAGTTTTGTAACTCACCTTGTTTGAGCTAATTAATAGGAAGTGTCACCATATATCTTTGTAGAAGGGAGAAACTACAACTAGTAATCTTCCTTTTCAAATTTCTATTATATATATATATATATATATATATATATATATATATATATATATATATATATATATATATATATATATATATGTAACTATGTACCGATGTAAGTTGTGCAAGGTAGAAGTGATGCAAGCTCATGTGACATACCTAGACATTGTGATCTACTAATATGTGGCACACCCATGGTGATCTACTTTAAAAAAAGAAAGAAAAAAGAAACTGACATCGTTGCACTGAATGTGAGGCACAATTATTCAATCGGCACATACTAAAAAACCATACCATTATACATATGAGGTTAGTCTCTATGAGTAATCCAATATTAATCCCCTAGATCTCTGATCGAACTGTCTAAATTAAAAGGTTCAAATTAGATTACAGGGAATGTAATTCTTTGTAAAGATTTTTATTTTTATAAATAGTTACACATTCATGAATCATTTCAAGAATCACAATACAAGCCTCTTGAAGTATAAGTCAGGCCAAACTTTCGTTTTTCATACATAATTTATTTATTTATAAGAACCATATAGTCGCTATCTATGTGACCACTACATCCATAAGAATGTTTTGTATCTCGTTCTACTTTCTTAGTGATTCTATAATATATGAAGGTGGATGAATTTTTATTTTAAAAATTGACTTGGCGAGAATGTATTATATAAGCCATGTCATTGTGCCATTGACCGAAATTCGCAATTAGTTGTGAGCAATCTAGCCAATGGATGCTTTCTCAAGCACTTAAAGTCTAACCATGCTTCACCTCAAGCCAATAATATCCTCACCCACTCTAATAATGGTAGTCGGGATGGGGGGGTTGTCATCATAAAACCACGAAATTGGAGGTTGGATTGTCATTGCATAGTGAACATTCACGTGATCAATCAGTATCAATTACATAGATGGTATAGGTACAACCTCTCTCAACCACACCCATTTTTATAAAGGCGTCGAAAGAAAAGAGGCAATAATCGTCAGGATAATCACATAAATAATCCAGAACCCAGAAGGATCATTGCTTACTATCCAAAAAGTTAAATGGAAGCCAACATGATCGTAGAAAGATTAATGTGTTACAATTATAAAAGCAAAGGACTAGATGGACCATTATTGCCAATTAACCAAAGTTGTAGCTAACTTAACCAAGAAGAAATCTCAAGATTCTTCCATAAGTTTCTAGTTATGTTTGGTCTTGTATGGGATGAACCAAGAGCAAAGAAAAAGAAGGAAAACAAGCTAGTGATGAGCTAGTAAGAAAGATTAAAGTTCTAATTCAGTTAGTTAAGCCTTAGAGATCATTATACAAGTAAGTAATCCTTATATCATCTTTAATTTCATGAAAATCATCAATACCCCAGCTGGATCCATGTGAGAATTTGCTTAAGGCACAACGTCCTTTTGAAAAACGTTAAGGATTACACTACTTATCAACGGGCTTCACCTCTATATAGGATAATCTCCGAAAGAAGCATGAATACGCAAAGAGAAAAATAATAGTATCATGAAAAATAGGATGTCAATTAAAAAGGCGCAAAACCTCAACTCATCGCTCATCAGTGGTATAACTGCTACCAATTAAATGAATCGTGAAAATCAAATCATGCAAAGCAGCTAAAAGATGTGAAACCTCATCGCGTAAGGTGGCACGATCACTCACTGACACTAATCCCACCAGTAAAAGGATGAAAGAAAGCTATAAATAGCTCATGTACGTATATAAAAAAGTGTCAAATGTCTGGTAACGACATCACGCCATTATTAAAGGGATAACGAGCTATAAGTAGATAAAGCACAAAGCTTTACACATAGCAAAGTTGATGTGAACTCTCGAAAAATACAAGGGGATGAGAACTATAAACAAATGTACAAAGCTTGCTATAAAGCTAAGAAACGGGGTACGAATAAGAACGTCATCCCGTCAAAAGGGAATATACACCATTAAAAAGCTTACACAAAAAGCTTAATACATATTGTGAACGATGTTCAAATCAAGACATCGTCACACTAATAAAACAGAAAAAAAAGCAAAAAGTTGTAAACACGCAATTCATAATACATAGTAATGGTGCAAATGTCCAAATAAAGACATCATGACACCAATAAAACCATTTAGAAGGCAATAAAATTCGAACATGCGAATCTTAATACATGATAATGGTGAAAATGTCCATATAAAGACACCATCACACCAATAAAAACCTTTAAAAGGCAATAAACCACGAACACACAAGCCTTATACGTAATAAAAATAATGGCAGAATGTCCATATAAAGACATTATCCCACCAAAGCCGTAAACATGTATGGAGTAATTTTATGTAAATATCAATTCTAACGAGCTTGGACAAATATTAGGCCAAGTATGAAATCTAGAACATTTTTCAGATAAAACAAGCTTAAATAACTCATTTTATGGGCTCGATTATGTTTATTATGGTTTTGGTTTAACAACTTTTGGGTCCTTAGTAGAGTGTATACTACTATACTTCCATTAAGACCATACAAATATACCATTAAATTTTGTATGCATGCTTTTGGGGGAGTGAAGGTTAGGCGTATTATAGTTGGTCATACGTATCTTAATGTGAATCATAAGTCTAAAAAGAAATGGTTGTGTTTAGGTATATAAACCATCTCATCTTTGTCATACCAAGCACGATACACCTCATGTATCCAAGAAATTTGAAACGATCTCTCATTGCTTTACCACATTGTCTCTCATTAATTTTTGTCGTCATGCTAATTACTACGTATATTACAATTGTAGTTGTTCTTAATTATATTGATTAAGGGGTATTAGTTTTGTCAGATGGGTTACTAGAAAGTATACCAGCATTTAGTGCGTCTCGTGCCTACGACCCTCTTGCCGCCATCGACTTAAATGTCTAAAGTTACTACACATTCAGTACTACTAGGCGCACTTTTATTCCTCACAACACTTGTTTAGTAAGAAAGCATAACACAACATTACTTATGTAGTTTTGTGACTACAGGTCTACAGTTTCATGATGATCAAATAATAGTATATATTTGCAAAACTTCCACCAGCAAACAAACGATTTATATTCATGTGATAGTATGAGTTACAGACATACCAGAGTATCACTTAAGTCTATGCATGCTACCTCAACAAGTCGCCTACATAGACTCAGGGGTGTAATGGGGTTACCCCTGTTAACTAGAGATATAAAACGGCTTCAAGTACTTGGCAACACAGACACACATGGACACATACATCACGTGACATAGTTGGAGTACATTGCAACACATACAACATGTTCTTAAGTGTTTATTATGCAACACAAGCGTAAGAAATATTAGCATCTCAATGACCCTACTAGTTGATATGGTTGGAACGGAAATACACTGAACCGGAGAGTTAGAATGGATCCAGAGAGTTGGAATGGAAATAACTTAACCAACTTGACAAAGCAACTTGATACACACAAGTGGACACTTGTTCATATCCATGGCATCTCAAAGTATATCTTGCTCTATAAATAGATATCATTTTGATCATTTCAAGCACACACAAATCTGCTCCTAAGAAGTTCTATCTATAGCTTTTCCACTCTCACTTCTTTCATCTTTCACTAGTACTGGCAATATATGCTAATGAAAGAATACACATGAGGAATACCCCGAGTTATCCACTTGATCTTACTTCCTAAATATACTCGGTTCCATTTAGAAAATGCGGCGTAAAACCACATATATAATGTGAGTTACCTATAGGGAATCGCCACTCGAGACATCAAGGGTATTTAAATATTCCTACCATTAAGATCATCTAAGCATTTTTATGCATACATAGCTATACTAGCAGGGTACCCACGCAATGTGGCGGCGGGTACCCTGTGACTAAGTTTTGTGGCGAGCTAATGTTTTTAATTATATATTTTTTTCTAGCAATAATGTTACATATTTAAATTTCCGGTGAATTGCGTATTTAAATTATTACATTTTTTACAATAAATTGGCAGCGGTGTTTAGGTTTTTACTATATTTCGGCAACAAATAATTTTCTATCGAGAAACTGTATCTATAGAGTTAAGGAACCACTTCAAAGAAATGTTTTTGTGATTGGCATGGTGCAAGCTATGATAGTCAATTAATATTGTAATAACCATAAATTCAAATCAAACGGATAACTCGAATTAAATTGCGAGGACGCGATTCCATTAAGGAGGGAAGTATGTAAGAACTCGCACATTTCCCGATATTCGTTTCCGAGAAAATTCGTCTGTTTTTCATTTACGAACTTTCATGAGCTCATTTGACGTGAAAACGAGAAAGCTATCTCGTGAAACGTAAAAACTTAGACACAACGCGTACCGACACAATTATAACCTCGTTAAAACATTCTAATTGATCATTATTTCTATTTGCGAGAAAGTGGTCAAGTAAATACTCATTTTTATTGGAAAAATGATTTCGTGAACAATGGCGCAAGTTTCGTAATTTTTCGAGTCCGTTTACTCCTCCAAATGCGTCCCGAAGCTAATACTTGTAAAAGACTTCATATATTACGAGTTTGGTCCCTATGATATTTTCATTTCAGTCTACCCTAAAGTTTGAGGAGTTGGCAAGCTAGGTCCCTCCAGGGGTATATATACCCCCACCACTCTCTTCCCTCTCATAATAAACACAAACTTTCTCTCTCATAAAACTCTCCTTTCTCTCTCTATTTATTATCCGGCCACCACTGCCGCCGGCAGCCGCCCTACGCGCCGGCTACGCGCCGCCGTCCGGCCACCACCATTTACACCGCCTTTTCTATTTCATAGATCAAGCCCTTGTGGTTCCTTCTACGTGATGCACGCGCTCCAAAGGTCACCCACGCTCCATAGATCTTGAATCTAATATTCGGAGTTGTGGTGTTATTTTCGTTAGGGGTTGGAGCGAATAGTTCAGGCCATGTTTTATCTATGACGGGTTTTCAAAATTGGAGGGTTGTTACATTCATTTTACTTTTTGCATAGAAATGACCACGAGGGTCAGATTTATCGTTTTGAGGTGGTGATGTGATGAGATGGTGGTGACACTGGCGGTGGTGGTGCGTGGGTGGCGCTGTGGTGGGAGCCGAGGGCTCAAAATCTCCAGAAATGATGTAGGTTAACCGATCTATCGAATCGGCAAGAAAAAGATTTCGCCGAAAAATTTGCCGGCACTGGTGGTGGCCGGACGACGGTGGTGGTTGCCGAAGAAGAGTGTGGCCGGCGAGGGTAGAGAGAAGAGAGAGGGAGCGTGTGTTTTTATGTGTAGAAATATCTTTCCATAATAAGCAAGTAAAAAAGTCAATTTTTAAGTCTTATAATTTTAGAAGGCCTAAATGCATTATAAAGTAGTATAGATGATCAATACTGACTTGATTGTCGGAGGAGTTTCCTCCAGGCTCAGCCCGAGGACCTCTCTAACGGTCTTTTTTTATCTTTTCAACACTCTTACCGAAGACCCGAAGTTAAGGTCAACCCAAGTCAAACAGACAACTCATCACCTTGACGACCATGTGAATTTTGGTAAAATCAAGAAATAAGCTTGAAGCCTAAATTTGAAATAGTTAAACCTGGTTGCTTTCAAAGTGAGAATGAGACTGGGTTGAAGATGAAGTAAATGTATAATATATCATTACTGCAAACTCTCAATCAAATTTTTAGCGGAGAATAAGGCCAACTTGAAATTGTTATACAATCTTTTTTTAAACATCAAAATGATTGTTGTAACATATGTGATACATTATTGTACATCAATAGCCAAATCGAAATTAATGAAACATTGTCATTCTCAAATAAGAGCGCAATTACACCCCCTTCAATTGATACTAGACGAATACCCACATAAAGCGACGGTGTATAGCGACAAATAATTATAATTGCGAAACTGTAATTTTGGTTTGACCCTTGATGCAAAACTTACAGGTTCAATTTTTAGTCATTGCGAGAAAAAAGTCTAAGGGTTAGAAACAAAAATGATAAAAGTTTAAGGATTAATCAGTATTTTAAGTATTAATTTAGTGATAGATGTTGTTACCACTTTTATTCAAGAGTATAATAGTCCGCTAATATTACTCAATTTTAAGTTATTCTAAGTTTTAAAAATGAACATATATTTTTTATAAATAGTAGATATATTCAATGATATATTATGAATTGAAACATGATTTTAACAATATACCAAGAATAACATGCGCCTACATTGTGTGTTTGGTAGAGGGAAAAGAATTACGGAGTAAGAGAAATGGAATTGGACTAATTTCTTTTGTTTGGTAGAGAGAAATAAAAAAGTGGAGAACTAAAAAGATTTTGGTAGAGAAATAAAAAGAAATAAGTAGTGTAAATTAGGTAGCTCCATTACTATTATTTTAGTGGAGAAATTGAAAAATAAATTATTTATTTGGGTTAAAGACTTATATTACCAATGAACTTTTTCAAATTTTCAAATACCACAAATTTACTTTTTTTAATACTTTTATCACCAACTAAAGTTTAAATTTGTTTCAAATATCACCAGTTTTCTTATATGTTACCGGCTATAGCCGGTTTTCACCTCTACGTCATCTAGTTTAGCCGGTGAGTTTTTTTTTCTTTGATAACTGGTGCCACGTCAGCGAGGTCAAACCAAAACACAAAATCACAAGTCAAACATAATAAACACACACATTTCATTTAATCCTTTACCCACCCACATTAATCCTTTATCCACCCCGATCATTTGTAAACACACAACTTTAATCACTCAAACCTTAGTAAACACACACATTCAAACAATGAATCCAGATAACAACAAAGGTATTTTGATTTATGTTTTCATATATCAGTTGTTGATTTCGTAGATTCATTAACATGTTTTTTGATCTATAAATGGTGTTGTTTGGGGTTGTTAATGATTCTCTGTAAAATGGGGTTGTTTTGTATTTCATAATGGTCGTTATGTTATCTATAATGTATGTTCTGTTTTTTATTTTCCATGCTCTGATTTTCATATATATGATGATTCTTATGTGTTTGATGAAATGTTTATAAAGTAGTTGGAATGTGCCTAGTAATGTGCCTAGAACATTATCTATGTTGCCAGTAATGTGCCTAGAATCATTGCCTAGAACCATTATTTCATGCCTAATTAAGTGTTTAGCAATAACTAGTTATTACACTGAGAGGTCCAAATCAATGAGAGCATTGGAATGTGCCTAGTTTGAGATTGGCCACCAATGAGAGTACCTATAAGACATGTTTGTGTTTGGCCACCAATAAGACTATAAATGCAGCCTAGTTTGTGATTGGGCATCATTAAGAGTTCAGATGGCCAACAATGAGAGTACCTAGCAGACATGTTTATGCTTGGCCACCAATGAGACTACAAATGCAGCCTATTTTGTGATTGGGCTCCATTGAGAGTTCAAATGCAGCCTAGCTTGAGATAGGCCACCAATGAGAGTACATAGCAAACATGTTTGCGCTTGGTCACCAATGAGACTTCAAATGCAGCATAGTTTGTGCAACCTTACTTCCTTGTTTGGGATAACACAAAAGAGGACCAAATATGAGAACACACTGGATTCTTCTACAATGGTATACCTTAAAAAGCTTTTTCTTTGATTGTGATATAGCTTAACATTTTCATCAATCAAACTGATCTACCATTTGTTATTTGCAGATGTCATACCAATTTCTTCTTATTCAAGCAGTTCAGAATCAAGCATTGTTGGTTCAGTAATCCTTCCTCAACTCCTTGCTTGGTATTATCCACAACAAGATTCTTCAAGCTCTGATGGTGAGCAAATGGATCCTATCCAAGCCATTGAAGCTCTAGAGCCTCTCCCAGCTAAAGATCATATCCTAGCTCTTCATGTGCCAGTTCAAATTCCAGTTCAAAAACCTCACAAACTGAAATTTAACCAGGATATAGTCTTATGACTGATAGCTAAGAAAACATGGACTGCCATTGGTGACAAGACTTTTAGGACTAAAAATCCTAAAGGTTTTAGAGCACCTGAATGCAACCATGAGAAATGTAAGAGGAAAATGGTTTAGGGGTTTAGGATCTTCATTAACAACTGTTGTGCCAGGTAAGCATGGTATTTGGTAGTTTAATATGGTAGTATTAGTTCTAACCTTTTGATGAATGTAATTAATGATGATATGGTACTATAATTGGTAATCTGTAGTTTAAATGGATCTAGTTTATAACTTTAAATGGTAGCAGTTTGATTTGTCATATTGTGTTTTGCAGTTTGGTTATAATGTCTTTAGCAGGTTAGTTCATTTATGCAAATCGTAGGTAATTGCCTAATTGGTATTTTAAATGGGTTTTTATACAACAAATCATGTGCTGTTCATTTATGCAAATAATAGATTCTTGGTATTTTATATGTTTTCTGCAAATTTTACATTTTTTTTTGAAAATTTGTGTTCATGATCTTGGTGTATGATTTAATGATTTGTGGAAATTAAATTCTTGATTTGAGATGCAAAGTTGTGTTAATGATTTGAATGATGATTTATGTATGATTCATGATTTGAGATTAAGAGAATAATAAAAGATTTTGAAATGGGTATAAACCAACACTTTAACCCAACTATAGCCATAGGATTTTCCACGTGAGATAAAATTAATGACATTAAAAATAAAATTGGTATACTGGTGGTATTTACAAGTAACATCAAGTTTTGTTGATAATAAATTTAAGAAAAAGTAAATTGATTGTATTTGAAAATTTCAGAAAGTTCGTTGGTAATATAAATCCTTAACTCTATTTATTTTGAAAAACATGTTTATTCTTTTTTTCTTGTAATTTTTTCCAATTATAATTTTATTAAAAAATGAACTTTGTTAAAAAAAAATTATATAAACAAATTGAAACTTTTTTTCTACCAAAAGCAATGCCTCAAAAGTTATTGTCAAATTAAAAACGCCGGTAATTAAGAAACAGAATTCAAAGATTTCCTAAAAGAAGTGTCCGTCCACCACAATGGCATCATCTCTCCTTATCCTCCACCCACGCCTGACCACCACTCTCCGCCCATTCTCCGTCATCAACCACCACCTTTTCACCAATACCATACACCACTTCTCCTCCTCTTTAGCAACTGAAACCCCACGCGCCGCTCGATCCGGCTCCGTCTCTGCACCGCCGCCACTCGACTACTCGCAGAAAATAGATGTTAATCCTCCTAAAGGAACCAGAGATTTCCCCCCTGAGGAAATGCGCTTACGCAATTGGCTCTTTAATAACTTCAAAGAGGTACTTTTTTTTAATTTGCTTGTTAATTCTGTTATGTAAGTGATCTTGAACAAGTTAGTTAGTAGGAATCAGTTACAAGTTAGTTAGTTAGTTAGTTACCATTTTTATAGGAAGTAAATGTGAGAAACAAAATGATGCTCATCAGGTGTTCGATGAAATGTCTATTTTATAAGTCGTTTAATATCAGTTTTCCTGTTAATTTTTTTTATATAGGTTTTCTGTTTTTGCTTCTCCTATGAATATACCTGCAAGAGATTACATCTGATTTATTCTTGATGTATAAGATTATCCCGTTTTCTAAATTTCTCTGAAAAAAGCGTATGCATGTGAAGTGCGTTTTTTTCTTCTTGTGTCAGCAGAATTGCAGGGATACACAAAACAGAGAGGAACAATAGGCAACTAGAATTTATTCCTGATGCACTTTGCCAAAACTGACAATTATTTAAGGGATTTACGCCCAGCTTGTGCTATTTATACAGTTTCTGCATTGATATGCTCATAAATATGTGTATTTAACTTGTTTGTTAAAGGAGCCATATGCAAAGCACGTGACCTTCAAATCATTTTTCCCTTGAACAATTTGCTTATAGATAGGCTATTTCATTTCATTTGCTAGTTAGACTAGATGATCCTTCCTCTCGTTTCTCTCTGTAATTCAGTTACAACTTGTAACAACCACAACTTGTAACCGTTTAATAAACGATTAACTTCAAGTTCACCTTCTTGATTTGTGAATTCTAGTTATTGTTTTGGCTACTCTCGATTATATCATAATCTGAGTACGCGTATTTAAATTGGTACATTACATTGCTTGATGATAATTTATTATTGAGTGAATAACACAGGACCCATTAGGGTTGCTTATATTTTCTCTTTAGCTTATTACTTCCGGAAACTATGCTTAAATTTTCTAAGCAGGCAAGCTAGGTCCTTGTACGCTTATTGAAAACTGTTTATCTTACCCGGAAAAAAAAGCAGATAAGCACAAGCAGTTCTACATTACCCAATCTGCTTATCTGGTTAAAATAAACGGATATTAAACATCCTCATAAAGGCATATAGCTAATAACATAACTTGAGCACCTAGCTTTATCACTTAGACTGGAACTAATTTAGGGAATGTAGTTTAGGATTTGTTGATATCCTTAGAGCTTGCTAGATATGATGGAAGAGTTCACGTTAGTAGTGATGCCTTTCTCAAGCAGGACTAATAATGTTGTGCTGGGCTTAGATTATCGATGCTTGTTTGAGTTGGGAAATGTAGCTACTGATGGAATTGAACTTGCTCTAAGTGACACTGTTCTATGATGAAGCCCATAGGATCTTGTCTGCTTTATGTGAGGTTGGTGCTGCATTAAGGCATTTAAAGATAATCTTGCAAAGGGGAAATGTAGTCATGGTCCTGGTATATCCTTAGTAGCATGGTGAAATGGTGAATTAAAAAGGTGATTCAAGATCTTTAAGGGGTGTTTGGAATGTCTTTATCCCATATAGATGCTTATGATGTAAATAATGTTTTTGGAGTAATATATTTTTCACCTTTTCACCAAAAAAAAAAACTAATTTAGGGAAATGATACTTGTAGATTCCTATTATCAATAGTAGTCTAAGGAGTAATATATTTTTCACCTTTTCACCAAAAAAAAAAAAAAAACTAATTTTGGGCTTGCCTACTTTTCTTGCCCTGCTTTTGCTTTTGGTGCCTTGTTTTGCTCTGCTTTTGCTTTAGGCTTGTGCGTCGTTTTTGCTTTGCTCCTTGTTGCTCCCTTAGGTCTGCGTGCTTTTCTATGTTGCCTTGCCTTGTTTTTGCCTGCTTTCTTTACTGCTTGTGCTTGTTGTTTACTGTCTTATGCTCTCTTTTCTTCTCTATCTCACCCGCACACATGCACTTGCCGGAGGTCTCGTTGGAAGCAGTCTCCCTACTCCCGGGTTTATCCTGGGGCAGGGGTAGGATCTGTCTACATTTTACCTCCCCCATACCTCGCTTCGGTGGGATTGGGTATGTTGTTGTTGTTGTTGTTGTTGTAATAGTAGTCTAAGGATTGGGAGCGGTGTAAACAAAGGTGTGGCTGATGATGTCACGTGAGCAACTCAAAGATGCCATTGACCAATTCTTTTTTGAATATTGTGAAAATCAACTTCAGTGATGTTGTCGGATCATGGAAGAATAGATTGATGGAACGCTAATTAGCACCTAAATTCTCATAGAAAAAACTTGGAAGTGAAGATGAACGAATGCCAACTTCTGGTAGAAGTGTTTATCGTTAAAACAAAGGCCATCCAATTAATTGATTTGCATAGTCGGTGAAATATGTGGGGATCAGTTGACGCTACACATTAACCTAATACTCTCTCAAAGTTAGACTTATCACAATAGCATGTTTTTGTTTGTATATTTGTTTTGGTCCGTCTGCTACTATTTCTGATTCAGAATAATGATTATAGTAACTCGCTGTTGAATATCAGGTCTCGCTTTTGTTTGGATTTGAAGAGGTTGACTATCCAGTGCTAGAAACAGAGGCTCTTTATATTCGAAAAGCTGGCGAGGAAATAAGAGACCAGGTTTAGCCTTTTCACTTTTGAATAGACTTTTATATGCAAGTTTTATTTTTGGCTACGTGAAACTTGTACTGTGGGATCTTTAAGACTAGATTGCGATGATAGAAATATAAAATGACAAGAACATAGCCCAGCATGTAAAAGTTGAAAAGGATTTGTGTTGATATTTGAATTTTTCCTGGTGCAGCTTTACTGTTTTGAGGATAGAGGAAATCGCCGAGTCGCGTTGAGGCCCGAGCTTACTCCGTCACTAGCTAGGCTTGTCATACAGAAAGGGTACTATTCTTGTTTGATTTTGCGTCCCTCTTCCAATACTGGAGTAGTTGTTCAGGTGTTTCATGGTTTGAAGATACGGGCCATGTGTCTAGTACTCTAGTTATTTATTATTATGTGATTTTGTGTATCCAGGTACAGATGCCAGAATTTGATCTTCCTATTTTTTTCTGTTCAGAAAATCTGTACCCCTTCCAATAAAATGGTTTGCTATTGGACAATGTTGGCGCTATGAGAGAATGACCAGGGGACGTCGTCGTGAACATTACCAATGGAATATGGATATAATTGGTGTGCCTGAAGTAACTGTATGTTCTTACTGGTTCATTTACTCTGCGTGTGTGACTTCTTGCTATATTGAGCATTAATATTTTATTACTCTTTGACTAGATTTGAGGGGAGGGGTCTTATGTTTCTGGTGTGATTAACATTAGTTCAGATTAGAAATGATTTTAATTCATAAAGGCCTTTATGTGATGTTCCTAACAGTTAAGAGGGGAAACAACGATGATGGGCTAGATCGTATACTTGCCTTAGGTGCTTCACTAATGTGCACTGTTGTCATTACCATTCTAGACATAATGTATGGGAAAGGGCCTTTCAGGCCTTGCCTTTACCATATTAAGCATACGAGCTGACCAATAATGTTGTTGTTCCTGTTGATATATTTTTATTTTTCTCTTACAACAGTATGGTTGGATCTTATTAATGATTCATCTTAAACTATATTTTGTTATTATATAGGGAGAAGCTGAACTTATATCATCTATTGTTACATTTTTCAAGCGAATTGGGATAACTGCGAAAGATGTTGGGTTCAAGATATCTAGCAGAAAGGTATGGGTTAACATTCATTATTTGTTCATACTACTAGTGATTTTCTGCATTTCATTGCATGTGCCTTAACATCCTGTGAATATGTGCAACACTTCACCATACTATTATATTTCTGGTTAAAGTGTCCGGCATCTGGGCGACCAAATTTTTATAGTGCACATGCTGCATAGTATTTGGCATGACTTCAGCTGTCCGACAGCAACGCTAAATTTACCAATGTTGGTAAACTTGTTCCCTTTCTCTCATTACAGGTTTTACAGGAAGTGCTGAGTCTGTATTCTGTACCAGAAACTTCATTTGCCAAAGCTTGCATCATCATAGATAAGGTTAGTGATCTAATGTTCCAACATCTAAATGCAACATTAGAATATTAGATCCACAATTTTGTCACTATTGACTTTTGTTTTTCATTCAGTTCCAACTCCTAATGCAACAAATCAATTATGCACAAATTGTTACAATGTTGTGTTTATACTTGCCTCACTTTTACATGTTTATGTTTGTGCTGAATTCTTCAACTTTATTGGAATAAGATGGGGAAAATACCCATGGAGGAGATCAAGAAAGAGCTGCAGGCGGTTGAGCTATCAAACGAGGCTATTGAGGATCTACTACAAGTTCTTTCAATGAAGTCTTTGACAGAGTTGGAAGGTATTATTGGTTGCAACTCTTCTAGTCCTGTTATTCTTGACATATTTGCTGTAGGATTTATTATCATGCAAAATTTGTTCACCATTTGTTAATACATTGCAATTTCCAAAAAAATATTTATCAGTATTATTTGGTCCTAGTAAAGAATGTGTATCTGCTTGGTGATTTTGGTTACATAATTGATTTATGCAATCCCACTTTTGCTTTCTGTATCAGTATTAGTAATACTTTTGAATGACATTCAAAATGTTAACATGATGTGTGTGGTTTCTTGTAATTCACAGAAAAACTTGGAAGTGCAGGGGAAGCAGTCAGTGAATTGAAACAATTATTCTCACTTGCTGAAAAGTTTGGTTACACAGAATGGATTCAGTTTGATGCATCTGTTGTCCGGGGCCTAGCTTACTATACTGGAATTGTGTTTGAGGTCAGATTGCCGATTCTTATTCTTCTATCTCTAAAGTCAAGAACTATGAGAAAATATTAAGTAATTAGGAACTGTTTCACCAATAGCCATAAATGCAATGTTGCTATTTGTTCAGGGATTTGATAGAGAAGGTAAGTTACGGGCCATTTGTGGTGGTGGACGGTATGATCGTTTGCTCTCTACTTTCGGGGGTGATGACATTCCTGCATGTGGCTTTGGATTTGGTGATGCTGTCATTGTGGAAGTGAGTGAGTTAAAGATGTTTATATCACATTTTTTTTCTCATTTTCTATGGATCAAACCTCTTTTCAGACATTTATAATATTTCTATTCTTTTTGTAGCTGCTCAAGGAGAGAAAACTTTTGCCAGAACTTCCTCTTGAAATCGAGAACATTGTTTGTTCTTTGGATCCAGATCTTCAAGGTGCAGCTGCTACAGTTGCTACTATTCTTAGAGGAAAGGGTCAATGTGTTGATTTAGTTTTGGAAAACAAACCACTTAAATGGTAAGCATGTGTGGCTTGTGGTGATTGTTGCGTTATCTCATATATGGTTTGTATCTAATTGTATATAACCTTCTCCCCTGTATTTTCAGGGTGTTTAAGCGAGCAGCACGAATAAATGCACGCAGATTAATACTTGTAGGGAGTGCTGAGTGGCAAAGAGGTATGGTTAGTGTCAAAGTACTGTCAACTGGCGAACAATCTGAAGTTAATGTTGATGAGCTAGAGTGACACGAAACTAATTATTGAGTACATATGAGAGCTTCATTACCAATTGAACACAAGTTAAGGATTTCTAATGTATCAGTTCATTCTTTTAGCCAAAAAGCATCGTTTGTTAGTATACCATTTTACTCACCGGCTACAGTTGTGTAGTCTTTATTTCAATATGATGATGCAAGTGCATTATGCGTTTTTTGCTTTTTCTCATCCCTGTATGTTATCTCTCTTTATGGTCCTTTTGTCCTTTCTTTGGCATATCAAGTGTTTCGTGTCCTTTCATTGTATTGTGTGGCCGCATCTCATTCCATAATGTGTGGCCCTTATTATTGACAATTTTAGGATCACTGGTGAAACTTTTGAGTTAAAATGTAAGATTTGTTGAACGTAGATTGTTGTTGCAATGGAGGTGTACCTTGATTGCACATTTGGAAGATGGATATTATAGGCAACACACGTTTATGAATGTGATGAGACAGTACTAGAATATTACATTTTTTCGACACCAATTCAAAAGGGCGAGAAAGGCAAATATGAAATGCCAGAAGCAATTAACAAGAATTGGAACACAATGGTCCCATAACGCCAATCCGATGAGCCTCTCAGAGCACTTCTTTTTTTAGTAGAAGCGAATGAATGTGGTACATTATGTGAAAACAAATCAGCATCATGATCAATTGAGAATGAGTTCTGCGTTACAGTCCTTTTCCAAAGACTTCTTTAGAAAAAAAAAATGTCAGGAATGAGGACAATCTTTATGTGCACTAACGTTGTCGTTTTTCTCTTACAAAGTAAGTAGGTCTCCGGAAGAATCTGATACAACAAAACCAACAGATATGTAGCACTAGAAATGCTCCAACGGGTGGAGTGGCATTTTATACAGGTGCAGGCACACATGTTTATTATCTCATTATCTTTCTTGCTTCTTATTCAATGGATCAACAAAAACAACCTGAAGCCCACTGAATAGAAAAGGAACAAGTTCCATTTTGAATGTCCCATATTGATTTCAATATGTTCTTATACTTGAAAAATCCATAAAGTTACTTGTTTGCCCATTCTCATAATTGCATATTATTGATGAGATTGAATTGGACCACAAGATTCCCTCTATTTTGTCATTTTGGAAGGGTGCTTTAGTCATAAAAGTTTCATCTGTGGTCAATGTTAAAGTGACTTTATGATAGAGTAAACCAATGTTTTGAAAACCGGGTTTATAATCGACCCGGTCAAGTCACCGGTCACCGGGTCAACCGGTTCGACCGCCGGGTCAACCCGGTTTTTCATTAAAAAAATAAAAAATAAAAATAACCGGGTCAACAGGTTCGACCGCCGGGTCAACCGGTTCAACCGCCGGGTCAACCCGGTTTTTATTAAAAAAAATTTGGAAAAAACCAAACCCGGCCGGGTTTCGAGAACCGGGTTGACCCGGGTCACCCAAAACCCGGCGGGTCTAACCGGTTAACCCGGTTTTAGAAACCGGGGTTTTTTTGACCCATTTTTTTGCCCGGAACCGGTCCAACCGGTTAACCCGGGTTTCAAAACATTGGAGTAAACCCAATAGTACGTTCATTGCTTATTGTTTTTGTGAGGCTATTTATCAATGCATGTAATGGACTGTAAGGGCTTATATAGATATTTATATATGTTCCATTTCCATATTCTTTGATAGTTTAGTAATGTGCTTGTTGCAAAGAATGGTAAAATATGAAGAGTGCTTGAAAAGTTGTACTAGTTCTCAGAGAGAGGTGGTGCGGTTGGTGTTACAGGGGTTTTTATTCAACGTCACTTCAGCACATACCTTATAATACCACTACAACATAAACATCATCTCCAATAATCTTATAACACACCACCAAAAGTACTTCACTAACTCTAAAAAGTAAGCCCCATAACTCTCCTCAACCCCACCACATTCGGCCTCATAACATGACTATGACATCAATAGCGGTGCAGTTTGGCTATGCTAAAGGGAAAAAAAGCCATATAACGATGACATATGCTACTGCACCGGGCTCTCTTAGTTGTTGGGTTACGTGTAACCTATTACCTAATTTTGGTCCTTGGTACTACTTACTTGTTAGAGAGCCCGATGCAGTGTTAAAGAACACGCCGTAGGGCTTTTTTTGCCTGATGGCGCCGACGTACTACGCCGGATCCATCGCCATGATATCCGTCATTTCGCCAGCCCATTAACGGGCGTGATTGGTTCTTTTTTTGTTTTCTTTAGTGACTGGGGTATTTTTGGTGATGTGTTATGGGACCCACTTGCGCCTATAATATATAGCTATGTGCAGGGACGGACCCAAGATTTTTAATAAGGTGTTGCTGTTGGAATCACTCCTAAACAGTATTTCAAGTATTTATATTTCATATGTAATAGGTAGCTTTATTATGGCCTTTATGTTTGTTTAAGGTCAAGCTTATGTAGAAGGCCCATAAGCTTAGGCCCAAGCCCAATAAGGTATAGGGAAGGAGAGGGAGTGTTGCCCTAGCTCCTTGCCTATATAAACAATGTAATAACTCTCACTTGAGGGTTGGTTGTTCAATGCATTTCTTTCACATACTCTACGCCTAACCATTCATAGTATTTCGTGTGTGTGTTTGTGTGTGTATTGTTCATACGCCTCTCTTCTCCCCTCTATCTCTTTCTATTAAGCTTGTGTTGTAAAACTAGTGACCTAACAGTGGTATCAATCGCCAAATAGTTGGGTGTACTCGTTTGTTTTTGAAGTTTTGGTTTTGGGTCTTACGCGTAAAGATAACGCAATCTTTGGTTATCTTAAAAACTCGTTTTTTACACTTTTTAATCCAAGATTCTTGTACTTTCAATGATTTGAGGTGTTAAAATACTTGTTTTTGGCAAAAAGTTTCAAACTTTACGCGTGGATTTACGTTTTTAAGCTTGTTTTTGTTTGTGGGTGTCGTTCTACGCGTAACCCGTTTAGCAGTTTTGGTACATCAAAATTCACACTTTTGTGTTCTTTTGGTACTATTGAAGCTATTCCATAACAAAAATCTGGTTTAGAAACACATTTGGGCAAAATCAAAATTACGAGTAATCCTACGCGTATCAAAACCCTAATATTACGCGTAAGATTTTCCTTGGTTTGATCTTCAATTTTCTGGTTTATTCCGTGTTTTCTTACTTGGATAAGTCTGAAAATACGTCGACTTTGGATATCTTTTGCACTGTGAAGTGTAAAAGATCATTTGGGCAAAAACCCTAAAATTACGCATAAGCATAAGCTTACGCGTAGAAATTCTACGCATAAGATTCACTTTACGCGTAAACTTAGGTCTACGCATAAGGTAATCCTACGCCTAACTTTCTACGCCTAACTTTTGTCTACGCATAACTTTAGTGCTTTTATCCTACTTACGCGTAAGCTAAATCCTACGCGTAACTCCTTATTGTTACGCGTAACTTTTGGTGTTTTTACGCATAAGTGCTACTTGGTTCTTGTCTTTTCTACGCCTAAGGACACTTCATCAACAAAGGTTCATTCGACTACAAAGATCCATTTTTACCACACAAGTTTATCATCATGTCTCAACCACCATACTCTAACTATTTCCCTCACACTTATAATCATCATCAACAACAACAATTAACTCCACAACATCAACAATGGAATCAACAACAAGCTATTTATCAACAACAATTTAATCAGCAACATACTCCACAACTTGGTGCAATTCCACAACCACAAATGGTTCAACCACCACCAAGTCTTCAAGCTATACCCTACACAAACGATTTCAATCAACATCCATCACGAAGCACTATGAAGGAACCCACTTGGTTTGCAAAGATGTGTGAAGCTTTAAGCAGCCAATAATCAATTCATGAAGCTGGATCACTTGATAGACCTCCAATGCTCACTCCAGGAAATTACGATCAATGGGTGATAAGGTTCTTTAGGTTTTGTGATCTAAAAAAACCACATGGAAAGTTCTTAAAGAAGGTTATCTTGGAAGGTCCATTTGAGATGCCTACTGTCATTGTACCCGGAGATCCAACTGCTGTTCCACCAAGAGATGAACAAACCAACATTGCTACTGTTGCAGATTTAAATCCTACAGAACTTCTACACTATGAAGCTGATGAACTTGCAATGGAATACATCCTCTTAGGATTACCAAACCCAATTCTTCGTAGTGTTGATGCTCAAAAGACTGCACAAAAAATGTGGGATCATATTCGTCTTCTTATGGAAGGATCTGTACTCAATCAGGAGGATTTGGAATCCAAAATTTACTTGGCTTATGAACACTTCATGATTGAACCTGGAGAGACACTAGAGTCCTATCATCATCGATTTTCAGATATCATCAATGATTTGGATAAACACAACATCATCATGCCAAGAATTGCAGTGAATACTAAGTTCCTGAGTAGTCTTGGTCCTGAATGGGAGAAGTATGTCATTTTTCTCCGTCAAGCGAAGAATATGCATCATTCTACTTATGGATTGTTGTACGATTACTTGAAGCCTCATGAAAAGGAAGTTGATCGGGAAAGGATTCTCCGTGCTCAAATTGCTAAACAGTCACAACCGGACAATCAACAACTTGCCTTGTATGCTCAACAGAATTATCCTTCTCAACCAGCAACTCAACCAACTGCTTCAAACACACCTTCACAGTCACAACCTCAACAAAATCAATTGGTTCCATACAGCAACAATGCTCAAGCATATGTCAGTGAAGCGACTGAGGAAACAGATCCGTTCGAAGCATTGCAACAAGGATTTGTGATGATTGCTAATGCTTTTGGCCGTTACACCAACAAATCCAACAATCGTATTCGTTCCTCATCTAACACACGGACTCAAGCTGTTGTGAACAATGGACGTGTTGAAGTTCAGAATCGTGATTATGGTCGTCAGATGGGCGGTGGTCAAGGGTTTAATGCTGTGGGTAGGAATAACAACAGAGCTCAAGTGGTGGAACAGGGAAATGCTCAGAATCGGTTAAATGGTCTTAGATGCTACAACTGCAATGAAAAGGGACACCTGGCTAATGCATGCCCAAAGCCAAGGACTAGGGGCAGTGCTTATTTCAAAGAGGCTTTACTTTTGGCTCTTAAGGATGAAGCTGGTGGATCTCTTACAGACAAAGAACAGAGCTTTATGGCAGATGCAGACTCAGATGATGATATGGAGGACTTGCAGGCTAATGCAGCTGTTATGTTGATGGCTAATATGCATGAGCTGCACATGAGTGATACAGGCCCAGTGTATGACACTGATGGCTTGTCTCAGGTACCCGAACAAACCATCATCATATCTGAACTAATATCTTCGCCAATATCTGAATCCGGCACGGATCAGACTGTTCAAAATGAGTCTTCTACATCTCTTTCTGATGATTTTCAAGTTAACCCTGTAGTTACATTTGACGATCAAGATGACCTTATGGTTTCCTTTGAAAATCAAATTGACTCCGTGGTCGTACTTGAGGATCTAAAGAATGATCATGTTGAGACTCACGTTGAACAAGATGATCTGTTGCCTCACCCGGATTTTGCTCGGTTAATTCAAGACCATAAAATCAAAATGGAGGAATGTTATGCATTAAATCAGTCCTTAAAAAGTAAAAATGCACTGTTAACCAAGGATTTTGAATGCTTACAAATGCAACTCAACTTTTTCAAAACTCAAGAAAACCGTGAAAAAGGTTTTGAAGCCGCTTTTGCAAAATCTCATCAAAATGAAAAATATTTAGAGAGACAGATGCGTGATCTAGCCGCCTCGAAGAATGCTTTGTTGTCTGAATTAGAACAACTGAAACACGAACATAAAAAGCAAATTAACGTTCTCACCTTGGAAAATCAAAAAGCTAAGGCTGAGTTGTTAAATTGTCAAAAACAGTTCTCCGCATACAAAAAGCATTCAACGAATCGGGTAGATGACCTTCTTGACGAAATTCTCGGCTTGCAAAACAAACTTAAAGAGTTTAAAACTGTTGTTTACAAACATGGTGAATCCGTAACAGCTATTGAAAAGTTTACCTTAAAACCCAATCCAAAAGGATATGGAAAAAATATAGCTGATTACAAACCAAAGCTTTCACTAAAAACATTCAAACCAACTCCTGAAGTTTCCAGTGCAGACTACAAAATTGATAATACTGTCATGAGTGTTGTTGAATATCATCGTCAAGAGGAATTAGATGCAGAAGACGAGAGTCGATCAAAATTAAAAAATGTTGTTTACAACAAACCTTTTAATTATAAAAACGCGGTCACTTTCGTCACACCAACGGATTCTTCTAACACACCAAGGGTTATCATCAAAACACCTGAGTCTTCTAATGTGAATCCCAAAACAGAATTTGCACAAACTTATGGTCCTTTACCTTCCATTAGTGAAGTAAACTCAAAACCTGAAAATCGAAAAATCCTTCGATATTTTGACATTTTCATGGCTGACCTCAAAATTTTACAACATGAGATAGAATATCGCTCTGAAATTAAAGTTGAACATTTTCAATCGCCTCTGGCGCGAGAACAAAGAGACATTTTTCAGAAAAATCTTTTACCTAATGTTAAAAACTTGAAAAGTTGTGCAATTGCCTGGGAAAAGGATTTTCATAAGGAACTTGGGGTAATGAAAAACGTTTTCGAGAAAACAGAAACATCTATTTCTAACACAAAACGCAAAAAGAAACTGTTAAGAAAAGATGTTGATCGACTCTTGGAAGATGTTATCTGTGCTGATATCCATAATGATGTGTTACTTCATGCCTTGCCATTTGCATCTGATTACATCTCTGCTGATATTGTTGAAACTGTTGTAACTGTTGAGAACACCGATAATGTGCTTCAGATCGAGTCTTTAAAAGCTGAAAATAAACGATTACACACGGAAATTTACAATGCAAAACGTCGTCTTCATTGGTGTGAAAAAGATATTCACAACCATCAACTTAGTTTTCAAAAGAAAATCGCTCAGCTGAGTGAAAAATCTTCTGATCCTAAAATTGAGCAACTGGATGATCAAAACGTGTCTTTGAAAAGTCAAATATCAAAATATGAACAAGAAATTTTAAAAGTTAAACAGGAATATGGTGTCATATTTGATTTACTCAAAAAGACTCGACTTGAATCATCAAACGAACTTGATCACTATCTTGCTCACACTAGAGAAGTCATGAATTTTGTTGGTAATATTCGTTCTGAAAATCAAGATCTGATTCACACCATCTCTAAGTTACGGGAAATGTTAGGAAAGTATGAACAACTTCCGCCTACTGTGATTAAGAGATTAGCACCCGTCACACTTAGTAATCGTGAACCTAGAATTCCAACTGCCAAATCACAAGTTGCTAATGTGTTTCCCTCTACTGAAACAGGAATAGTTGCATCTTTTCCAAACGTCCGCACTTCACAGCCTAGGAGCACTCAATCGACGAATAGGAAGTTGCGACCTAAGAAAAGATCAATAAGGAATGCTAAAGTAGAAGAACACCCTAGGACTCTGAATAAAAATCATGTTGCTTCCACTATAGATGTTACGTCTGGCAAATGTAATAGAAATAGTGATGTAACGAATGCTAAACCGTTAAGTACTTTTGATATTCAGTCTGATGCACCTTGTGTTATTTGTCGAAAGATTATGAATTCTGATTGTCATGACAAATGTGTTGCTAAAGCTATAATCTCTCGATTACGGGATCCTAAGAATCGGAATACCTCTAGGCCCACTAATCATTCTAAGTCTGTGCTTGGTAAACCCCCTTCTTTAGATTCTAAGGCAACCATTGCTATCACAGTAGCTCCCGCTTCACCTCCTAAAAATGTAGTACCACCTAGTGTTTTCACTAAGACTAAAGCAAAGAGTAGTTATAGATGGCAGAAATGGATATATAACACACTAGGATTTAAATGGATGCCTAAAATTATCAATGTGTGTATGTCTCACATACCTGCTTCGGAACCCTCTAACATTTCGGGTTCCACATCTACTTCTATTCCATCTGTGTCGTCTGTGTGTAATGCAGGTGATACAGATCATTCTCTGGATTGTTGATAGCGGATGTTCCCGACACATGACAGGCAACCTTAAACTGTTATCAAACTTTATTGCAAAGTTCATTGGCACTGTCAGATTCGGGAACGATCACTTCGCAGCCATCATGGGCTACGGAGATTATGTCAATGGGAACATCGAAATCAGCAGGGTTTACTATGTGGAAGGCCTCGGTCACAATCTGTTTTCAGTAGGTCAATTTTGTGATGGAGATTTGGAGGTTGCTTTCAGGGAGAAAACTTGTTTCATTTGTGATCTACATGGAAATGACCTTATGTCTGGCTCGCGTAATTCTAGTCTCTACACTATCTCTATGCAAGACATGGTTGCTTCCTCTCCCATTTGCTTACTTTCAAAGGCAACATCTACAAAATCCTGGCTATGGCACCGTCGTCTCTCACATCTAAACTTTCAAACCATCACCAACCTTGCTCGACACAAACTAGTTGAAGGACTCCCACGATTCCGGTATTCAAAAGATCACCTTTGCTCAGCCTGTGAACAAGGGAAAAGCACTCGTGCTCATTTTCCTTCAAAGGTGGAACACAGCTCTCAGCATGTGCTTCATCTTCTTCACATGGATTTGTGTGGCCCGATGCGCGTGCAAACGATCAATGGCAAACGCTACATCTTAGTAATTGTTGATGACTACTCACGATGGACTTGGGTCTACTTTCTTCGTAGCAAAGACCAAGCTCCACAAATGATCATCACCTTTCTCACAAAGATACAGGTTCAGCTCCGCAACACCGTCAGGATTATTCGGACAGACAAAGGAACTGGATTTGTTAACAAAACCCTTCGTGAATTTTATGACAAAGTGGGAATTCAGCATCAAACATCTATTGCACGGACACCTGAACAAAACGGAGTTGTTGAAAGACGAAACCGAACGTTAGTGGAAGCTGCAAGAACAATGTTAATCAATGCTAAACTTCCAGATTACTTATGGGCAGAAGCTGTATCTACTGCATGCTATACTCAAAACCGTTCTATGATCACAAAACGCCACAACAAAACACCTTTCGATCTTGTCCACAACTATAAACCGAACCTCAAACACTTTCATGTATTTGGATCCCTTTGCTATCCGAATAATGATCGTGATGATTTTGGAAAGCTCAAAGCAAAAGCTGATATTGGAGTCTTTATTGGATACTGTGACAATTCTAAAGGTTTCCGAATCTGGAATCGTCGAACTAAGGAGGTAATGGAAACGATTCATGCTCATTTCGATGAACTCACGGAAATGGCTTCTGAGTATAACAGCTTAGAACCCGGTCACAACCGTTTAAACTTCCCTCAACCCCCATCATCAGCTGAAGAAAGCCCTCAGCTAACTCGTCAACAAATGGAAAGGTTATTTGCTCCTCTGTTCTGTGACGATATTGATGAACGTGCTCCAGGTGTATCCGCTGTTTCCGCTGCACAACCTGATAATATTCCTATACCTGATACACCTGCTACAACAACTACTGTTGAAGATGCACCTACACCAGTTGACTCCAACACAACAGTTGAACACACCGCTTCCAACAATGATGAACCAGCTGATGATATTCTGAATGAAGTACCCCCACCGGCAGATTTTGATCCAAATGCGTTCTTCAACCCGTTTGCAAATGAGACTGCTGCACCAGATGTCGCGGAATCTTCAACAAACCATTTGAATCCTCAGAATCTGCACAATGTATACCAACATCAACCCTCTACACATAGATGGACAAAAGACCATCCTCTGGCTAACATTATTGGCAACCCAAATCAACCAGTCGTTACGAGACAACGTCTTCACTCAGACGGTGAACATTGCATTTATGCACTCACTGTCTGTCAATCTGAACCTAAAAACATTAAAGACGCAATGACAAAAGACAACTGGATTGAATCCATGCAAGAAGAACTCAACCAATTCAAACGTCTTGAAGTATGGGAACTGGTTGAAAGACCAACAGGAATCTATGTCATTGGTTTAAAATGGATTTGGAAAAACAAATTGGATGCTGAAGGGAATGTTATCCGAAACAAGTCACGGCTAGTTGCTAAGGGTTATCGTCAGGAAGAGGGAATAGACTTTGAAGAATCTTTTGCTCCGGTCGCTCGTCTTGAGGCTGTTCGGATATTTCTAGCGTTCGCAGCTCATATGAATATGACGGTCTATCAGATGGATGTCAAAACGGCGTTTCTCAATGGACAACTTAAAGAAACGGTCTATGTCAGCCAACCAGATGGATTCGTTGATCCTGAGTTCCCGAACCATGTATACAAACTGAACAAAGCTCTTTATGGTCTCAAACAAGCCCCTCGGGCATGGTACGATAAGCTATCATCTTTCCTCAGTGCCAATAATTTCACCAAAGGCTCGGTTGACCCAACTCTTTTTATACAATATCACGGGGCACATATCTTAAGTGGATGACATCATTTTTGGGTCTACACATAAAAAGTTTTCAATCGCTTTTGCAAAGCTAATGAAGAAAAATTTTGAAATGTCCATGATGGGTGAACTCACATTCTTTCTAGGACTGCAAGTTCATCAATCACCCCGTGGTATTTTCTTGAGTCAGTCCAAATATGCCCTTGAATTGTTAAACAAATTTGGAATGAAAACCTGTGATACTTATGCCACACCAATGACTCATACCAAGAAATTAGATGCTGATTTACATGGGAAATTGGTTGACCCTACCAAATACCGAAGTATTATTGGGTCCCTCATGTATCTAACAGCTAGCAGACCTGATATTGTCTTTGCCGTTTATCTATGCTCCCGTTATCAGTCGCGACCAACTGAAACCCACCTCTCTGAGGCTAAAAGAATCCTCCGATACATCAAGGGAACCATTAACTTGGGGATCTGGTATCCGAAGGATTCTGGTTTTGAACTAATCGCTTTTTCAGACGCTGACCACGCAGGATGCTTAGACTCAAGGAAAAGTACTTCAGGAGCTCTACAATTTCTCGGTGATAAACTGGTGTCTTGGCAATCAAAGAAGCAGGATTGTACATCGCTGTCATCAACCGAAGCAGAATATGTAGCCATGTCCGCGTGTTGTGCTCAAGTCATTTGGATGAGAACACAACTCAAAGACTATGGTTACGTATTTGACAGAATCCCGATGTACTGCGACAATCGGAGTGCCATTGTAATCTCGTGCAACTCAGTTCAGCACTCGAAATCAAAGCACATCGATCTACGCTATCATTTCATCAAGGACCACGTGGAACAGGGTACCGTTGAATTATACTTTGTGGGTACTGAATACCAATTGGCAGATCTGCTCACCAAAGCCTTGCCTCCCGCTAGGTTTAATGAGTTGGTCCACCGGATTGGTATGAGGTGTTTGACTCAAGAGGAATTGGATGACCTCTTAAACAGTCTTAAAAACCTGTCAAACACCAAAACATCTTTTGTAAATAAATTTTCAAAAACAAAATACAAAAATATAAAATCCGATAAAACAACAAAAATATTCTCCTAATCTATCTTTCTTTCAACATGGCAAGTACATTTCTTCCGTCAACACTTTTATCTTTCAAAATTCAGTATTTTTCCGATCAAGTGTTGAGGGGGAGAAAATAAGCTATTAACTGTTTCAAAACATTTGTGTACTTGCATGTTATCATATCTCGGTTGATTCTTTTACAAATGGTGGTATTTTTTCTGGCTCAAAGACACTCCTCAGACTTAAATTAACAACCTTTCATTATTTTCTCAAGTCGAGGGGGAGTGTTGTCAAGTTTCTTTCCTAAAATCTTCGTTTGGGTAACCAAAATGGAAGTTAAATGGCTTTGTATGATAATGGAATAGGTGGAGGGACCAAAACTGTCAAAACTTTAAAGTTACTTTAAATAAAATACCCTACCAACCTCATTAACTTCATCACATTTATTATCTTACCAAACATAATCCACGATCCATAATCGTTTGACAAATCCGTGTTTCAGATCATCAATTTGTAAGTGATTTCGTGTTTATAACAAGTTTTTAAGCAATGGTTTTGAATTTTTCAAACATCCAACGGTTTAATCTTGAGTTATCATCACTTTTGTGACTTACGCGTAAGCACAAGAACACCAAATCAAGAAAGGGTGTTTATGGTTAAAAGGGCTGTGTCAAAACGTTTTTAAAACATCAATGATACCTTTTTAATCATCAAAACGCACCCAGAAACACGAATTGAGTATATTTGAAAACTAGGGTTTATGCGTGGATTTGGGTTTTTCCAAATGAGAACGTTTTTGGTGAAAAAGATTGTTGTATAAGGTTATTATCAAGTTGAATTGATCATATTCAGGCCCAGATTACACCCAGAAACACTAATAATTCATAAAATGGAAATTAGGGTTTTGTGTTCATACGGTTTGGGTACTTTTGATTCTTGACACTTTTGATGTTAAAACTTGACCAAAACAACTCTATATGCTTCTTAGTCCTACCAGAATCACTTTAGTGCATAATCCATGGTTAAAATTCATACGCGTAGAATTAGGGTTTAGTCTACGCGTAAGATTTTCTACGCGTAACTGTTAAAATGTCCAATTGTGTTATGATCTGTTATAAAATGAATGTTATGTGTTAAACATTGCTGATATGATGCTTTGTTTCAGGCTTGCTACACCTAATATTCAGAATCAAGGTTGTTGTTAATCTACGCATAAGGATCACCTTACGCGTAGCTTGTTATGCGTAAGATTAGTCTTACGCGTAGCTTCTACGCATAAGGTTCTACATATGGGACTACGCGTATCCTGTGAAGGATATGCGTAAACAGTGACCTCTACGCATAAGGTCAACTCTTACGAGTAACCTTACGCGTAAGGTTAATATATGACTACGCATAAGCTCTACGCATAAGGTCTCCTTTTCCTACGCGTAATATTTCTTACGCGTAAGTTAGGACTCTACGCGTAAGTTTACGCCTACGCATATATCATTCCTGTCTACGCATAACTTTACCAATCCTACGCATAAGCCGAGATCATACCTTCGTTATGAATTGTTACGTGTACCAACTTGTAAATAAACTAATCATATCATCACGAATCCTAAAATGTCACTAATAAACTGAAATCGTTTGATATGTTGTGAACAATAAGTGATAAAATAAACTTTAAAACTTAAAGTTAACTAACTCACGAAACACTTCTCGACGTCATTGGACCTTTGAATATACAAGTGACTTAGGACTCGTAACAATCATTGACACTGTACATTCAATAACTAGACAATAAGACCTTCTGTTGACTAACATTATGTCTTTCGATATGTTGGTTCTTTTGGCTAATGTTATTTCAGATCACGACATGGCTGAACAAATGAATGTGGATGCATCTGAAGTTCTCTCCATTGCTGATATCTATCCTCATGGCTATCCAATGAAGATTGGAAAGAATAATCTCCGTGTTGACTTTGACACCCTCACTTGCTCAGAATCTTCATGTCTAATTGCTGTTGATATTCTGAAGACTCATCCGTATCAGAATATGCTCACTCACTCTGCAACTGTCCCTGAGATCTATATCCAACAGTTCTGGAACACTATGGAAAGGGTCAAAGGACGGACTGCTGTGACGGTGACTCTGAATCACAAACAAGTCGCCATTACACCTGCAGACTTAAGGGCTGCTCTCCTAATTCCTGAAGTCAATCCAACCAAACTATATGCCACACCTGCTGAAGAGCTAACTCTCCAATTCTTAATCGATATCGGTTATGACGAGGCTACAGGAGTAATCACCAAGCATTCTCACGTAGAGCTTAAGAGTATTCCTCAACCCTGGAGAACTCTCTACATGATCATCACCAAGTCTGTTTCTGGTCGTGACAGTGGCTATGAGCATCCTAAGCTCATGGAACTGCAAATATTTTGGGCATTGGTCAACATGAAACACATCGCTATCGAAGCTCTGATTTGGGATGACATGATGTCATTTCTCAACAAGCTTGGCTCAAAGATTCCCTACATCAGATATACTAAACTGTTGATCCAGAGAGAACTTGGACTTCACCCTGATATTCCCAAGAGGCTCAATGACCCTGACAATCACGATATGTTGACGGAACCTATTCTATCTGTGAGAATCAAGGAATCGTCTACAAAGAAACAAGGTGCTGTGTTGCCAGATTTCCTTCTAACTGGAGATGTCAGAAAGCTCGAAACGTACCAAAGGTATCTGGAAGCAGTTAGACAAGGCAAAGTTGGTCATCTTGACGAAAAATCTTCTGGAACACCTGTAAGAAGAACCAGAAGAGGAAGTGCAGGAAGCACAACAAGTACTGTGAGTCAAAGGAAGTTTCCTAAAAGGAATCCTCCTTCTAAAAGGATTGTTCCCGTAAAGGAAGCCGAACCTATTCCCACACTTGAACCACAGAGACAACTTAAGGACGAGAGCTCTGAAGATACTGATACAGATGAAGAGTTTCATTACTCTGCAACTGCAACCGAAACACCTGCCTCAGTAGCAAAACCTCCAAGTCCTCCAGCTGTCCAAGAAAAGGGGAAGACTCCAGCAATTGTACCCTATGATGAGAGCTCTGAAGAAGAAGAAGAAGAGCAATTGAATAAATCATACAGGAAGAAGTTTCACAACGTTAGACACCTTCAAAAGGCTGAAGAATTTGCTAAAGATCAAATGGGTGGCCCCGGAGGATCAAGTGGTGCTGCCCACTCCTCACCATATCCTGATACGGTTAATCGACCCGATAAGGGATCTGGTACCACCACTCTTGTGCAACAACAAAAGCCTGTAGAGGATACTATTGTGTATGATTTTGAGAAACCAGAAACTGAGAAAGAAAAGTCTAGAGATGACGAGGATGATTATACAAAGTTTCTTCTAGACAGTCCAACACACTCAAAGGAGAAAACCTCAGAAACTCCTAAGGACATGAAGTCTCCTCATGTCTCCTCATCATCAGACTCTTCATCTCATTCATCACCACCACCATCTACAAAGTCAACCAGATCATCATCCAAATCAGTGAAGAAACCACCTAAATCTTGGATTTCTCAGACTCATAAAAAGATTGTAAAAGCTGTCCAACAAGTCAGAAAGAAGGACATACTTTACAGAAAAATGAATTGGTTTGCTGACCAAATTCAGTACTTGAATGATGAGAAAGACAAGATGGAGAAAGAAAGGGAATTTGTTCAGAAGTTCATGAAGAGTCATCAAAAAGAGGAACTGAACGAAATGATCGAAGGTTACACTAACAAGTACCTTCAGGATATCGTTCCTAAAGTCCAAAAGGAACTGGAGAAGACAGCAAGAGATCATACCCACAAGTTTCTTCTCGACACTGTCCCCGGTGTGACTAGAGAAGTATTTTCCAGACAACTCACCCCTAACATCGTCGCATTGGTTAAACATACAATGGCCAAAGAAGCTGATCTCTCTGAATCTGAGTTAATCGCTAAACTAGTGATGCAAATGTCAAAGAGATCTGGAACGTTTACTTCGGATGAAGCTAAATTTTTCGAAACTCTACTTGATTTTCAACTCAGATCATCATGCAAGGAGTCAGCTGATCAACCCAAACGACCAAGAGATGACGATGATAAGGATAAAGATTCTGCACCAAAACGTCAGAAGCAGTCCGGTAAATCTACTTCGATGCCACCTCCTCCACCACGGACTTCTTCTCAACAAAAGTCTCCTCCACCTCGGTCTTCTACTGATAAACCTCAGGACGATTCCGAGTTACCACCCCTGACTCATAAAACAGGTGATTACTTTGAGTATACGGGTGGTGACGATGAAGAGGTCCTTGAGCCCCGACAACAACCCACCTCACCCAAACAAGTGCAGAAACCAGTATCATCATCAAGGCCTTCTAAAAAGAAGAAGAAGACGACTCAGCCTGAAGTCGTATCATGGCTAGATGACGATAAAACCGAAGAGTTTGAATGGTTCTCCACACTTGTCAATCAAACTCCCTACCCTGATGAAGGTCAAGACTTGGTAGTCGGTTCTACATTGGAGCACGCAAAACTATTGCAAGAAAAGTTCCATGTGAAGAAAATGACAAAATCTGAGTTGAAGCGAATCAAGAATGAAGCTTTTCAACTGTGGAAAGACAGCTCTGAAAGCGCCCTCGAGGTCGAATATCATCTTGAGAACATCGCTCGAGCTATGTCTAACAATATGGATTGGCTCAATCCGGAAGCAAACATTGACTTCACACAAAGGGACAACCCTCCATACTACACCGACTGGACCAAACCCCTACCGACCATTGGCCAAGCAGACGAACCAAGGATTCCCTTCCGATACTTTTTTAACAGAGACCTGGATTTTCTCTTACACGGTAGCGATGGTTCGCGAAAATACGCTACATCATTGACTCTTCCATTCCCAGAGGCTATTTACTCAAACTGCATAGCTATCGAGGAACGTGCAACTCACTTGTTTTCTGACAACGTGCAAGCATAAGACCAAGATGCATTGTATGGGATTCATCATTGGCCTGAACGCCGAAGAATCTACTACAGAAGCTGCCTGGTTCAGAAGTCTCAACATGCAGTGTATAGTTCCAAGGACATCGTGGCCATCAAACATATTGATCTCAAGTCTAAGTGGGACTACACATTCTTGAAGAATATCATAGTCAAACGACAAGATGAACAGGACTATGGATTCTCCGAGGCTGACTTTGAGAACTTGTCCCTCAACGACATCGAAGACATGTACCTTGCCAAAGTACAGGGTCGTATGAGACAATTCTCGACTGAAGTTCAACGTGAATTTATCAAGTCAGTTCTCATCTTCATTAGACGCATCGTGATCAAAGAACGTGTCGAAGATATCCAGATGGCTGTTGAATCATATCAGAAACGTGTAAACTTCACTCCACCACAGCTTGATCTTCCCGACATCAACCAGCTTACACAACTTACGCTCATCAGCAAACCTTTCGGCGTTGTTTACCGCAGTGAACTTCAAAGAAACTGCTTAATGGCGTGTAGTGAGCTCCACAAATTCGGGGATCATACCTTGAAGCTGGTTAGGGATGGATTGGCGTACAGGTTGAAGGATATACGCCTGAAAGTTGGGAATCCTAAGCGCTGGAACTCTCAGGAAAGGAGGGATGTGAGACGTATCATCACCATGATTGATGAACGGTTGTTCAGAAGGGATCAGTTCAGACGATTGGAGAGCTATGTTGGTGGTCGACCCAGGAGAAACATCACCGGCTTTCAACGCCCTGTGCGCACTCCTGGGAACATCACTGCACTTCCTGGTACCCCTTGAATTGTTTCCTTCATATAATTTTGGATGTATGATTATATATGTCAATGGCTTGTGCACACATAACAGTGTACAACCCGTAATTGACAAGAAAGGACCCTGTGGTACGCCTTAGTGCCACAATCCTTATAAAAGGAGCGAAAGCTTCTTATTTTTGAGTAAAACCTATCAAACCTTTCATTTTTCAAGGTTTTACTCAAAAAGACAAGTACTTCCCCATATGATTTTAAAACCTCAACCGTTTATATCACTAGTTGAGGGGGAGTATTTGAATTAAAACTTTGTTCACAAATTGTTCATAGTGGTCATCTTCCCGCAACACTCAAAATGGTCATATTTATTCTCAAACGTTCAAAAATAACATTTTATATGCCACTTTTGAGGGGGAGAAAATTTGTGTGATAAGAAATATGTTGTACAAAATGCAAATGAATCTGTGCACCTCATACTTAACCAACGAATTGACGGTACTAAACTGTTAGTAACTCGAAAAGACTTGTCCTGGACGGGTAATAATTTCAAGCTAGTTCGCTAGTAATGTAAACGTGTCTCGCAAAGGACTTGTCCAAGTAGAAAGTACCATTCGAGAAACTCTTGATAGACATGAACTCTGACGGGTATGACAACCTTTCGAGGTTTGTCTACACCTTCAAGGTAGTTATTAGAGCTAGTTGTCACCTAAAAGCTGACAATGTAACTCTTTAACTATGCAACGTAACCGTGTCTCGCGGGGGATTGTCTATCTTCAGTGAATCAATTCAAAAAGTGCGCGCTCTTTCCTCACTGTGCATTTAACCATTAAAACTATTAAGCACATGTGGAGGGGGAGTATTTATGCAAAACTTCATCTCTCACTGTGGTTCAAACATGTTTTTCGTTAACAAACCCTTTGAGAGAGATTTTAACATACAGTGGTTATAATGGCAAACATAGGTTAGTCATGGAGTTATAAGGTGACTAAGGTTAGGAATAACCGTCCTATGATCCGCCAGAGCCGGAGGGATCTACCCAAGGACACTACCATTAGTTAGTGTTAGAAGTCCTTAGGAATGATTGTAAAAAGAAAAAATGAGAATCGGAGAAAGAAGGAGTTGAAGAATCAAAAAGAAATGTAAAGTAAAGGGTGAAAAGAAACAGCCCTCCAGATTATTCAACTTAGGGCAGACACCGGGTTCAATTCATATACTACTGGTTGTCACTTAGTGACACCGGTATTGAAGATTAAAAGTCGTCATGGACCCAGTGACGCATGCACTAAACCTTCTTAGCCACTCAAGTTTCTCTCAACAGAAGCTTGTTTCATTCTCACAGGGAATCCTACGTAAACTATTAGCTTTCTTTTAGAGATCGCTGGTATTGAAGAAGGAGACCCTCTCCCTAGTCTCCGCTCAGGAAAACCAAAACGCACTATTGAGTCTAGAGCCACGAGATTCATCAAAAGATCTCTTAGGAACACTTGACATTTAATCACTTGATGATCAACAAATAAGATCATCAGTGGTTCATATCGAGTCCTTCACAGATCTTTGCAATCTGTCGAGAACATTTATGAGAGGTTCACATCTGTGATCCTCAGTGATTGAATGGAAACTCCTGCCAGGGTCATCATCAAACAGCTCTGACAGCAGGTCACTTCGGTAACTCCCCGTGGATTACGCGGAGTGTGTCTCAAACGGTCTACAGTCGTGAGGTGATGCTTCGGTGTACCTCAGCGACTCATCTGAACTGTAGATGTACTTCGGTACATCGCGTTATCTCACTTGTGGGACTCCAGTTCAGGAACGGCCTTTGTAAGAATTAGAGTTGTGTTTTCACACTATGCTGTTAACACTCTCGAAGTTCAAACTTGTAAGTGCCGGAAACCGCTTATTACTAACCGTTTGAAATGTTTTCTTCTTATGGAAGCTCCGGAGCGGGATGATCGTGCTGATTCTTCTCATGCTCACGCCAACATCAACACTAATGAAAGTTCTATTCGAATGCAACACAACAGTCAGAATGATTCTTCATCAATCAAAGAATCTACAAAGTCAAAGACTTAAAGAACTTCATCATCATTGATTTCCAACGTCAAAGAGCGTGTGAGCATGTTGAAGAATGACGTGGAGACACTGGAGCAGCGAAGCAGACCTGAGGCAGACTGAAGACTGATGCAGACAACAACATACTATCACTTTCACCACAAAGAACAATGATCAAAGAACAAAGTTAAAGATGACGTCGAAGCATAACTGTTCAAAGATAACTATCTCTCTGCACTGGGGAGATTGTTCGAATCAAGGCAATTCCTCTCACAAGAAAGAAGAATGTCAGAAGACGTCACAGCTACTATTACATCAACGCCTTCACCGTTTACATTCATATATACTTGAGGGGGAGATTGTTGGAATCACTCCTAAACAGTATTTCAAGTATTTATATTTCATATGTAATAGGTAGCTTTATTATGGCCTTTATGTTTGTTTAAGGTCAAGCTTATGTAGAAGGCCCATAAGCTTAGGCCCAAGCCCAATAAGGTATAGGGAAGGAGAGGGAGTGTTGCCCTAGCTCCTTGCCTATATAAACAATGTAATAACCCTCACTTGAGGGTTGGTTGTTCAATGCATTTCTTTCACATACTCTACGCCTAACCATTCATAGTATTTCGTGTGTGTGTTTGTGTGTGTATTGTTCATCCGCCTCTCTTCTCCCCTCTATCTCTTTCTATTAAGCTTGTGTTGTAAAACTAGTGACCTAACAGTTGCACAAAAGAAATGTTGCGCTAACTAAAGTTATTCCAAAAAACGAAAGTAGCAAAGGGAATTTTTGGGGGTTGCACATACCACAAAAACGGCAATTTTGAATTTTTTTACACTTCATGACCTAAAATCGGGTGTAGCCCGTGCCACACCCGACATACATGTGGGTCCGTCCATGGCTATGTGTATGTTATAGTGGTGTTATAAGGTGTGTGCTGAGGTGACGGTGGATAACATGCCATATGGCATCCACTGCACCCACCTTTCTTAAAGCACAAGGCATGCAAGCTATCAATAACACGTTATTTGTATGCTACATCAACGCTACATCATACACATTTCAATAACATACTAATAACTAAAACACCCTCCCTCATAACACACCACTAACATGTTATTGGGTCCCACAAAATACCCACTAACTCACAATAAGGTCCAAACACCTCCAAGAAATACCAATAGCGTAAGCCACTCTGGCAACTCAATAACTTTTGGCTTGTGGTTGGCGCTTTGCATGGTACAAAAAAGAACGTGTGATTTGTTTTATTCTTTGCATTTGGCGTGTTGTTCTATTCGATACCGTATGCTCTTAGAGTAAAGGATGTGGTTGAGGGTTTTCCCTTGGCACACCAGCTCCACATCATCAAAAAATACTTTCTTTGTTTTTTCTTTTAACTTTTCCCCAATCATGCATCACCTTCTCTTTCTTTCTTTAATGTTTCTCTAGTTTTTATCATTTAAAAATACATCCAAAACACAAATACACACACAACACGATAAATAATACTTTATCCCTCTTTAAAAGCACTCTCTCTCCTTTTGTTTTCACTCGGGACTCAAGCGCCGCTCGGCTGTTTTTTTTTCAGTTTTCCCGAAAGGTGGGATAGGGTATTTTGGCTTCTTCCCGCTAACATGGCACGGGGAATATTTGCTTTTCCCGTGATGCACCCTACACACTTATGAAGTTAACTTACATAAGGTAAACGAGGTAATTGATAAAACCTACCAGTACTTCTGAATTCCTTGATATGGGAAACACACCTTAAATTTAGTAGTGGTATAATCTACAGTGTGTTCGTCTGCAAAGGAAAAAAAAGCCGAAAGCACATTGCGTCGAATAGAAATAAAAGATTGTCAATCAAGAGTATCAAGGGTGCGTTTAGTTGAAAAGAAACACATTTTCTTTCTACAAAATATTTTGTATAAAACAATGAAAATAAAGATCGTGTTCGAATCATAAAACACAAATTTTTTTGTTTTCCTTGTTACCCCCTTGTTTTCTTGAGAATAAAAACAATATCATATGAATGCGTTTTCTATGTTTTGTGGAAAATTAAATCGCCTCTTATTTTTTACAAATCTAAAAGGAAAAAATTAAAAAGAAAAATCTCGAACTAAACACACCCTTAGTATCAAAAGAAATGAAGCCTTGATGTCTTAGAGTAAGGATCAAATGAGAAATAAAAGTAGAATGAGAGGAATGAGAAGTAACCACATTCGCACATTTCAGATGCACCTACAAAATAAGATGCATCTCCCGTGAAATTCTCTTTCTTTATTTGAAATATGTGAGTACAAACATTTCTCATTCTTATTATTTTATTTTCTCTTCTTAGTGGATCCATTCCCGCCGATGTATATGTTTACTTCTACAAATTTAGATGTGAAAGTTAATTGCACAAATTTATATAAGATTCTTAAATATTGTTCAAACTTGACTGAAAAATCTATTCATTTTTTAAACGTACACATTCACTCTGTTTGCACAAGGAAAAAAACTCATACCACAACATTTAAATTTTTGCTACATTTTCTAGCTAGATAACAAGATATATATACTATATTACTAAAACACTGGCAAGCAGTTTATTCGCGCGTTGTGATAACGGGTACAGATGATTAAAGTACATGCACCAACAAAACAACGGTGACTTGTTAATTAACCGGAGAAAAACAAGAATAAAGTAGTCCCGGTCCGGACCGTTTCAACTACTTTTATCAATTCCGATCGTTCCTCTACGGTTCGTTTTCGGATGGCTTTTATTGGCTAGCCAAACCGGTGACGACTCCGGTTCCTGATTAAATCGGTTGAACCCGTTGGTCCGGTCCAGTTTTTAAAACCATATGTACCATCAACTTGTTTGCATATATATTAGATGAAGCTTGTGTGCTCTATTAGTTTGTACAGTATGTAAAATTACAAATATTTTTATTGAAGACTGCTAGACCCACATAAGAATTACACATAAAAAATTCACACGCTGATATGCCAGGGAGTGATTGGTCTAATCAGATAGAAGAGAAAGATAATATAGTAAAATAGACCAATTACTCCCTGACACAGCAACGTGTGATTTTTTATTTTTGTGTAATTCTTATGTGGGTCTAGCATACTTCTTTTTTATTTTAAGAGTGTTTTAAAAATAACATTAAGCAAGAGAGTTGAAAAGTCAAGAGATGAATGTGTTTGTAGATTGTATTTAATTGGTTTATACTTTGTGCTTTATTTGTTGTAATACTTAATTTTATTGTATGAAATGTCTTGGTCAATAAATGCAAGAAAAGTGATCCAAGCCGGAACAGAATGATGGTAATGTATCGGCAAGAATGTTAGAGCATAAAAAAGCCCGGACATGAAGAACGGTGTGACGCTGAGTTAAGGTTTGGTGAACCAACATGTCGCTCCTCTAGTTGAAGTATAATGTAGATATTGATAATCAATAATGTTACAAGCAGTCAAACTGAAATTTTAAGGCATTAAGCTATTTATCTGGGCTCTTTTTTATGCTGAATCAGAAAAATTTGTTACAACCCCATACTCACTAATACCCGGCCGATTTAGACCCGGTCCTTTGAAACCCGAAACCTAATCTTTTACAGGGTTGGAGGAGTGTCATGTTTTGGTACACCAAAACTCGAATAAATTCGACTCGACAAGTATGATACATAAGAAACAGTATCAAACTGATCCACCATTACTATATCAAAGTCAATTATTGACTCCTAATGAACATAAGAAACATGGGAGCCCAATAGATCCACGTCCTATTGATTTAGTACCATACAAACAAAAGAGAAAGTTAGTAAGAGGAACACTACAAAAATAAAAAAGCAAGAGGGCCAAAAGTGCAAAATACAAAATAACTGAGACAAAGCCACGTGGGGTTCAGGACAAGTGAGAGTGGTGGGGGGACTCTTTGACCTTTCTACTTTAAAATTATATTTTCATTACAGGTCCTTACAGATATTATAATGCAAATATTGGTCCAAACCTCTCAAAATTTATTTTTGGTATGCAGTCAAAAGACAATGACAAACGTATTTAGATACAATCTATGATAGACCTATATATATGCAAATCACACGTGGTCCAAACCTCTCAAAATTTATAGGAATGAGATTATAGGTTTCATTAAAGTGTTTATTTAGTGGTCCTAAGAATGAAATGAGAATCATACTCATAAATTTATTACTTATTAATTTGTTGTCTATGAAAATTCATTTCGCGGGCCTTATATTTTTTATTATAAAATTCAAATATTTATACACTTTTTCATACCATATTTTGTCATTCAAACATAAACAATCATAATGATATATTTTTTAATATTAATTGTCATTTTAGCCCATACTAAATCTGATATTTCTTGTGATTCCTCATTCCTTGCAACAAACCGAATGACCCCTAAAGCTTGTATCAATTGAAAGGGTCTTTTTTAAAAAGCAATCAATTTCCTCGTAAGATATAGTTTTCGGCAGATAATCTACATGCATGATAGCACCTCGTATTAGGTGTGCAAATTTGCAATGGATGAACTTAGGGTGGTGTCAACCATGCCAATCTCAAATTTTCATACATAATCATCCATCAATAATATCTTTCCATATCATCTCATACCAATCTCATACATAACAATAGATTTTTAGTAGCAACCATGCCTAACCAATACCTCATCTTAAATGTTAAATACCTCATCTTAAATATTAAAGGCCAACGTTCACATTTTGGCTAGTTCTTGTTCATGTAAAATCGGCAATCTTTGCCGAATGTGGTCATTTTCATCCCAAACCGATTGATGCCGAGTTGGAGGTATTGCATACACCGATCGGCATGCTTCATGCCTAAGGCATGCCGATCCCCATTGCCAGTACCCTTATGGTTGATGATATACCATGGTTTTTCTTGTGTAGATGGCACAAATATCTAGTACACATGGTCGGCTCTATCATACGAGCCTCTTTAGGCCAAATTAGGCTCCAAGTTTTATTTAAAGGCAAACGTCAAAGAAAACTAATACACTTATCCAAATGTACCAAAATTTTTAGTGAATTTTAAAAAAGTCTGATATAACTAATATACATTCAAATTTAAAACAAAATAAATAATTTTTTAAGTGATTTGACTAAAATATTTTTTTATTCTTCGATCTTCATCTTTCTCATATTCAATCCTACATTTCATCGATTTTTTCCGGCTACCAACTGTTGGAAAATTTAGTGCACTTGTGGGATTAGTTCACACCTTGTAATGGGTTAGGAGGTACGGAGTGTACACCCATTAGGTCCATGAACACCCTGACTCTTATAGTGGTTTGTATTGGTAGTACTGGTGAAAGTACTGCTTGGTGAAAGTACTGCTTGTGGAAAGTACTGCTTGTGGTTTCCACTGATAAGCAGTGTTTCCACTGATAGGCAGTGTTTTCACTGAAGTGGTGTATCCACTGATAGTGCTATGAAAGTACTGATAAGCAGTGTTTCCACTGATAGGCTGTACTTCCACTTCAAGTGAAAGTACTGCTAGTGAAAAATACTGCTTATGGAAAGTACTGCTAAATGGCAGTTACAACTTCTTTATGACCACGTTTAATTGGTCATGTAACCACTAACGGCTATAATGGTGATAATTATGAGGCTATTAATGGGCCGATTAATACTCATAATTCCATTGGAATAGCTCAAGAGTAACCTCCTATATATAGGAGATCTGAACATGCATGAGAAACACACAGAAAACGTAAACACTTACTAGCGAAATGGTTATAGAATTGTGCCTAATTCTCTAACTGCATTTGGTCTTATCCCAAGTAGATATTCGTGATACCCAGGCATTAGGGTCGAATAGTTTACTTTGGAAAGTGATCACACGATTCCAAGTGATATCCGGTAACCACCAAGTGGTATCTGTTACTACTAACAGTTTGTTTGTTTCTGCTGAAGAGTTGCACATTTCTGCTGAATTGATTATCTTCACCTTGCTTTGGGACGAATACACACCAACAATCAAAGTAAACTATTTTGTGATAATCAATGGCAACTGCTGCAATGAAACACATGGCTTCAAACTTTGCTAAGCTGGACAAGTTTGAAGAGGTGGACTTTAGGAGGTGGCAGAAGAAGATGCACTTCTTGCTGTCAAGCATGAGTGTGGTCTATGTGCTGACTACTCCAAATCCTGATGATGGTGATGATGCTACTGTGGAGCAGATCAGGAGGAGGAGCAAGTGGGAGAATGATGACTACATATGCAGAGGTCTTATTCTGAATGGTATGTCTGATTCTTTGTTTGATATTTATCAGAACTTTGAATCTTCCAAAGAACTGTGGGATTCCTTGGATGCCAAATATATGGCTGAGGATGCATCAAGTAAGAAGTTCCTTGTTAGTAATTTCACAAATTACAAAATGACTGATTCAAGACCAGTTATGGAACAATACAATGAACTTCTTGGAATACTTGGAAGGTTTACACAACACCAAATGAACATGGATGAGGCTATCAAAGTCTCTTGTGTCATTGACAAACTCCCTCCTTCATGGAAAGATTTCAAGCATACCTTGAAACATATGAAGGAGGAGTTAACTCTTGTTGAGTTGGGCAGTCATCTGCATATTGAGGAATCTCTCAAGGTGCAGGATAATGACAAGCCAAAGAGTAGCAATGCTGCTGGACCATCTGTTGTCAATATGGTAGAGCATAACAACTCTACCAGGTACAATGACAACAAAGGCAAACGCAAATATCATGACAACACAAGAGCAGATCCTAACAAGAAGGCAACACCTACTTGTAGGAAATGTGGCAAGACTGGTCACATTAAAAGGAACTGCAAGGGTGTTAAAGTTGGTGGTAAAGCCAATGGATCAGGCACTAATGGTTCAGGGAGTGGTGGTTCAGCCAACTCACTGAAAGGTCAGAATATGTTTAATAAGTCTTTTCAGATTTATTATGTTACATATGTATCTGAATCTTTTTATGTGCAGGATGATGATGTTGCGTGGTGGGTTGACTCTGGTGCAACAGTTCATGTGTGTAAAGATAGAAGCTGGTTCAAGACTTATGAGTCACTGAATGATGGTTCTATTCTTCACATGGGAAATGAGTCAACAGCCTTGGTGCATGGTCGTGGTTGTGTAGATCTTAGGTTTAGTTCAGGAAAGATTGTAACTTTGTTTAATGTTATTCATGTTCCTGATATAAGGAAAAACTTGGTTTCAAGTAGTGTTTTGAATAATCATGGATATAAACAAGTTATTGAATCTGATAAATTTGTTCTTTCTAAATGTGGTGTTTTTATTGGTTTTGGTTATTTATGTAATCAAATGTTCAGGCTTAATATCACCACTGACAGTGTTATTTCAGCTTTTGTGACCACATATGATCAGACTGATTCTAACCTTTGGCATGCTAGACTTGGTCATGTTCACTATAAAAGAATGCAAGATATGTCTAGGGATGGTTTAATCCCTGCTTTTGACATGGACACTGAAAAGTGTAAAACTTGCATGTTGACCAAGATAACCAAGAAACCCTTTCAGGGTGTTAGTCGTGAGACTAAGATCTTGGAGCTTATTCACAGTGACCTGTGTGATTTGCATGCCACTCCTTCTTTGGGGAATAAGAAGTACTTTGTGACATTTATTGATGATGCTTCTAGATTTTGTTATGTCTATTTGTTACATACCAAGGATGAAGCATTAGATAAATTCAAAGTGTTTAAAACTGAAGTTGAATTACAACTTGGGTCTTTAATCAAAAGATTAAGGACTGATAGGGGAGGTGAGTACATGGATACTCAGTACTTTCAGTTTGTTGGAATAATCCATGAAACAACTGCCCCTTATACTCCTCAGCAAAATGGTATTTCTGAAAGGAAAAACAGGGTGCTGAAGGAGATGGTTAATTCCATGTTGTCCTATTCAGGATTGAGTCAAGGGTTCTGGGGTGAAGCTATGTTAACAGCTTGCTATTTATTAAATAGGGTTCCAAACAAAAGGAACAAGGTTACCCCTTATGAACTCTGGACTAAAAAGAAACCCAACCTGAATTATCTCAAGGTTTGGGGTTGTAGGGCTGTTGTAAGACTCCCTGATCCAAAGCAAAAGACTTTGGGTGAAAGAGGCATTGACTGCATCTTTGTTGGATATGCTGAGCATTCCAAGGCTTTTAGGTTCTATGTTATTGAACCTAATGAACATGTTTCAGTTAACACAATAATTGAATCAAGGGATGCAGATTTTGATGAGAATTGATTCTCATCAGTCCCTAGACCAAGTCAGAGGATTCCTAATGGAACTCATGACACTGGTGTATCAGAGGTCCCTGATGATGAACCATCAGTGGTCCCTGATGAGGTTGTGGTTCAACAACCTGAACCTGTGCTCAGGAAAAGCAAAAGGGTCAGGACTCCAAAGTCATTTGGACCTGAGTTTCAACTATACTTAGTTGAAGGTACCAGGGATGAGGTCTCAGACCAATACTCCTATTGCTTCATTGTTGAGGATGACCCCAAAACATTTGAAGAAGCAATGAAGTCCCAGGATATTGCTTTCTGGAAAGAAGCAATCAATGATGAGATGGATTCCATCATGGGGAACAACAATTGGGTGTTGGTTGATCTACCACCAGGTTGCAAACCTTTGGGTTGCAAGTGGATTTTCAAAAGGAAAATGAAGGTAGATGGAACTATTGAAAAGTTCAAGGCTAGATTAGTTATTCAGGGCTTTAAACAAAAGTCAGGAATAGACTATTTTGATACTTATGCCCCTGTGGCTCGTATCAGTACCATAAGACTGCTGATTGCTATGGCATCTATTCACAATCTGGTTATTCATCAGATGGATGTGAAAACAGCTTTCTTGAATGGTGAATTGGAAGAGGAGGTTTATATGAACCAACCTCAGGGCTTCATCATGCCTGGCAATGAAAACAAGGTGTGTAAACTGATTAAGTCTCTTTATGGACTTAAGCAGGCACCTAAGCAATGGCATCAAAAGTTTGATGAAGTGGTTTTGTCTAGTGGTTATGTTCTTAACCAAGCTGACAAATGTGTATATAGCAAATTTGATGAATCTGGTAAAGGAGTCATCATTTGTCTATATGTTGATGACATGTTGATCTTTGGCACTGACCAAAATTAGGTTGACCTGACAAAGGAATTTTTGTCATCAAGGTTCTCCATGAAAGACATGGGGGAGGCTGATGTTATCCTTGGTATAAGGATTAAACATGAAAGTAATAGAATTTCTATCTCTCAGTCTCATTATATTGAGAAGGTACTGAGGAAATTCAATTACTTTGATTGTACTCCAGTGAGTACACCTATGGATACTTGTGAGAAGCTGATGCCTAATCATGGCAAGGCTGTATCTCAACTTGAGTATTCTAGGGTAATTAGCTGCCTGATGTATGCCATGACTTGTACAAGGCCTGATATTGGTTTTGCAGTGGGAAAATTGAGCAGGTATACTAGTAATCCTAGTGCTCATCACTGGCAAGCAGTTCAGAGGGTACTGAAGTATTTGAAGAGAACTATGGATTATAGTCTCTCATATACTGGTTACCCATCAGTGTTGGAAGGTTACACTGATGCAAGTTGGATCAGTAACACTGAAGACAATTCGTCTACCAGTGGCTGGGTATTCCTACTTGGTGGAGGTGCAATTTCTTGGGCATCCAAGAAGCAAACTTACATCACCAGTTCAACAATGGAATCTGAATTTGTGGCTTTAGCAGCTGCTGGTAAAGAAGCTGAATGGTTGAAAAACTTGCTTCTTGAGATTCCATTGTGGCCTAAACCTATAGCACCTATTTCTATCCGGTGTGATAGTGCAGCTACATTGGCTAAGGCTTATAGCCAGATGTACAATGGTAAGTCTAGACACTTAGGTGTCAGGCATAGCATGATTCGTGAGCTTATCATGAATGGGGTGGTATCTATAGAGTTTGTGAGATCTCAACAGAACTTAGCTGATCACTTGACGAAGGGTCTGGCTAGAGACTTGGTTATAAAGTCTGCTAAAGGGATGGGTTTAAGTCCAACTTAGTCACTGAATGCTAGGACACCCAACTCCCTCCCAAGGAAACTTGGGAGCTGAGTTCAATGTGGAAAGCTGAACATTCAGTGGACTGGAGCACATGTTTTATTTACATCCCAAGGTTGTGCTCAGAACCTGCTGAAAGGAGGATGAAGTCTTTACTTCTTAATGGTTATTTTTCTTTGAAAAAGTGCTTGGCAGGAGCTAGGGGTGTCAAATGGGTCGACCCGACCCGACCCGAACCCGACCCGAACCCGATAAGGCCTTATAAGGTCGGGTTGATTCAGGTCCAACTTAGCTTATCGGGTTTATCGGGTCAACCCGATAAACCCGATAGCCTTATAGGGTCGGGTTAGGGTTTAACTTGGTTCGTTATCGGGTTATCGGGTTGACCCGATAAACCCGATAAACTATAATGTCCCATTAACAAATGTATAATTTTTGAACGAATGCCAGTTTATTATAGTCCATTAGTTACGATTCTTGAACAAATTCATAAATTGGTTCTTTAACCTTAGTTCTAGTTTGGATCAGTAGCTTAGTTGCTTTCTATTTTTTTATAAGTTGGTGCTACAAGATGGAAAATAACGACATGACTACTGACCCAAAATGACTACTTAATATACTTTGAAATGCTCGATTATTTGTTATATATTAAGGCTTTAGGAAATAGAAATGGTCTGTTGGTTTTCTTCTTAAATAAATTTCATGTTTAGTGATATTTTATGTATTTATGTTAATAGATAGCCCAGTAAGTAAACATATATTGTTTTACTTTATTATTTAGTGTTAGTGTTTTGGTTTCTACAAGTTATTTTTGTTTTTTACAAGAACATGAAATATTAAAAAGCTACTATATAGTGTAGTACGTAGCAAAAAAAAAGAAAGATGTGTTTTAGTTGGTTAAATTTAACTGAAAGATCATGTAGTGTTTATATGAAACATAATATGCTTAATTGGTCATCTTTTGAAAGAATATATATTAAGTTACGAGTGAAATATAATAAAAAGCTTTTTAACACAAAATTAAAGCATTTCTGTAAATGCTAAACAGAAACATAGCAATAGATGTAAAGACATATTGTATATGTTAATATGAGATGTCAATAAACAACATTTAGCACACTAATAAAAACATCAGAGACTTTACAAAAAAAGTACACATACGATGCTTCAAGGCAACCCGAAATAACCCGATAACCCGACCCGATATAACCCGACCCGATTAGACCCGAACCCGATAACCCGATTTCTTATCGGGTCGGGTTGCGGGTTATATTTCTAAAGGTCAAAACCCGATTCAACCCGACCCGATAGAGGCTTATCGGGCCGGGTTGACCCGATTGACACCCCTAGCAGGAGCATGACTAAAGAGGAACCACCTATGTAAATGTTGAAGTTTTGCCGCTTCAGGAAGCTTTGGACTTTTAGCTTTTACAACATTTATTAATTTGGATATGGACACATGGCTTGTATAGTGTCAGGAGCTGTTAAGTGTTTGAAAACTTGTGTGTATTTTATCTTCAGGTATTCAAATGGGTTGAAGGGTTCAATTCTTAGAACACCCTGATTCTCGAATATTTGAACGTGTAATTTACTAAGATGGAAATTCAATCCTCAGGACATTTTCGTTTATGCACATGTTTTGATTGATGTTTATTTTTCATGCAAAGGAAGTGAACTAAATTTGGGGAGGATTGTTGGAAAATTTAGTGCACTTGTGGGATTAGTTCACACCTTGTAATGGGTTAGGAGGTACGGAGTGTACACCCATTAGGTCCATGAACACCCTGACTCTTATAGTGGTTTGTATTGGTAGTACTGGTGAAAGTACTGCTTGGTGAAAGTACTGCTTGGTGAAAGTACTGCTTGTGGAAAGTACTGCTTGTGGTTTCCACTGATAAGCAGTGTTTCCACTGATAGGCAGTGTTTCCACTGAAGTGGTGTATCCACTGATAGTGCTATGAAAGTACTGATAAGCAGTGTTTCCACTGATAGGCTGTACTTCCACTTCAAGTGAAAGTACTGCTAGTGGAAAGTACTGCTTATGGAAAGTACTGCTAAATGACAGTTACAACTTCTTTATGACCACGTTTAATTGGTCATGTAACCACTAACGGCTATAATGGTGATAATTATGAGGCTATTAATGGGCCGATTAATACTCATAATTCCATTGGAATAGCTCAAGAGTAACCTCCTGTATATAGGAGATCTGAACATGCATGAGAAACACACAGAAAACGTAAACACTTACTAGCGAAATGGTTATAGAATTGTGCCTAATTCTCTAACTGCATTTGGTCTTATCCCAAGTAGATATTCGTGATACCCAGGCATTAGGGTCGAATAGTTTACTTTGGAAAGTGATCACACGATTCCAAGTGATATCCGGTAACCACCAAGTGGTATCTGTTACTACTAACAGTTTGTTTGTTTCTGCTGAAGAGTTGCACATTTCTGCTGAATTGATTATCTTCACCCTGCTTTGGGACGAATACACACCAACACCAACACTAGTATACATTTACATAAAACAAAATGAATAACTTTTTAAGTGATTTGACTAAAATGCCCTTTTGTTTTTTGATCTTCATCTTCTCATCTTCAAACCCGGGTCCCGACGACTTTTTCTAGCTACCAACCATAAACTCCGACACCAATTTCTCATAATTAAGAACGATTTGTTAGGGGTGGCAATTCAGGTCGGGTTCGGGTTGACAGGTTGGCGGGTCAGAAAACCACAATCCGAACGTGACCCATTTAAATAATTGGGTCAACTATGTCAACCCTAATCTGTTTACATATAACCCGAACCTGACCCATTTAATCCGTATATATACTTGGGTTGGCTGGTTAAATAGGTTAAACGAGTTTAATAGGTTAAAGGGGTTTCGGGTTGACCCATATAACCCGTTTAATATACTAAATTAGCACATTAAATGGGTTAAATAGTCAAATGAGTTTGTGGGTCAACCAATTTAACCCATTTAACCTGTATAATAAAATATAAATAAATTTTAATTTAAGAAAAAAATCTTAAACAGATTAGCGGGTCGATCCGCTTAATTTATTCTCAACCCAAACCTAACCTGTTTAATAAACGGGTTAGATGGGTCGACCTAAACTCGGCCGAAATCTATTTAAACTCAACCCGAACATGTTAATTTTCGTGTCAGTTTCAGCTCGGGTTTCGTGTCGGGTCAGAAATTGCTTCCCCTACGATTTGTTAATCGGAGTAGATGGTTAGCCGAAAAATTCGCCAGAATATAAAATTGAAGATGAGAAAGAAAGGCTTAAAAATTTATTTATTTTTCTTTTTAAAGTTCACTAAAATTTTCGATATATTTTGATAAGTACATTAGTTTTCTTTAGCCTTTGCCTTTCATTTAATAACATAAAGTTAGTTACTAGAGAGAAATTTGCAAGACACTTAGGTGTTGTTTGCTTGTTAAGAGGCTCTAAGTATTAATATGATTTGCATATTTGAATCAAAATATGTAGTTGAAAATCTGAATATGATTCCAAGTTAATGTGAATAAGTGATTGAAAAATCCAAATCTCACTGATATAACAATGTTTGTTTTTTGTAAAAATATCTAAATGTGTTAGATTATTAATTTTTGCAATTAAAAAATACAACAATTTTTATTAGGGGAATTTTTTTTTCATCCACCACACAAATATAACTTGACATCGACACAATAATAAACAGGTTAAGTTGTGGTTAAATGAGTAGTCAACACGGTTAAAACGTTTAATTACGAGATAAGGTTGTAGTTAAATGAGTAGTCGACATCGTTAACACGTTTAATTACGGGTCGAGTTTGGGATGACATTTTCAACCCATCAAAACATGTTTAGGTTTTGATTTAACGTATTTCAACACGAATTATCACCCTAATTATTATCACCTTAGACATCTTTTAGTTAACAAAAATTCTGCAACAATTCTCTTTAAACGTACTTTTTATATGAAAACGAAAAAAATAAACACGCTATCATTAAAATACAAACCAAATACTTTACCATTAACCTGCATATGAAACAAGTAGTAGCAAACTATTGTTTTCATTCTAAATAACAATCTTTTTTTATAGATCGCAAAATTTAAGAAAATACAAAAATTTAACTGTTAAACAATCACATATTTTGGTCATACTATAGAAGGGTGGTGTTATTGGTACACGTTAGGTCATCTTTAATGTTGACACTAAATATACCTTTTGCACTAAAATAGTGCAAAAATTAGTAAAAATGGTTTCCAATGTTAGCACTAAACATCACACTATTTTAGTGCAATAGATAGTGAACACACACTAAATATAGTGCATTACTATTCATTGCACCAAAACACTTTTCATTGCACCAAAACACTTTTCATTATATTAAAACCTCTTACTTTTACTAATGCTTTTATATTTAATATAAAACATAAAAACTAGTTTATATAAAAAATATTTTTGTAAGTTTCACAATAATATCATCAAAATGAGCTCAATATTGATATAAAATACTTAATTTATTTTATCATGTATTTTATAGATTTTAAAGTACAATTAATGCATATATATAATGTATACATTGGAACACATTTTATTTGGTGCAAGCATATTCCAATATGATACATTTTTTGCACTATTTTAGTGTAAACATTTGGTGTCAACATTGGAGCGTTTGATTCGCATAATGTATGGTTCACATAAAAATAAACAATAACGAGCGTTTGGTTCACATAATGTTTTTGAAGGAATCTTGATTCCTACACCGTAATTTAATCTGAATTACAATTTATTTCACTTGTCAATCAAACACGACTGAAATGTAATTTGTATTACAATTACAACGGATTACAATAAATTGCAGCGAACCAAACGCCCCCTAATTCATAAGTAAGGTAAAGTAAGAAAATTGCAAACTTGTGGCAACTTTTTTATAAGGACCAATAGTGGGGAATAAAAATGGAAACAATAAAAACCCATGCACCAAAAAAAGAAAGGTAGGTTGAAGAAAAGATCCTGGTTGTCAAAAAACCTGGGGTTGAAGGAGGAGGTAGGGGACCGGTAGGCCATCCCAAGCCTTATTCCCACGTGGGACTCCATCTGCGGTCACGTGGTCTTTAGCTTACTGGTGAGTAGTCCGTCACGTGCTTGCTTTTTCTGCATCATGCCTCATGTTTTATTCCATTCCTAATTTCCTACGTTGCAATTATTTTTTCTTATAATGCACTGCTTATACTAAAGAATTTTGGTGAAAATATTGTTTTCAAATTAAATGTTTATTTTTTTTAAATGTATACAACGATATTTTTTAAAACCATTTTCTCATTTGTGCAATTATAGAAAATATTTTCACATTTTAATAACTTTCGACTGATTAATTTTTTTGAAATAATACATTTATTTTGCGATAAACTAAAATATTCTGCTACACATTTGATGCGAGACAAAATATATACGGAGTATCAAATTTGATACTTCTAGTCAACTACTTTACCCTAAACTTTAGAAGACACCGGGCAACCAGTTAAATAATATGTATGTGAAAATGCTGCTAAATTTTTGTAAGGAAACAAAAAGAGTAAATTGCAAAAAATGTCCTTGTAGTCTGGCGAAATTGCATGTTTCATTCATATGGTTCAGAAAGCGCAAGCGGCATCTTTTATGGGAAACCTTGGATCCGATTTTGTCCATCTCTAAACTAAAATTACTACATACTCCTTTGTTATGCCTAATTAAGAAGGGAGATGATGATGGTATTTTAGTAATTTCAGTTTAAAAAAGGACGAAATCGGAACAAAGGTTTCCCAACAAGGATGTTGCTTGCACTTTCCGAACCATACGGACGAAACATGCAATTTGGCCAAATCACAAGGACGATTTTTGCAATTTACTCGAAACAAAAATGTCTATATGTTTATAGGTAGAGGTGGCTAAAAGCATTGTTGTCAAAATGGAACTGGATTTCATACGGTTTCTGGCGTTTTTAGGTTGATCTAGTTAACCGGTTGATGACGTACTTTCCGATCAGGTCGAAGGACTCCCCTTCGGCCTTAGTCGAATTGTTCATGACGAAGGACTAATTCAATCTTCCTAAGTCATCGATGGCGTAAAACCATTCATCATTGACATGGTTACCAATTGGGAAGTCGTCAATCGAAGGTCTAAGCCCTTCGGGGTCTGACCTTGGAAACACTAAGACAAAGGAGAACTTGACTTGGTCTTACCCACGTTCCCACTATCTCCTTAGCTTTCCCGCCAAGACAGAGAGAGTGGGGATGAAGCCCTAGCGGTTACCATAAATCATGGGACACCCCCATGATCTCCGAAACATGTGCAAACACTCTCCAAGCCTATTTTTCTACCTATAAATATATTGGACGAGTCATTACTGATGGTATGTTCATTCAACACAACATTTCACACTCTTGACATTACTTACAATACATATCACATACTTACTCGCACGCCGGAGGTGGTTCGCAGGGTCCAACCCCTGCGCAATCATTTAACGTAGTGTCTTCTATTTCTTATTGCAGATTGGCTACAAGTTTGGCTCAAGCATAACACTCCTCATACCCTTCGATCACCATCGAAGGCCTGGTCGTACGATTTATTGTACAATCAGTGGCGCCATCCGTGGGACCCGCTACAATTGGTCTCGTTATTCCAACCTTATAACTAGTCAATCACACTCACTACTTTCACGACATGAATCAAGGAAGAGAAGATACTCCCCCGCCGGGATTCTCGACCTTGACACCAATCCCAGTCAACGAGCCTAACAACCTTCCCCCAATAACCGCTTCCACTTTAACAACAAGATCTCATCCAGAAGTAACCCCCTAACCATGCTTCGACATCGGCCAACCCGAACCAGTTATCAGTCCTACGTTCGTTGAAGCTAACCTCGAAACGCTGGAGTCTTTGTTAAGGGCTCGCAGGAGGCAGACTCGGAATGTAGAAATGCGAAGGGAGTTGGAATACTCTAGTGATGAGTATGAAGAAGAGATTGAGATGAAAACTAGGCCCTCCGCTCCGGGGGCTACACGCTCAGTGCTGAGGGTAGGGTCTCCTAGAAGTCGAAGGCCCAACAGAAGATCGGTGGGTTTCGAAGAGGTTCCGAAGAGGGCTCCGACTAGAAGAGAAGGGACAATGGAAGGCTCCAATGGAAGGAGTCATCGAAGGGAGAATACGGAGGTTAAATTACCACCGTTACTGGCAGCCCACCTGGGGAGAACTGAAGCGGGGGTTCCGTTGCAGCCTTCTCACGCATCCGGCGTAGAAGGCAATCCACCTCAAATTAATGGGGGAGGAAATCTTCCTCCCCATGCTATGTACCCTCCATTTCAGACTCAATCTTATCCCCATGGGGTTTATCCCCCTACTTAATGGGCAGACTAGAAACCCTAGCTTTCCTCAATCTTATGGGAGCATGCCCTACGGGCAACCCATGGTGTACCCTCCATTCCCTATGGGAAGCCATCCATACTTTATGCCTACCACTTACCCTCCTTGCGCTAATCAAAACCCTGTCGGAGTACCTCCAAACCATAACCCGTACAATGTTGCCCCCACTTACATGCCACCTTAGAATTGTCTTTATTCGGAGCCTATGGGTTCCACAACACCCTTTGTAAGATGGATAGAGGACAACCCTTTACCTGACGGGTTGAAAATGCCTGCACACATTGGTACGTACGATGGGAAGGGGGATCCAGATAATTTCTTGCATTTTTTCGAAGAGGCCATTAGGATGCAGAAGTGGGTTATGCTTGTAGCCTGCCACATGTTCACGTATACCCTACGAGACTCCGCTCGTATATGGTGGAATGGGCAGAAAGCAGGTAGCATAGTAAATTTGGATGACCTTAAGTGTTAGTGAAAAAGAAAGCAGGCAGGTCTAAAGCTTATGAGCAGTCTGACACTGAGCAAGAAGGACCAAGTGTTAGTGAAAAGGCTGATGAGCAGGAAGATGAGCAGATTGACCCACAGGACAAGGAAAGAATGGAAGATATTTATTCAAAATATGCGTTGATTAGCTACTCTGGACCTAAAGTTGTCAATGAAACTCCTTTGGGGGTTAAACATCCTGTGGTTGATGTTGTTTCTGGAATTCAATTGGGGAGTGAGACATTCTAAGATATTAAAAGAGCAAATGGGCAGGTTCAGAAATTCATTAGATTCAGTCAATTTCTTGGGCATTTGGATAGGCAGGATTTGATAGACATATGGAGGATATTCAAGGAGAAGCATAGTCCTTATCCTAAGATGGACTATGATGCAGTCATTTGGAACTATCTGAAAGTCATGTTTGAACCAGCTCATGAAGATCAAGAATGGCAAAAGTTGAGAAACAACACAGTTCAAAGATGGGATGTATATCAGAATTGTGGGGTGCATGTTGTATATGCTCATGAAGTGGTGGTATATATGCTGATGGAGAAGGATTATCCTCAACTCATAGCCAATAGAGATGTTATTACACAGATGCTGACACCCAACATGATCAGAACTCAAAGGCATTTTCTATCTGATGATCAAGCTAACAAGTTGATCAGAAAATATGAAAAGATCATAGATCCTAAAAAGAAGAAGTAGTGTGTTTGGAAGCATCCTCCTGGTGGTTGTTCATACTTAAAGGAAACTTGATGATTTGAGGAGCAAATATCAAGTTTAGGGGAGGATTGTTGGGTTTAATGGAAACTACTGCTTTTGGGAAAGTCATCTGCTTCTGGAGTTCCCGGTAAATTGCTCTAAGTGTCAACTAATGTCGGTGTTAATGAAACTGCTGCTAGTGTATTCTATCTACTGCTAGGTTGTGCTATACAGAATCGTGATAATACACCACGTAGTATCTACTGCTGGGCCTGAAGAAACTGCTGCTAGTCTTATGTATCTGCTACTGTAGTATTAGTCTGTTTTGTATTTATAGAATTTCGCGTGTCCTATTTTGTAGTATTAGATAAGTATTGAAAAGATACGATTGTTCAGGAAATGATTGTAACCTAGTACGACTCCTTATCATATAAAAGTAGGCATTAGGTCATTGGTAAAATATAAGTTTTAAGGGCGGCTTCAAGGTTGTAAACCCTAGTGATATTAAGATCACTCGTATTATTAATCTAATAATATTGAAGCTTTTTGGTTGTGAAATTATTGTGTTCTTCTTATTCTACAAGTGTTATATTTCGAGTAATACTTATAGATTCAAACAGTTTCTTTTACAAAGCTATTCAAGATCTATATTCATAAGGTGAACTGGGATCAACACAAGGTTTTATTTTTTTAAAGTTCCTTTCATCAACTACCTGATTATTGAATGACCTTAAATCGTAAAAATATCACCAAATGAAAAGTAAATGTATTACCTGTTCAACATCATTCCAGGGCCTGAGATACCTCGTCCCGTCTGCATAAAACACGGGCATGCCGTTTTGAAGAAGAATCTGAACAAAGTAACTACTCACCATCGCCCAGTTAGCATTCTGAGGTCGCACATGCCACATGTAGTCAACCCATAGGTCTATATGCTGCGCATTTGCCGTAAATAAAATACCATTTTAAGAAAAGATAAAACTCAAATATAGTGTAAAAAAAGTGAATAAGACTATCTACATAAGCTCACCTCCTCAGGTAGCCAACCTTTTCTAGCACGGTCTAAGCAAACTAATCGATGCCAGAAATTTCGGTCTATAGTATAATCATCTGACCATGGAAATTTACACCTTTGTCGCCCAGGATTACAAAGGAATTCTTCAATCTCATCAGTCAGCCAAAGAGTTTTGACAGAATGAAACCATCTAGTTAGATCCTACAAAACAACTTCAATTTATAAGTTTGATAGAGCAATATTGGTAACCAAATATATTGACAAATTTGTAAAAAATATCACAATACCTCCACCCAAGGTTTAACTCTTTTAAGTTCCTCAGCAATAGTTGGGTCGTTCATGTTAGGACCGTGTTTTTTTATTTTACGCCGTTAAACTTTCAGATTATTTTGTGGCGAAAGAGGTTCAATGAGAATCCTCTTGTCGGGTGCTAACCGACTTAAAGCCTTTTTAAAATGTGATGAATTCATAAACACGAGTTGTTTTTTCTTCTTCTCCTCCAACTTCAACATGTCATCTTCTTCCAACCGCAACCCATTAGCCTCTTCCAGCCTTAAGATGTTGGCCTCTGCATTCTTCTTCTCTTCTTCCAATTGTAACCTTTCTTCCTCTGCCAACGCCAATCTCAATTCCTCTAAAAGAATATACTCCTGCAACAGTCTAATGTTGATTACATGTGTATATAACCGCCATACAACTAAATTCGAATAACAAAAATTAACCTGAGCAACGTCTACATCATATTCCGGCAAGTAGATCAATTTGAGATAAATGCTGTTAAGTGAATCGGAAAATGCAGTCCTTGTGTTTGGAAAATGTGACTCAAAATCCAGTTTGTCCTGTAAAAAAAATGCAGGAAATTTCTTAAATTAAACAATGTGCAAGAACATGTGAAGGTTTAACTGTTGTAAAAATCCGCGAGGTCATGTTATAAAAAGTGCGGCTACTATTCTTATATTATAATGAATATAACGAGAACCTGAATAATACACTCAAGTTTAAAAACTTGGCGATTCAGACCGGCAATTACATGACCCTTAAGGCTTTTTGTTCTGGAACTACTTCCACTCTTGCATTGATTGGAATTTACTTTCAAACCAGTTTTCGCACGTTGCCGTGACTTTTCCAGCTTCGAAAGATAGGTATCGACACGGCTGTGCTGGGCCCTGACCGGAGGTCTGGGAACGTAGTCATTGAAAAAATCTTGGCTATCTATCCACCATGCAGATTGGAACTCATGTATAGTAGGTCTCGGATCAGTATTTGTACTTGACTCCTAAATTTCAGTAACTGTACCAAAAAAATATATGGTTTAGTTACTTAATTTAAATAATATAAAGGCTTTCAAGTCATACATTACTAATGTTGTGTCGTGAGATTGGGCTGCTAAGGAAATGCTCTACTAGTCTTACCTACTGCTAGTACAATATGAACTACTGCTACTATATTAGAACTACTGTTGGTGGTTGTTAGGATCATCAAGAGAATACACTTAGTGGTAAACTACTGCTAGTGTATGACTTACAACCGCTTGCGAGATACAAATACTGCTGGAGTTTGACTAGTACTAGAGTTATTTGTAACTGTTGCTTATGTTTTTAGATTCTAGTGATAAAAGATAAAAAAATAGGCTGAAACATATAAGGATGCAGCTTTGGCTGATAAAGAGAAACATCAGACTAGAGTTGAAAAACTACAATTTGCATACGATCTTGTGCAAAATTAAAAATAGCTTATCATTTAAAAACAATACATATTGAGTTAAGACACCATTTTATAAGATATTTGTAATTAAAGTCATAAACTGCAAGTGGAACTTAATACTGCCAGTGATGAAGACCAAATAATAAAGGCCTTGTTGTTATTACTGGTAGCGTACAGTTACTGCTGCTTTTAAATAAACAGTGCTGCTCAGGGTTACAAATGCATGTACGACAGACACAAAAGTGTTATTCTAATTGTGTTAGGATGTATCGGATGGTGCACAACTATGCTGCTGTTTAACCTTAGTTATAATTTCAAAGTTAAGGGATAAGGTCAACAACCAACATTTATTAGGATGTTAATGCTTATAAATGCGGTTAGGTAGAGGCCTTCTTTTATAGTGAGATTTATACTCACACTCATACACATACACACATTGACACTAGTTTTACACACACATATCAGCACAACCCTAATAAAAATGACTTCAAAAAAAGCTGGTGGGTTTTTGTTTATGTCAATATTATTTAGCTAATGCTAAGCTTATTTTCAAGCATCATAAAGTGTTTGTTTATTTTGCAGATATCATAACAATCTCTTCTGATTCAAGCATAAAAATGTCCTCAAGCTCTTCTAATACAATGCAGCCATCTAATCCATGGGATTCATACTTCCCAAATGTTGAAAGCTCTGAAAGTGATTCAAGCTCTATGTCCAGCTATTTTTCTAGCTACAACTCAAGTGACTATTCTGACAGACCTGATGTGGTAGCTTACCGCGAAAGTCTGTTGAAAATGGCAACGTTTATGAGTTTTGAGGAAAAAACACCTTCAGTTTGTGATGCCCAAAGTCCGAACCTCCCAGGTAAAAAGATTCAGGTAATTGGACTTGCAAACAAACAAACTTGAGCTGATATTAAAGAGAAGAAATTTGGCATAAAAAAACCCTCAACAGTCGCAGGAGCGGCTGACAAAAGCAAAGGCAAAGGGAAAAGAAAAATGGCTTAAGTATTATCTGTTTACCATATCTAGTGGTTTGTTGATTTACTAAAAAACTTGAATGGTTGTTATCTGTTTAATCTATAATATGTTCACCTGAAATCTGGTGTGACTATTTGTGCAGATCTTTTTAGTATTTATGCATATGCCTTGACTTAGATAGGTGGAAATGGAACATATACTTTTCTGTGTAGGTTTACTTTTTACATGTACTTTCCAGCTTAGGTTACAGATGCCTGGAACATCCCTACGTATGTTTTGGAAAAAATGGTGGTATATTAGGGTCAAATATTTTTGGTGGAATACCCATTTGTGCATATGTAAGTATATATGCAAATACTGAGATATTTCAGCATATGTTTTTGACAAAAAAATGGTAATATTTTCACTTAAGATATTGGTTGAATACGCAGGAAGTCCATGACACTATTTCTGTATATGCCAATAGTTCATGCGTCAAGCAATATCTTGATGGATAAAATAACTTAGGTATATGAATGATGGATTGTGTGCATTGGGTTGATGCGTATACAATAGATTGTGTGTTTTGGATTATTAGTGTCATTATTGCTAGGTTTTAGTTACGTATAACACACAATAAATACAATAAATAAATAAACAAGATAATAAATAACCACAAGTTTAACAGGCGTACCTTTGAAAAAAGGTTCAAACGATCAGTTCTTTTAAAGATGGCCTTCCTAGACCAGCCAAGTGCTCTTGGTATCACATTTGGATGTTTAATCCACCAACCATGACCTTTTTCATAGGACTCAAGGATCCAAACCTATACGAATAAAAAAAAGAAAAAAAAACATAAACTTTTAAATATAGAAAGCAGTAAAAATGTTAAGTTGCAAAATGGATACCTGAAAACCAAACACAAATCCAGACAATGTGTATCTCGGACAATGCTTTGGATCTTTCTTCAATCTTAAAAGGTGGTCATCCGTGTGCTTATCAAATACATTATGAAGTTGGTCGTATAAATTAGTCCAAATATGCTCACCCCATGGAAAAGCATTCCAATCATCTAGATTATCAACTAACCTCATCAGTGTATCATCCACCTCGCATGTCAACAAACGACCCATAAAGATCACCTCTAAAGCTAACAAAAGACAAAGACGTACAACGTCTTCATCAGATATTTGTTGAAACCGCTCTTCATCCTCGATAACACCAATAACATCTAAGTTGGTTAGAATAAACCCTTGCTTGTCAGGAAATACCCTGTTACGAAAATTGAGAGAACCAGATGTATACAACCCAAAGCTTACAGTTCCAAACCGCAACCCGGGCATTAGACAAAACTAACGACATCTAAGGTATTATACCCTACATAATAAATAGTTTAATAACAAGGGATAATAACATGATACAATATAGTCGTAACAAAAAACAAAATGCTTAAATTATGACAATCAACATTTGCAATTACGAATCAGACAGACATAAAAAGAGCAATGGATTATAAAATGGAATTAACACCTATCTAACATAGGTATTAATCGAATAACAACAACGATTTATTATAATATAGAACCAATTGGAAATAAATCATATGTAATAAACATCGATAAAAATATTTACGTACCATATTATACCACATTATTGAAAAAAAATTGAACAATCGAAGGTGGTTTGGTTGTTGAAAAAAAATGTCGTGCACAGTAAAATTTGGTTGAAATCAACACTGTAGCTTTGTAGATGGGGCTATAACTGAAGTTAGAAGGAAGGGAGGGACTGACGAAGAAGACGGTTTGATTTGTGAAAACAGTAACTAAGAATGGTTTGTGCGAGAAGCAAAAACATAGAGTGAGGAAGACGACTGGGTATTGGATTTTGAATAAAAATGTATTGTACTTTCACTATTCAAATGTGTACTTTCTATGTAATGTAAAATGACAAAAAAAACTCTTTTTAAAATATACGGTTGCCCAACGAATTTTAGTTGCCAAAAAAACAATACCTTACACATACGGGACACTTGTCACAATGTGGATGAGTTGCCCAATGACAGAGGTTTCCCTAGGTCCAGTTTCATACCGCCAAAAAATGGTCCGGAAAGTGATTAAGAACATGAAGTGCCTGCAAATAGTACTAATGATGTTAGTATTGCTGAGCCAACAGATAGTACTATTGATCCAACAGTTAATCCTACTCCACATGATGATCTTTTTGATGACTTTGAAGTAGATTTGAACAACATTCCTATCACTTATGAAGATCCCTCAACTCCTCATACAAGAATTCACAAGGAATATTCACTTGATCTTGTGATTGGTGATATGTAGTCTGGTGTAAAGACAAGAAGACAAACAATGAATTCTGATGAACATGGTTTTCTTAGTATTGTTTATGAAGAGAAGACTCATGAAGATACAAACATGTGTTTTTTTGTCTGTTTTCTATCACAAGAGGAACCTAAGAATGTTCATAAGGCTCTACAGGAATCTAGCTGGGTAGAAGCTATGCAAGAAGAGCTTCTACAATTCAAGATACAGAAGGTTTGGGTACTTGTAGATTTACCTAAGGGAGTAAGGGTGATTGGTACCAAGTGGATTTTCATAAATAAAAAGGATGAGAGAAGTATTGTCATCAGGAATAAAGCGAGACTTGTAGCTCAGGGATACACTCAAGAGGAAGGAATAGATTATGAGGAGGTTTTTGCACCTGTAGCAAGGATTGAGACAATCAGGATGTTTCTAGCTTACGCTTCATTCATGGGATTTATGGTCTATCAAATGGATGTGAAGAGTGCCTTTCTTCACTTGACGCCCCAAATTAGGGGGAGCTACCGTCAAGGGGGAGTAAGCGATACGTGGACTATTTTTCCACATTTTATTTCTTCGATGGGTTAACTTTTTGTTTCGACAAAAAATGGGAGAAGAAGTAAAACTTAGGGGCTTTCAAAACATACATCTATTCTTAAGTTTTACTCATCATAACATTATGTTTTGTCATCAACAAAAAGGGGAGATTGTTATTACAAATAAACCGTAAAAACGTTTATTAATATTTTGCGATCTCTTTGTGTTTTGTTGATAACAAATATAATGTTATCTTAAGTACAATTATAATGATACATGTTATTTTTTGTAAAGCATTTACATATAGCCATTTAATACAAATTGTTGTAATAAATCATTTGTTGTAATAGTTTATTAGGATGGGTAAAAATCACAACCCATGGATCATATCCATAACCCATGGTATTGACCCATACCCACTTGACTAGATACATTGTATCTAAAGAAATACCCATGGACCAACCCATAACCCATGACCCATAACCAAAAAACCCATGGGCAAAGTGGAGCGTCCCACGGATCCCTAGGTTTACACTAGACGGATCCCTTGTGGGAGGGATCCGTGGGATCCGGGGAACAGTGGCAAGTTTTGCCTATAAATAGAGAGCCATTTCTTCATTCTAAACCACCCCTCTTCTTACTAATTCTCTCATATAATCTGATTCTCTTATAACAAAAGATCACTTGATCTAGAGAGTTGTTCTTCTTTCTTTCTATAGTGATTCTCATATAGGTCCTTCTCTAAGGCGAGATCACGCGCATTCTACAAGTCATCCAAGCAAGGGGTCCTTGATTGATTTGTTCCTCCACAAGATTTCTATAGCAAAGATCTTGTATTTGATATTTCACATAGTTGTTGTGTAATAGTCGTGTTGGTTTGGTCCACAAGAAATGAGTCGCACAATGCTCAATGAGCAATCAATACCTCAAAAGTTTTGGTGCAATGTCGTTGATACTTCAACGTACATACTTAATCGAGTCTTAACTAGACCATTCTTAGGTAAAACTCCATATAAGTTACTTCGAGGCAAAAAGCCTACGTTAAATCACTTTAGAGTCTTTGGTAGCAAATGTTTTCTTCTTAACACTAAAGATTACCTTACAAAATTTGATCCTAAATCAACCGAAGGTATCTTTTTAGGTTACTCTCCTAATAGCAAATCTTACGACATACTAAATAAAGAAACAATGAAAGTAGAAGAGTCATTAAATGTAAAATTTGATGAAAGTCCACCCAAACCTTCTCCACCTCTGTCGATGACGAGATTGTCGAAAGTGAAGCTATAGTAATAAAGAAAAAGATAAATGAAGAAGAAGAAGAACCTTTAAATAAGAGTGAATTACATAAATCGTCCTTGTGGTTTGCTATAAATTACGGATCTTGTCCCTGTGGTTTTTTTTTAGCGGGTTTCGTCCCTGTGGTTTACAAAAGTTACGGATCTTGTCCCCCGTCTGACCCGGTCCCAAAAAAAGGACCTCCCTTGCAAATACTTTCTAACGTGAGTGGCTAATGTCATATTTTGGTGTTAACGATCGGAGTTAATTACATAAATCGTCCTTGTGGTTTGGTAAAAGTTACGAATCTTGTCCCTGTGGTTTATTATAATATTTAAAAAAAAAAAAAAACTGTTTTTTCTTTTAAAAAAAATTAATTTTATTAAAAAAAATAAAAAGAAATTAAAAAAAAAACAAAAAAAAACTTTTTTTAATTTTATTATAAAACGAATGAAGCCGTATAAAAAAACGTTTTTATACGGATTTCTCTATTTTTACGTTTCATTTGTTTTTATACGGTTTCGTTCGTTTTTGTATGAAAATGTATGAAAACATTTTTGTACAAAAATGTACGTTTTTGTATAAAAATGTATGAAAACATTTTTTCATACAAAAACGAACGAAAAAATGTACGTTTTCATACAAAAACGTACATTTTCATACAAAAACGTACATTTTAAACAAAAAAAAACGTACGGTTTTGTTTAAAATGTACGTTTTTGTATGAAAAACGTACATTTTAAACAAAAAAAAAACGTACGGTTTTGTTTAAAATGTACGTTTTTGTATGAAAATGTACATTTTAAACAAAACCGTACGTTTTTTTTAAAAAAAAAACGTTTTTGTATAAAAACAAATGAAACGTATAAAACGGAAAAAACCGTATAAAAACGTTTTTTTATACGGCTTCATCCGTTTTATAATAAAATTCAAAAAAAGTTTTTTCTTTTTTTTTTCTTTTTTTTTTTTTTAATAAAATTAATTTTTTTAAAAGAAAAAACAGTTTTTTAAAAAAAAAATATTATAGTACATTTTAAACAAAACCGTACATTTTAAACAAAACCGTACGCTTTTTTTTGTTTAAAATGTACGTTTTTGTATGAAAATGTACGTTTTTGTATGAAAACGTACATTTTTTCGTTCGTTTTTGTATGAAAAAATGTTTTCATACATTTTCATACAAAAACGTACATTTTTGTACAAAAATGTTTTCATACATTTTCATACAAAAACGAACGAAACCGTATAAAAACAAATGAAACGTAAAAATAGAGAAATCCGTATAAAAACGTTTTTTTATACGCCTTTATTCGTTTTATAATAAAATTAAAAAAAGTTTTTTTTTTTTTTATTTTATTTTATTTTATTTTATTTTTTTAATAAAATTAATTTTTTTTTTAAAGAAAAAACAGTTTTTTAAAAAAAAAATATTATAATAAACCACAGGGACAAAATTCGTAACTTTTACCAAACCACAAGGACGATTTATGTAATTAACTCCGATCGTTAACACCAAAATTTGACGTTAGCCCCTCACGTTAGAAAGTATTTGCAAGGGAGGTCCTTTTTTTGGGACCGGGTCAGACGGGGGACAAGATCCGTAACTTTTGTAAACCACAGGGACGAAACCCGCTAAAAAAAAACCATAGGGACAAGATCCGTAATTTATAGCAAACCACAAGGACGATTTATGTAATAGCAAATCTTACGACATACTAAATAAAGAAACAATGAAAGTAGAAGAGTCATTAAATGTAAAATTTGATGAAAGTCCACCAAAACCTTCTCCACCTCTTGTCGATGACGAGATTGTCGAAAGTGAAGCTATAGTAATAAAGAAAAAGATAAATGAAGAAGAAGAACCTTTAAATAATGAACTCGTAAATATTAAAGAGTCCAAAGATCATCCCGTAGATAAGGTCATAGGAAAGTTAAACGAAAGAACCTTAAGGTCTCAAGTCCACAACCAAAGTAGCCTATTTTGTTTTGTTTCAACCATAGAACCTAAGAATACACAAGAAGCCATAAAAGATGCAAGTTGGGTAATGGCAATGCAAGAAGAATTAAATCAATTTGTTTCTAATGATGTTTGGACACTTGTTCCTCCACCCAGTAATCAAACCATAATAGGAACCAAATGGGTTTATTAAAACAAGTTAGATGCAAACGGAGTAGTGTCTAGAAACAAGGCTAGACTCGTTGCCCAAGGGTATAACCAACAAGAAGGAATAGACTTTGATGAGACATATGCCCCCGTGGCTAGATTAGAGTCGATAAGAATACTTCATGCTTATGCTTGTGCTAATGATCTTAAGCTTTATCAAATGGATGTCAAAAGTGTTTTTCTAAATGGTTTTACTAATGAAGAAGTATATGTAGCTCAACCTCCGGGCTTCATCGATTTTGAAAAACCCAAACATGTGTATAAATTAAAGAAAGCCCTTTACGGTCTTAAACAAGCTCCAAAAGCTTGGTATGATAGACTTAAGTCATTCTTAATCAAACACAACCGAAGCCGAATACGTCTCCACCGGCAAAGCATGCCAACAAGCACTATGGATGAAACAAGCGTTAGTTGACTACGACATTCATCTAAGAGACATAGCCATTCTATGTGACAACAAAGGTGCCATCGATTTAAGCAAGAATCCGGTATTACATTCTCGCACAAAGCATATATAGATTCGTCATCACTTCTTAAGAGACAATGTTCAAAAGGGGAACATCTCTATTGAGAAGGTAGCGTCCGAAGACAACATACCCGACATCCTCACCAAACTGTTGAAGCGGGAACAATTCAATCTACTTCGTCTTGGTCTTGGTCTCATGGAACAATCGTCGTAACTTATTTTCTCTACAAGGTATGTAAACACTAGCCTTCTTCTTTCTGAGTCTAGGATCTCTATTTTACGCACAACTCACAAGCAATACGGGAATTTTCAAAACCCAAGATAAGTTTTTTTTTACTTATAACTCATAATTTTTCTATCAAAATAAGTACAAGTTGCAAACATATAATTACATACACATCCTCTTTTCAAAGGATAAAACAATTTTTATTCACACATAGAAATCTTTCTTGCTTTCTAAAAAGATACATCTTCCCGTATCAATTTCACAAAAGCAATTTCTCACATCTAGGACAAATCACTTTTTCATTATTAATACAACGTAAAAACCCGTTTTCATTGCATCTCATGTCTTTTGAATGCTAAAGGGGACACATAACTAATATGTGTTTTCGGGTACATTCATTTAAGCCACAATGAATTAGGAGCATTGGTAGCACTGAATTACGTACTCAAGTACTAAATATGTGTTTTCGGGTTATCTCATATAATAGTATGCTTTTTTCACTTCTTGTTTATTTTTCTTTTCTTCTTAGGAGTCGAGATAACCGCAACTCCAAATAGTTTGCATATAGGCACACACTAGGAAAAAATGTTTCCAAAAGGAAAATTTTGTGTTGCCTGAATCACCAGTCCCACGGATCCCAGCCTTAATGCTGGACGGATCCCTCAAGGGAAGGAACTGTGGGATCCGTGAGACAGAAGCTAGTTTTATCTTCTATCTTTCTCATTTTTTTTGGAGTATGGTCTTTAATGCTTGTGTTCTCATGATCACATGCCTTAAATTCATATCTAATCATTAGATTTTAATCCACATTTTGGGTCAAGCATTCATTACAATGCATTGTTTTTCTATATATAGGACTCCCAAAATGCTTGCATAATTCATCTCATCTTCACAAACAAACAACACCATGACATCCAAAAGATCTTACAACTTAGATAAATCACCTAGTACAAACAATCATCTTCATGAAATCCAAACTTTTGTACTCCCACCTTCCAAAATACCACAATCAAACTCTAGGATATCCGCAAAGATTAGCATCCGGCCTTGTCGCTTAGCAAAACCATCATCGAATGGCTCATCACCAATAAATAACTCACCATAAGATGTTCCCATAATAGCACCTCCTTCATCACCAATAAGTACACCAACCTCATCACCTAAACTCACTCTTTTGGAACTCCTTACGACTCCAACAAGATCTCACCAACCAAAACAAAAAGAAATAGCCTTTTTGACACCTCCCACTTCTCCAAACACAATTTTCAATGACCTTGAATCATCACCACCCTTAGCTCCCATTAAGCTACAAGAACACCTAGGTTCTTTTCCACCACCACTTCCAAACATTCTGGACTTTGATCCGTATTTTCCTATTTTTCCACCACATCTTCCGCAACTCACAAATCAAAACAACCCGAAAAACTTCCGCAATCATTACCTACATCACTTACATTGTGAACATTGCCAAACCACTAGGGATATTGCAATAGAAGTTAGGGAAGAAATGCGATTCATACTCAACCTCATTCTTGATCGCATCAATACCATCACTCATCAAAACCTCCATCCATAACCTAATGCAAGCATGGAAGGAATCATTATTACTATTTTCTATGTTTAGTACTTTTCTTTTGAGTCATTTTCAAGAACAAGTCTTGTTCTTATTTTTACATGCTTGTATGTGGCATAAATACCACGACACTTTGTTGTTTTATTACAAGGCCTTGTTTACATACCTTGGCTCCCAATCTTGATTCTCGTCAATCACAAGATTACTTATGCATGTTACTACTAACCTTTTCTTTGTAGGATGTTTTTTATTTTTCTTCACTTGACGCCCCAATTTAGGGGGAGCTCCCGTCAATGGGGAGTAAGCGATACGTGGACTATTTTTCCACATTTTATTTCTTCGATGGGTTAAATTTTTGTTTCGACAAAAAGGGGGAGAAGAAGTAAAACTTAGGGGCTTTCAAAACATACATCTATTCTTAAGTTTTACTCATCATAACATTATGTGTTGTCATCAACAAAAAGGGGGAGATTGTTAATACAAATAAACCGTAAAAACGTTTATTAATATTTTGCGATCTCTTTGTGTTTTGTTGATAACAAATATAATGTTATCTTAAGTACAATTATAAGGATACATGTTATTTTTTGTAAAGCATTTACATATAGCCATTTAATACAAATTGTTGTAATAAATCATTTGTTGTAATAGTTTATTAGGATGGGTAAAAATCATAACCCATGGATCATATCCATAACCCATGGTATTGACCCATACCCACTTGACTAGATACATTGTATCTAAAGAAATACCCATGGACCAACCCATAACCCATGACCCATAACCAAAAAACCCATGGGCAAAGAGGAGCGTCCCACGGATCCCTAGGTTTACACTAGACGGATTCCTTGTGGGAGAGATCCGTGGGATCCGGGGAACAGTGGCAAGTTTTGCCTATAAATAGAGAGCAATTTCTTTATTCTAAACCACCCCTCTTCTTACTAATTCTCTCATATACTCTCATTCTCTTCTAACAAAAGATCACTTGATCTAGAGAGTTGTTCTTCTTTCTTTCTATAGTGATTCTCATATAGTTCCTTCTCTAAGGCGAGATCACAAGCATTCTACAAGTCATCTAAGCAAGGGGTCCTTGATTGATTTGTTCCTCCACAAGATTTCTGTAGCAAAGATCTTTTATTTGATATTTCACATAGTCGTTGTGTAATAGTCGTGTTGGTTTAGTCCACCGTGTTACGGACTCGGTATTTAGCTTTGTACCAGAAAAAGGTGTAAGCAACGTTGTGAAGGCTTCTCCGCCAAGTTGAAGGAGTTTGTTGACATAGTGCTTGAACTCTCGAGTAGGTGACTCGGGGAGTAGAGTAGGGCAAGGAAGGTGTCCTTGTAGCCGAACCACTATAAATCGGTTGTGTCATTTCTATCCCTTGATTTATCATTAGATCTATACTTTCTCTACATCCATACGATTTCACATAATATCGAATCTAAAGTTTTTGAAACTAACTTAAAATCGTAAAATCTATTCAACCCCCCCCTTCTAGTTTTCTACATCATCCAGACCAGATATTATGTTTGATGTGTGTGCATGTGCCAGATTTCAAGTCACTCCTAAGGCTTCACACTTACATGTTGTGAAGAGGATTTTTAGGTATCTAAAAGGTCAACCTAAAATAGGTCTTTAGTATCTTAGAGAGTCTTCATTTGAATTGGTGGCGTATAGTGATAGTGATTATGCTGGGCAAGTTTAGATAGGAAATCAACAATAGGTGGTTGTCAATTATGAGGGAACAGGTTGATATCATAGCAATGTAAGAAGCAAACTATGGTGGCCACTTCTACAACTGAAGTTGAATATGTGGCTGCTGCAAGTTGCTGTAGACAAGTACTATGGATCCAGAATCAGATGCTGGACTACGGGTACAAATTTATAAATACCATGATTTTCATTGACAATGGCAGTACAATTTGTATTATTAAAAATCATGTTCAACACTCTAAAATAAAACACATAGAGATTAGACATCATTTCATAAGAGACTGCAATGAGAAAAAGCTAGTTCAGGTTGTTAAGATTCATACTTATAGCAATTTTGCAGATTAACTAAATCTTTTGATGTTGGGAGGTTTCAGTACTTGGTTGCAAGTATTGGAATTCTTAATTCCTAAAGTTTTAATCTCTTAGTATTTTTGTAATAAAAAGGATTTGTACTGCTAGTTTTGTCAATTGGTACTGCTATGTATAATTTGTACTGCTAGTGCAAATTAAGTTTGTTTGTATTAGAAATGTTAGTCATAATTTATACTGTTATGAATCACATTCTTTGGTCTGTGGTTTTTTGGTTTTAGACTAACATTTGCAAGATTAGCAAAAGCAGTATGATTGGAGACATTGATGGAAAGCAATGGAGGTGCTTTGGTTGCTTGGTTTTGGAGGGACTGATTCATGATAGAGAAGATCTGAGGACATCATTTAAAATCTTTCTCTTGAAGTCAGTACTATGTTTGCACTAAACATGTATTGATGGTTATGTTAATACAAATAAACCGTAAAAACGTTTATTCATAATTAGCATCTCTTTGTGTTTTGTTGATAACAAATATAAAGTTATCATAAGTAAAATTATAAGAATACATGTTATTTTTGTAAAGTATATACATTTGGTCATCTACATAAAATGTTATAATAATTCATTTGTTGTAATAGTTTAATAAGATGGGTAATATCCAAGACCATGACCCATACCCATGGAGCTAATCCATAACCCAAGACTCATGACCCAATGTCTAGATACATTGTATCTTGTTGGGTACCCAAGGCTCATATCCATGACCCATGACCCGGTTTGCAACCCAAAATCCGGACTGGTATAACCCAATTTGCCGGATCCCTGAGATTGCACTGGACGGATCCCCCAAGTGTGCTATCCGCCGGAAACGGGCTACAGTAGAGATTTTTGCCTATCAATAGTGAGCCATTTCTTCATTGTAACTCACCCCTCTTTTTACAAACTCTCTCATATATTATCTCTCTCTTCTAATCTCAGATCTCTTGATCTATCTAGTGGTTCTTCTTTCTTTTGTTGTGATTCTCATATAGGTCCTTCTCAAAGGCGAAATCACGAGATACTACAAGTCATCCAAGCAAGGGGTCCTTGATTGATTTGTTCCTTCACAAGATTTCTGTAGCAAGATCTTGTATTTCATATTTCACATAATTGTTGTGTAATAGTTGTGTTGGTTTGGTCCGCCGTGTTAAAGACTCGGTATTTAGATTTGTACCGGATAAAGTGTAACGGACGTTGTGAGGCTTCTCCGCCATGTTGAAGGAGCTTGTTGACATAGTGCTTGAACTCTCGAGTGGGGAACTCGGCGAGTGGAGTAGGGCAAGGAAGGTGTCCTTGTAGCCGAACCACTATAAATCACTTGTGTCACTACTCTCTATCATTTACTTTACTTGCTTTCATTATTTACTTTACTTATTGCTTTACACTTTCTATCCATCCTTACCAATTCACATAAGATCAAATCTAAAGTTTTTGAAACTAAACTTAAAATCGACAAAACTATTCAACCCCCCCTTCTAGTTTTCCACAATTGGTATCAAGAGCAAGGTTTACAAAAGTTTTAAAGTAAATTGTATTTTAAAAACTTTTTGATTACAATGAGTTTTGAAAATTATAAAGAAGGGCAATCTATGCAACGACCTCCACTACTTGAAACAAATGGTTTTATTTATTGGAAAAATATATGTGAAACTTATGTGAAGTCAAAAGATATTTATGCCACATATAAGCATGTAAAAATAAGAACAAGACTTGTTCTTGAAAATGACTCAAAACAAAAATACTAAACACAGAAAATAGTAATAATGATTCCTTCCATGCTTGCATTAGGTTATGGATGGAGGTTTTGATGAGTAATGGTATTGATGCGATCAAGAATGAGGTTGAGTATGAATCGCATTTCTTCCCTAACTTCTATTGCAATATCTCTAGTGGATTGGCAATGTTCACAATGTAAGTGATGTGGGTAACGAGTGCGAAAGTTTTCCGGGTTGTTTTGATTTGTAAGTTGCGGAAGATGTGGTGGAAAAATAGGAAAATACGGATCAAAGTCCGGAATGTTTGGAAGTGGTGGTGGAAAAGAACCTAGGTGTTCTTGTAGCTTAATGGGAGCTAAGGTTGGTGATGTTTCAAGGTCATTGAAAATTGTGTTTGGAGAAGTGGGAGGTGTCAAAATGGCTATTTCTTTTTGTTTTGGTTGTTGATATCTTGTTGGAGTCGTAAGGAGTTCCAAAAGAGTGAGTTTAGGTGATGAGATTGGTGTACTTGTTGGTGATGAAGGAGGTGCTATAATGGAAGCATCTTGTAGTGAGTTATTTTTTAGTGATGAGCCATTCGATGATGGTTTTGCTAAGCAACAAGGCCGGATGCTAATCCGTGCGGATATCCTAGAGTTTGATTGTGGTATTTTGGAAGGTGGGAGTACAAAAGTTTGGATTTCATGAAGATGATTGTTTGTACTAGGTGATTTATCTAAGTTGTAAGATCTTTTAGACGTCATGGTGTTGTTTGTTTGTGAAGATGAGATGAATTATGCAAGCATTTTGGGAGTCCTATATATAGAAAAACAATGCATTGTAATGAATGCTTGACCCAAAATGTGGATTAAAATCTAATGATTAGATATGAATTTAAGGCATGTGATCATGAGAACACAAGCATTAAAGAACATACTCCAAAAAAAAAATGAGAAAGATAGAAGATAAAGCTAGCTTCTGTCTCACGGATCCCACGGATCCTTCCCTTGAGGGATCTGTCCAGCATTAAGGCTGGGATCCATGGGACTGGTGATTCAGGAAGCACAAAATTTTCCTTTTGAAAACATTTTTTCCTAGTGTGTGCCTATATGCAAACTATTTGGAGTTGCGGTTATCTCGACTCCTAAGAAAAGAAAAATAAACAAGAAGTGAAAAAGCATACTATTATGTGAGATAACCCAAAAACACATATTTAGTACTTGAGTACGTAATTCAGTGCTACCAATGCTCTTAATTCATTGTGGCTTAAATGAATGTACCCGAAAACACATATTAGTTATGTGTCCCCTTTAGCATTCAAAAGACATGAGATGCAATGAAAACGGGGTTTTTACTTTGTATTAATAATGAAAAAGTTATTTGTCCTAGACGTGAGAAATTGCTTTTGTGAAATTGAGACGGGAAGATGTATCTTTTTAGAAAGCAAGAAAGAATTCTATGTGTGAATAGAAACCGTTTTATCCTTTGAAAAGAGGATGTGTATGTAATTATATGTTTGCAACTTGTACTTATTTTGAAAGAAAAATAAGAAAATTTATGAGTTATAAGAAGAAAAAAACTTATCTTGGGTTTTGAAAATTCCCGTATTGCTTGTGAGTTGTGCGTGAAATAGAGATCCTAGACTCAGAAAGAAGAAGGCTAGTGTTTACATACCTTGTAGAGTCAAAAAGTAAGTTACGACGATTGTTCCATGAGACCAAGACCAAGACGAAGAAGGTTGAATTGTTCCCGCTTCAATGGTTTGGTGAGGACGTCGGCTATGTTGTCTTCGGAAGCTACCTTCTCAATAGAGATGTTTCTCTTTTGAACATTGTCTCTTAAGAAGTGATGACGAATCTCTATATGCTTTGTGCGAGAATGTAATACCGGATTCTTGCTTAAATCGATGGCACCTTTGTTGTCACATAGAATAGCTATGTCACTTAGATGAATGTCGTAGTCAACTAACGCTTGTTTCATCCATAGTGCTTGTTGGCATGCTTTGCCGGCGGAGACGTATTCGGCTTCGGTTGTTGATATTGCTAATGCCGTTTGTTTGTTAGAGAACCAAGATGTTAAACAACATCCCATAAAAGTACATACCCCACTTGTACTTTTTCGGTCAACATAATCACCTGCATGGTCAGAATCTGCATATACAATTGTTTCTACTCCCGTGCCCTTAGGATACCATAATCCTAATTGTGTTGTACCCTGAATGTATCTAAATATCCTTTTTACGGCTTCTAGTTGTGATGTTTTAGGGTCTTCTTGAAACCTAGCACATAGACAAACACTAAACATGATATCCGGCCTACTAGCCGTGAGGTAGAGAAGACTACCAATCATACTACGATATTTTGTATAATCAACGGATTCGCCGTCTTCATCTTTTGGGAGTTTGGTGTCGGATGACATTGGTGTCCTAATTGGTTTTGACTCTTCTAAACCGAATTTCTTTAACATCTCTTTTATGTATTTAGATTGATTAAAGAAGATAACATCTTCTACTTGTTTTATTTGTAGACCAAGAAAGAAACTAAGTTCTCCCATCATACTCATCTCGAACTCGTCAAGCATTATTTTAGAGAAATCATCACACATGTCTTGACAAGTGGATCCGAATATAATATCATCTACATATATTAGAACTATGATTATATGTGACTCTCTTTTCTTAGTAAAAAGTGTGTTGTCAACTAACCCCATGGTATAGTTGTGTTTGATTAAGAATGACTTAAGTCTATCATACCAAGCTTTTGGAGCTTGTTTAAGACTGTAAAGGGCTTTCTTTAATTTATACACATGTTTGGGTTTTTCAAAATCGATGAAGCCCGGAGGTTGAGCTACATATACTTCTTCATTAATAAAACCATGTAGAAAAGCACTTTTGACATCCATTTGATAAAGCTTAAGATCATTAGGACAAGCATAAGCAAGAAGTATTCTTATAGACTCTAATCTAGCCACGGGGGCATAGGTCTCATCAAAGTCTATTCCTTCTTGTTGGTTATACCCTTGGGCAACGAGTCTAGCCTTGTTTCTAGACACTACTCCATTCGATTGTGGAGTGCGAGGAGCCGAGAAGTTGTGAGTAATACCATTAGCGTCACAAAAGGCTCCAAATTGCACTTCATTATCGAATTCCCTACCATGATCCGTTCTAATAGCCACTATAGGACTTCCTAGTTGTATTTGGATTTTCTTGCTCAATATTTCAAAGTAATTAAACGTTTCAGTTTTGTTCTTTAAAAATTTTGTCCATGTGTACCTAGAGTAATCATCCACTATGACCAAAGTGTAGTAGTTGCCTCCATAACTTTGGATAGCGGATGGACTAAATAAATCCATGTGTGGTAATTTTAGACACTTAGTTGTAGACACCATATTTTTAGCTTTGTGACTAGAATGGACTTGTTTTCCTATATTACACGCATCACAAAAGTGATGTTCATATTTTAACTTAGGTAGATCTCTTACTAGATCTTTGGATGATAGCGATTGAAGAACTCGCATATTGGCATGACCCAATATTCGATGCCATAAGGTCAAAGTATCATCCATAGAGGTAAGAAAAAGTTTGTCTTTAGGTTCATTACCGATTTTAATGACATAGACTCCATGTTTCCTAATTCCTCTTCCTATGGTTATGCCATTTTTTAATATCTTACTACCGGTTTCGGTAAAAAGTACATTGCACTTTTTATCACATATTTGTCCTATACTTAAGAGATTAAAGTTTAGGTTTTCTACGTGACACACATCGTCAATGGTTAGAGATTTGTTAGAAATCGTACCTTTACCGATGATTTTACTTTTGCTATTTCCAAACACCACATTTCCTCCATTGAAGGATTCATATGTGGAGAATAGATTTTTATTGCCGGTCATGTGCCTCGTGCACCCGCTATCCTTGACCCATTCATCCGGATCTAGGTCGACCTTTAAGCACACCTAAGAAAACAATTAACTCAAAATTTTGGTCCCCATTTGTTCATGGGTCCATTAGTGTTAAACATTCCATTCATGTTAGACATGTATGGATAAGGTGAATATGCATTCCATGGTACAAAGTTTTGAAAAGGAAAACCATTTTGCATATTTGGTTCCATCCCATTTGATGGTTACTTCTCGGGTAAACATTATTAGGTCTCCTAGATGGATTAGGTTTTGAAAAAGATGGAGCTTTGTTTCTTGCAAAAATAGGATTATATTTTGGAGGTGGTTGTCTAGTGGTAAAATGAGTTGGTTTCTTCTTATTAACAATAACAAAATCAGTTCGAGATGAAGAAGCTATGTTGTTACCACTGTTTGCTACAGCAGACCCACGGATCCCTGGCTGAACACTAGCCGGTTCCCTTTTTATGGGATCCGTGGGATCCGCCACAACAGTGGCTTGTTTTTCTTGTGCCTTAACAAATTGTGTTTCTTTATTTTCACTAGATGATGGATCAAGTTGTTGAATACCTAAACCTTTTTGGTTGTTTCCGGTTTTAACACTATCTAATATCATATCTAAAGTATTCGTACTCATTCTAGCAATTTTAGAATCTAGTTGATCAACTAGTGTTTGAAGTTGAACGCAAAGTTCACATTCACCACTTGCTATTTTACCCTTTTCTAGACGTTTCAATTTTTCTTTTAATTCTATGACTTCTTTATCTAAACGTTGGTTTTGACTTTTTAAAAGCTTGTTTTTGTTAATTAGTTTTAAGCTAATATTGCAAAGTTTGTCATATTCATTATGCAATGAGTCGTCATCTAGTGATGAGCTACTATAGTATTCGTGACATACCTCGTCATTTGCCATGAGACAAATTTCTTCGTCCTCCTCGTCGCTCATTCCCCACGTGCCGCTCACGAACACCTTTTGATCATCCCGTTTGGGACACTTACTAATAAAGTGGTTTGGGTCCCCACATTTAAAGCAAGCACGATCATCCCTTGGCTTCTCGTCCTCTTTGCTTTTCCGGAATCCTTTCTTGTCGTCATACGGTTGTTTGACGTATCTTCCCCACGTGCCGCTCATGAACGCCTTTTGATCATCCCGTTTGGGACACTTACTAATAAAGTGGTTTGGGTCCCAAAATTTAAAGCAAGCACGATCATCCCTTGGCTTCTCGTCCTCTTTGCTTTTCCGGAATCCTTTCTTGTCGTCATACGGTTGTTTGACGTATCTTCCCTTTACCGCCATAGCATACTCCTCGTCGTCACTATCCGAAGAGGAGTTCTCTTCATCGCTTGAAGCCTTTTTGGCTTTAAAGGCAAGATATTTGTGTTTCTCTTTCACCTTTGAGGCTTCGGAATCTTTAGCAAGGACAAGCTCGTAGACTTTTAAGTTGCCTATGAGTTCATCAAGGGTGAGAATTGTCAAATCTTTTGACTCTTCGATCGCCGTCACCTTGGATCTCCACTTGGATGGAAGTGCCCTTAGATATCTCCTAACATGGTTACGGCTAGAAAAAGATTTATCAAGTGCTTGTAAAGATGTAATAATAGTATTAAAATTAGCAAATGAATGATCTATAGTTTCCTCATCCGATATTGAAAATTGTTCATATTGTTGAACAAATAAATCAATTTTATTATTTTTAACTTGTTGATTACCTTGATGAGTTACAACTAAAGAATTCCAAATTTCTTTAGAGGTTTTAAGCATAGAATTCTTCAAATTCCTTTTTGGGTAAAGCATTATACAAAACCATTTTAGCTTCACTATTTTTAGAAAGCTTTTTCTTCATTTCATCATTTAGTTTATCATGAGGTATGTTAACTAAATTTCCTTCACTAATAATGTACCAAAGATCAATATCTTTAGACTTCACATACGTTTCGAATCTATTTTTCCAATATATAAAATCATTAGTTTCAAGTAGTGGTGGTCGTTGCATAGATTGCCCTTCCTTGTAATTTTCAGAACCCATAGTGATCAAAAAGTTTTTAAAATATGGTTTACTTTAAAACTTTTATAAACTTAGCTCTTGATGCCAATTGTGGAAAACTAAAGGGGGGGGGGTTGAATAGTTTTGCCGATTTTAAGTTAGTTTTAAAAACTTTAGATTCGATATTATGTGAAATCGTAAGGATGTAGAGAAACTATAGATCTAATGATAAAGCAAGTAAATAAAGTAAAGCAAGGGATAGAAATACAACCCATTTATAGTGGTTCGGCTACAAAGACACATTCCTTGCCCTACTCCACTCCCCGAGTCACCTACTCGAGAGTTCAAGCACTATGTCAACAAACTCCTTCAACTTGGCGGAGAAGCCTTCACAACGTTGCTTACACCTTTTTCCTGTACAAAGCTAAATACCGAGTTCGTAACACGGTGGACCAAACCAACACGACTATTACACAACAACTATGTGAAATATCAAATACAAGATCTTTTTTACCGAAATCTTGTGGAGGAACAAATCAATCAAGGAACCCTTGCTTGGATGACTTGTAGAATGCTCTTGATCTCGCCTTAGAGAAGGACCTATATGAGAATCACTATAGAAAGAAAGAAGAACAACTCTCTAGATCAAGTGATCTTTTGTTAGAAGAGAGTGAGAGTATATGAGAGAATTAGTAAGAAGAGGGGTGAGTTAGAATGAAGAAATGGCTCTCTATTTATAGGCAAAACTTGCCACTGTTCCCCGGATCCCACGGATCCCTCCCACAAGGGATCCGTCTAGTGTAAACCTGGGGATCCGTGGGACGCTCCTCTTTGCCCATGGGTTTTTTGGTTATGGGTCATAGGTCATGAGTTATGGGTTGGTCCATGGGTATTTCTTTAGATACAATGTATCTAATGAGTACAATGTATCTAATCAAGTGGGTATGGGTCAATACCATGGGTTATGGATATGATCCATGGGTTGTGATATTTACCCATCCTAATAAACTATTATAACAAATGATTTATTACAAAAATTTGTATTAAATGGATATATGTAAATGCTTTACAAAAGATAACATGTATCATTATAATTGTACTTAAGATAACATTATATTTGTTATCAACAAAACACAAAGAGATCGCAAAATATTAATAAACGTTTTTACGGTTTATTTGTATTAACAATCAGGTTGTCATCCAGTCTGTGTAGATGTTAATACATTAGATCCCTGTGCTCATCAGTGTTGGCATTGAGATTAAGCACTTCTGATTTCAGATCAGCATAACTGGAAGCTGCTTCAACGTGCTGATCCCAGAGAGTATCAGTAACACCATTATATAACTTCCTGGAAGCCTTTGTGATCCACATAACCAGCTGTCTTTCAGCCAGTGGAAGAATGTTGTCATACTTTTTGAATTCCTCAGGACAGGATGAAGAAGAGGAGTCAGATTCATTATCATCAGGCTGAGCAGGTGACTCTTCACTCTCTTGCGGATCAGGCTGATGCTCTTGTTCTTGTAATTGAACATCAGCGTCCATTTCATCTCCAGTTGAGAGTATTTCTTCTTCACTGTCAGCAAGTTCTTCATCAGAAAATAAGATGTCATTGACCTTAGCAAAAGTTAACAAACCAGTGGTGGTGATGGGTTCCATATCAGCGGGTGGTATTTGTCCCTCTGAGTCTTTGTCCCCCTGTGACCCCTCAGACACTGATGGGTTTTTCCCAGTGCCTTCGCCGGAGTCAGGATTGGTTATGAGTTCCGTATCGGCGGGTTGTTTCTTTCCCTCCGAGTCTTAGTCCCTCTGTCCTCCTTCAAGCAACTTGGACAAAAAGAAACGAAATGGATCTAATTGTACTTCACGCTCCATGTCCGCGAGGATCCCACCAGAGCGCCTTCCACTTCTAATAGGCCACGAACTAAAGGATCCTGTTTAATTTACTAATTCGTGTCCTCCTTCAAGCACTGGTGGGTATTTCCCAGTGCTATCCTTAGAAGCGGTGGCAGTGATATCCCTATCAGTGGGTTGTTTGTGTCCCCCTGAGTCTTTGGGATCATTCGTTTTGCCCTCAAACAAAAGCGTGGTTTTGCGAATGTCCTCCTCGAGCTGAGTGGAAGGCGCTCCCCTACCAGCGGGTTGTTTGTTTCCCTCTGGATCTTGGGGAGTAGTAGTTGGGACCAAGGGCACTGACTGTGATGTATCAGTGTCCTTCATTGTCACCGGGGTGGATGTTGCTTGGTCACCCTTGGGTGTCTTTTCGGTCTGGGACTTTTTGTGCCTTTTAGGCTGTGCTCCAGAAGTCTCGGGCCCTAAGACTTGGGTTTGGTCTTAGTCCGAGTCTGAGACTTCCCCTTTCTCTTTTTAGGAGCAGGGTTTGGAGACACGGAATCCGCCTGGTTGTTTACAGCAACCATATGCGCCGTCAATTCTATATATCAGTGACCAGGGATGGGTTCTTTTGAAAATTTGATGCACTCAGGGTGGTTGGTAAAGCACCATGTAGAAAATCCTGAGTGTAGTTGCAACCCAGTAACACTTGCAAAGCACAAGAAACAAATCTAGGGTATGAAACGTATTTCGCCCTAGTTTTGTGTTGTAGCTTAGTTAAGAGATCACTGTAAATGATCTCCCCCATGTCGACATTAGTACCAGTCATCAAGCAGTAGGCCATCATCAACTGAATAGAATTTATCTATTCAGTGGATGAGTGGTTCCCGCCAAGAACCTGAATCACAAATGTGAACAGGATCCTCCAAGCCACGGGAAAGGAGTTCTTGGTGACTAGGGTTTTGTCCAAAAGTTTTGGATCAAGAGCAATTTTTTCTAACTCAGCCTTTACAATGGCTGGTTTAGGGAGAGGAACATATTTTCCATAGTTGTAATCAAGCCCTGTTGATGAACAAAAAGTTTTGAAGTCCAGGGTGACAATTTGTTGCCCATTTAAAATAGTGAACCTGATCAGAAACTCCTTGAGGGGTCTTGGTATGTTCTCATCAGTGGAGGGTGTCGGGTCATAGGCCACTGCAGTTGCCCAGAACTCCCTGAGGAAGTTGTGGTACAGTATAGATGGGGACTGGGTAAAGGCCTGTTTTAGTGGGCAGTTCAGTAAAAATTCCATGATTCCCTTATAGGCTGGGACATCATGTGGGTATTCAAAGTTGCCTATAACATTATTTGTTTTGAAATCAACATTTTCAAGACCGCCTACCCACTGAGGTGCAAACTGAAGAGACTGTGTTCTTGCCATTTCCATTCAGAAAAATTTTAGGGTTTTGAAAAAATTTCTTGACAAGAACAATCAAAGAGGTTTGAGTCTCTTGAGTTTTGTGATGAAAAACCTTTTGTAAATTTTTTACAGAGAAGATTTTACTGAAAACTGATTGAGGATTTAAAGAACACACAAAGATTTCTGGGTTTGAGAATTGATTTTGACAGAGTTTTGATGCAGAAATAATTTGTGTGTGTTTTAATGTTTTGAGAGGGGTATTTATAGAGTGGTGAGAAAGGTATATTTTGCACTTATTAGGATTTGTAAAGTTGGTTTTTGAAAACGTTTTATTTACCTCAATTAATGCCACCACTCCACCATCCGCAGTAATTTCCCGGTTTTCAAGGGAACAGTTGCAGTGCATAGTAAAAGTGCATTTTGCAGGATTAAAATATCCTAAGGATATTTGTTGTGAGAGAAGGCATTTAATGCCAAGTGGGATGAGGTAAGGTTTGAGGGACCCTTGACATGAGTGACAGAAGGACATAGAGACATATATTCCTATACTAAATTGATATGTTTACCAACCTAGGACATTTAAGTAACTGAAATACTTGGTGCATTTAGTTACTCATTCAATGCTCAATATCAACTGTCAGGGTCCCTGAATGAGTCTTACTCATTCAGTGAGAAGGTTGTTTTGGGGTTTTGTTCAGGGAGTATGGACCATTTCAGAGAGAACTCACTGAGATTGGGATTGATTTTCAGGTTGCTGACTTTCAATGTCAAGCATTCCTAATTCAGCTTTCAATCTCCTGAAGGTAGGTTCATCTAAGGGTTTGGTGAAGATATCAGCAATTTGATATTCAGCAGGGATGAAATGAAGTTCTATGTCTCCTTTCATTATGTGGTCCCTGATGAAATGATATCTGATATCAATGTGTTTGGTTCGTTGGTGAAGGACAGGGTTGTTGGAGATTGCAATAGCACTGGTGTTATCACAGAAGATGGGTACCATTTTGTAATGGATGTCATAGTCACTGAGTTGACTTTTCATCCATAATACATTGGCACAACATCCTGCAGCAGCCACATACTCAGCTTTAGCTGAAGACATGGCAACTAATTGTTGCTTTTTAGCACTCCAACAAACCAGCTTTCCTCCAAGAAATTGACAGGACCCTGAGGTACTTTTTCTGTCCATGTTGCAGCCTGCATAATCAGAGTCAGAATACCCTTTGAGGTCAAATCCTGAGCACTTTGGATAGTAAAGTCCAAGGCTTGGAGTTCCCTTCAGGTATCTGAGGATTCTTTTGGCTGCAGTGAGATGGGATTCTTTGGGATTGGACTGATATCTTGCTATTAGACAGACTGAGAATTGTATGTCTGGTCTGGAAGCAGTTAGATACATCAGTGAACCTACAATCCCCCTGAAATGAGTTTGGTTAACTGATTTGCCAGTGAGATCAGGTCCAAGGTTGTTAGGAGGGACCATTGGTATCTTCACTGAGGCACAGTCAGAGATCTCATATTTCTTCAAGAGATTTCTGGTATATTTCTATTGACTGATGGAGATTCCTTTATCAGTTTGCCTGATTTGTAGTCCAAGGAAGTAAGTGAGTTCACCCATCATGCTCATTTCAAATTTCTTTGTCATCAGTTTTTAAACTGTTTGCAAAGAGTGTAATTTGTTGAGCCAAAGATGATGTCATTAACATATACTTGGACTAGTATCACATCTTGTTTTGTCCTATAGATAAACAATGTGTTGTCTATCTTTCCTCTGATAAACTTGTTTTAAATCAGGAAGGCTGAGAGAGTTTCATACCATGCTCTGGGAGCTTGTTTAAGTCCATATAGGGCTTTGTCAAGCTTGCAGACATAGTCAGGGAATTCACTACTCTCAAAGCCAGGAGGTTGCTGAACATACACATCTTCCTTGAGTTCACCATTCAGGAATGCACTTTTCACATCCATTTTGTAAACTTTGAAGTTCATGTAAGTTGCAAATGCAAGAAAGATCCTGATGGCTTCCATTCTTGCAACATGAGCAAATGTCTCATCATAGTCAATCCCTTCTTGTTGACTGTAACCTTTGGCTACAAGTCTGGCTTTATTTTTAATGACAATGCCGTTTTCATCAGTTTTATTTCTGAAAACCCACTTCATTCCTATGATGATGACATCCTGAGGACATTTGATCAAGGTCATGACCTTGTTTTTATCAAACTGTTGAAGTTCTTCTTGCATAGCCTGAACCCAGCTTGGATGTTTTAGAGCTTCAGTGACACTTTTGGGTTCTTTTTCTGATAGAAAATCAGCATATAGACATTCATTGGTTGAGGCTATAGTTAACTTAGCAGCCATGCTTCTAGTAAGCATGCCTTTAGTGGGTTCACCAATGATGTTTACAAGCTCAATGTCCTGAGATCTTGTCCACTTACTTTGTGGTCTAGGATCTGAGCTTGAGGAGGTCACTGGAAACTCAGGAGTGAGTTCAGGTGCAAGAGCCACAAAATCATTTAGATCATCTGTTGAGATGCTTTGTTCAGGTTGGGGTTCATGAATCATAGGTTCCTGAACAATCGGTTCAGTATTACCTATCCCAGTAGGGACTGATTGATTATCAATGACTTCACCGATAGTTGGTTGAGGAAGGTTGTGGGGTAAGACATAGTATGAGATGTCAGCATCAGCTTGATATGAGGAATTGATTTTAGTGTTGAACTCATCAGGAGGATATCTTGATGAGTCATCAATTCCTATTTCCTCCACTGAGGTATTGGTAAATCTGATACTTTCTGAACTTTCATCAAAGGTGACATGGAAGGTTTCGTCAACTTGTTGTCTTCTGGTGTTAAACACCCTGAAGGCTTTAGAGATCAGTGAGTAACCCAAGAAATATCCATCATCAGCCTTTGCATCAAATTTGCCTAAGTGATCCTTGTGATTGTGAATGAACACAGGACACCCAAACACATGAAAGTAGCTGATATCAGGAAGTCTTCCTTTAAAGATCTCATATGGGGTTTTGTTATGTCTTTTAACAATGATTGACCTGTTTTAAGTGTAACAGGTTGTTTTGAGTGTAACAGGTTGTTTTGACTGCTTCAGTCCAGAAGTGCTTTGAAAGTACTGAGCCATTTAACATAGTTCTTGTAGCCTCAATGAGAGTTCTGTTTTTCCTTTCAGCTACCCCATTTTGTTCAGGGGTGTAAGGAGATGATAATTTTTAGGAAATTCCCTTTTCATCACAGAAATTCTCAAGCTCTTGATTTCTGAACTCGGTACCATTGTCAGTTCTGATTTGCTTCACAGTAATGTCATTCTGATTTTCAATCTTCCTGATGAATGACATTATGGTTTCAGCTGCCTGACTCTTCTTGGAAAAAAAGTATACCCAAGTGTATCTTGAGAACTCATTAACAATGACAAGTGTATACTTCTCATGCTGGATTGATCTTGGATTGACAGGTCCAAACAGATCCATGTGCAGGAGGTGAAGGCAGCTTTTGATGGAGAAATTTTATTTTGTTTTGAATGATGCTCTGTGATGTTTTTCTTTTTCACAGGCTGAGCATGGTTTGTCGGTTGCAAAAACCAATGATGGTAAGCCAAGGACTTTGTTTTGTTTTGCCAAGTTGTTGATGTTTTTTAAATTTAAGTGAGAGAGTCTCTTGTGCCACAGCCAGTTGACAGTTTCAGTGGCTTTGGCAAAGAGACAAGTTCCATCTTGAGAGAGTGTTGACATGTCTAAGACATAAACATAATCTCTCCTAGGAGCTGTCAAAACAACTTCTTTGTTGGCATTGAAGATGGTGCCTTGTTTGTCATTGAATTGCACAATGTACTTAGCATCACATCATTGACTGACACTTATGAGATTGTATTTTAGACCATTGACATAAGCTATTCTAGAGAAAACTATTCCATTGCAGTATACTGAACCATAACCTTCAGTGGGACATGATGAGTTATCTCCAAATACTACCTTGGGTCCTGGTTCTTTTACATACTTGTGTAGATACTCCTTAACGCCAGTCATGCTTCTTGAGCATCCACTATCTAGATGCCAAATTGGCTCTCTGGCGTGTCTTTGCACAAATAGTAAAATGAATTAGTTTCTCTTGCTAACCCACATGCTAGTGGGCTTGGGTCTAAAGGTCTGCTTGAATTTAGAAATTGACTCATGGTCAGTGGTTGAGTGCATTGTGCTACCACATGTTTTGCATTTGCTGACTGAGGACGACTCAATGATGCGGGGTTGTTTTGAACTTCTCCTTGATTGGATGACACTGTCATGCTGGGATGTCTCATGAGCTGGATTTCCGCAAATATCACAGCAGGTGTTCATGCGACAATCATCAGGATGATGATCATTGAAGCCATAGTGTGGACAAGGAGGAAAGGGTTTTGCTCTATACATGTGAGTTTGTTTGGAGGTTGAAGCATGTTGATGACCAACATTGGTATGTCTTGCTTCACTGAATGAACTTACATACTGTAAGTCTGTAAGTGATCAGAAGTTCTGTGATCATCCTTTTTGCAGATCATACAAAAAAGGATTTTGTAGCAATTATCAGTGGTATGACTGGTATAATGGCACATATCACACTTCTGGCTGGGTTTGGTGTTGGATTTTGACCTTGATGAATTAGAGGAGGCTGACTTAGTTTCCTTGATTGAATCAAGAGCTTTTTCGATGGATTCCATCTTGTCAGTCAACTTCCTCACAAGTTCAGTCAGTTGCTGGATTTGGTCTGCTTCAGTAGGAACTGAAGATGTGGAGGTCTCAGTAGGAATAGATTCATCTTGGGTTGGTTTTGTTGGTCTTTTCAGGATGGTTCTACCAAGTCCAGATCTTTCTTTTGGTGAGTGAGGGTTAAATTGCAAAGGAGTAAGCTCAGAGCTAGGTGCAGCACCCTGAAGAGGTTTCAGGGGTGGAAGCGGTGTTTGTGATTCGGCTTCAGACTCAGAGATGTGGTCAGTACTACTGGGCATATCAGGGAGTCGAAGCATGCTCTTTAGAGCTTGGCTTTCAGGCTCTAGTATTCTTCCAGAATCAAAATTTGGAAGCTTACTCTCAGGGTTAACCCATTCAACCCAATCACTGGACTTGGGCATTGACAACATATTGGTGGTCATGCCACCAGACACAAATGGTTTTGGACCTTGGTCTTTATTGTGAGAATCAGGGAGATGATCTTCACCAATGATTCTCTTTTTGCTACTGGGGGCTCCCACAGCATCAAAGACCCTAGGATTCTTAGCAGTCCAACTTTCAATGATATCTTTTTCCTTTTTAAGTTTTTCCTAAAGAGCTTGATTTCTTTTAACTAGTTCAGTGTTTTGAATTTGCAGTGTGACAGCCTCAAGCTTAGCTTGTTTTATAAGAAGCAGTTCATCCCTTCACTTGTTTAATTCAAAACTTAACTTGTTGTATTTTGAAAAAAGATTTAATCGTAGCTCTTCTACAAACTTAAGGTCAACATTGATATAGTTCATAAAAGACTGCCAATCAGAGTCATCATCCATAGAAAGTAAAATATTTACCTTCTTCATTGTGATGTTGACCCATTCTCCATTCCTGGCATGATTCTTCCCAACAGCTAGCTTGTCCTCTTCTGAGAGAGCCATCAGTGCACTGACTTGCACCATTTCATCGTCTGAGGAGACTGGATCTTCATCCCAGTCGAAGACTTCAGCAACTAGGCCCTTGTTTTTACCCTGCACAGATTTAACATTGTTTGTTGTTTATGAGGGAGTGACCTCAAGCAGTGCTAGCTTAGCTTTGGCTTTCCTATACTTAGCTTCAAAATCCACAGTTCTATTTTGATCAGATTTGTTTTGAAAGTTCTGATGAGACTGATAGATTTTTTGTTGAAATTTGCTAAAGCCTGAGGACTGATTTGACCCTGATGGATTGTAAGAGGGTTCAGAAATTGTTTTTGAAAAATAGTCTTTGGCAAAATGACCTCTTTTGTGACACTTAAAACACTCAGTGTCCTCATTAGCTTTGGCATTAGAAAAACCTTTGTTTCTTTTTATAAACCTTCTAGAGTTAGCAAGGAGTGCCTTTTCCTGAAATTCGATGTTCAGGTCATTTAGGTACTCCTCGCTTGATCTCTCATCAGGCTCATCATCTGAATTTTCCTGAAAATCCTGAACCACACTGTTAGAATAAAAGGCACTAGAAATTGGTGTTGAGGTGGTCGTCAGGGACTTCTTGACTTCCTGAGACTTCTTCAAGTCAGGGTACCGTCTGTTGATGAGGTTTTCCTCATAGACAAATTTCCCATAAATTTCAGGAAGTTTAAGATTTTGGATATATATGATTAGCATTCCTAAGTCCCTGAGAGAAATTCAACCACTTCTGAGGGAGACTATTGACAAAACTAACATTGATTTCATGTTTGGACAACTTAACACCATTATTTGACAGTTCATTTAACAAAGTTTTGTATCGTGTGTAAGTTTGAGACAGAGTTTCTGGGTCCTTAGCCCTGAAGGTGTTATACTCAAGTTTCAGGTCCATAATCCTGTTCTCCTTGGTATCTGAGGGACCTTCATGACTGTGGACCAGGTTATCCCAGGTTTGTTTAGTTGTACTAAAGCATATAACATACTCCATAACATCATCATGGAGACAAGATATGATGATGCTTTTGAGCCTTTGGTCCTGGTTGACCACTCTCCTCTCGTCTTGAGTCCACTGAGCTTCAGGTTTAGGCAAACTATCAGCAGTCTTTGGGATAAATGGACTTTCATTAATACACTTAATGTAGTAAGGTTCCATCCCAGTCAAATAGCAAAGCATTCGCTTTTTCCATTTGTTAGATTTACCAACTTCGAGTTGAGGGGCAACTGTAAGATATTGGATTTCACAAACACATAATACATTCAATATATGGATCGAATTATGGAGTTTAGAGAGAGAAAGTAGTGTGGGAGCCTTTCTAGAGAGAGAAAGTAACAAAAGAAAGAAGGTTAGATTGAAAGGTCCAACCCTCTACCTTGGGAGGTAGAGGGTATTTATAGTTACATACTAAACGTCCTCCTTCGGACTGTGGATCAGGCATACAGTGGGTAAAGACTCGTCCGTCCTCCACGGTGTTGCACTAAACTAGATAACTAACTAAATAACTAGTAAATAACATAATTTTTACGAGCTAACTTATGCTAGACTATATTTGGGGTGACCGACTCTTCACTATGGAATTTCTAATTCCTAACAATTTCCCCCTAAGGGAGGTCACCTCATGTTTTTACATTTCGAATCCTAGCATTCTATTTTATCTTCAGTCTTGAGCTCGTAGACATTAATTCTTCACTTCAGAAATCTTTGTGCTTAGCAGTGATACTTCAAAGTCCGCATAGTTTTGTACTTTCAGTGGAGGTCTTTGAACTGATCCACATCTTGATGATCTTTGAGCTTTCATTGAGATCATCAACCACAGCAAATCTCTGACTCATCCTTTGTATCGCCAATATGTGAAGTTGTGACTTTTGGACCGACATGCTCACATTTTGGATCATGATATCTTCTCATCAGAGTAGCGGAAGCTTTAGTTGATTCATGATATTTGCAGCAGCGTAGCAGAAACATAGTATAAAAATATCTGAGCCAGGTTCTGTAGATATGCACAAGTCATGATTTCTTCAATTAAGTGTGGATGCTATGAGCATGCGGCTTTGGATTGACTCCTCAATTCTGATCAGCTGCAACCGTCCAAATGTACCTGCAAACAACAGTTAGCAATAAAACATACGAAAGTGTCTTTGATCACTTTTGTTGAATTGAGGTATACGGCCCACGGTTCCCCGTTGATCAGTACAAGTACTGCCTGTGATCAGGTATAATTCCGAAGAATCTCCTTGACAAGGTTTCGCAGCTGTTCTAGCTGTTCTCAAACTGGAACGTCTCAAAGAAGACAACACGGAGTGAGTGAACCAGCGAATTGAGATTCACTGATTGATGAAAAATTGATTTGAAAACTATCGCGTACTGCTTGAAGAAAGAGTTTTGCAATACGACGAAGGTTTTATGAGAAAGATCAATTTTCAATCAAAAATACTTTTTTTTTTGAAAGAGTACACATTCGATGTGCTAGAGAAAAGAAGAGATTTGCACACCGAACGATTTTTCCAAAAGTATTTTTTCAATCAGAGATACTTTTTGTGTTTGAAAACATGAATACACATTCGATATGCTAGAGAAAAGAAGATTTGCACATCGAATGGTTTTTACAAAAGTATTCGTCAATTCATTTCCTGGACCAAGGTTGATTCACGAGTGAATCGCCCCATCGTTTCTATCCAGTTGTCACAAGCTTGATCTTTAGAAAAGATCTCACATGTCATCCACCAAGAGCTTGTTTGATATTGGCTCTAGAAAGATTTCCATCTTCATCATGAATACTTTACATATCACTCGGATGTTTTGGCAATACCACAAGGATAATGCGTAGGACTCTTAATATATTCTTACTTTCCACATTGTGTGAAACAACAAGTCTTCATTAATTTTGTGTCCTAATGAGATATTGTGGATGATCTCTTGGCTCTAGACTCAATAGTGCACATTTGGTTTCCTATGCCGGAGACTAGGGAGAGGGTCTCCTTCTTCAATATCAACAATCTCTAAGAGAAAGTCGATAGATTATGTCGGTTCCCCGTAAGAATGAAACAAGCCCTTTTAAGAGGAACTTGAGTAGTTTGGGAAGTTAGGTGCATTGCGTCACTGGGTCCATGACGTCTTGTCTTCAATACCAGTGTTACCTTAGTAACCACCAGTAGCATATGTATTGAACCCGGTTTCTGCCCTAAGGTTGAATTATTAGAGGGCTATTTCTTTTCACCCTTTTTACATTCAATTCTTTTTCATTCTTCAACCCCTTCAGTGCTTACCGAGACTTCATTACTAGAGCCTTGTTGGGTTTGTTCCAGTTCTAACTCTATCTCTGTCCGCCATTTCTCATTTTTCTCCTTTTTTCATTATACCTAAGGACTCTACACTATCTAGTGGATTGTCCCTGGGTAGATCCCTCCGGCTCTGGCGGGATCGTGGGAACGAATACCTAACCTAACCATCCTTATAACACCATGCATAAAGTAAATTGGTCGGTCTTTTGGTATTGTTCTTTCCTTCTTGAAACCAATTGAAAAATCATTTGGAAAAAGAATCCTAAACTCAGAATTAAGAGATGAAATGTAGTTAGGATACTTACAATGATGTTATCTTCAGTGATTAGTGAGTGGGAAGATGACAATAATGAGCTTGGTTTAAGTTTTACACGTTTTGGTAAAGTGGGTTGTGAGGAAGAGGATGTTATGTATATAGCTGTTTTGCTTCTGTAGACACCACGGACCAGACGGCACCAAATATTTGGTTCCGTCCGTGTTGTCGTTTGGTGTCGTGGCTACAGTAGCAGATATAAGGCAAAATTGTTTTGGTTTGACTATTCTAATGTTTTAGACTATGTTTATCCTACATGTTTGGTTCCATTAACCCTAAACCAAGTCTAAGAAGATTAAAAGGTTCTCGTTTAAGAGGTTTAGTAAAGATGTCGGCAATGTTGTCTTCGGAGGATACTTTCTCGATTGAAATGTTTCCTTTTTGAACATTGTCGCGAAGAAAGTGATGACGGATTTCAATGTGCTTTGTACGAGCATGTTGAACGGGATTCTTGCTGAGATCGATGGCTCCTTTGTTGTCGCAAAGTATCACAATGTCGTTGAGATGAATTCCGTAGTCTACGAGAGCTTGCTTCATCCAAAGAGCTTGTTGACATGCTTTTCCGGCTGAGACGTATTCGGCTTCAGTAGTAGAGATGGCTAAAGCCGTTTGCTTCTTTGCAAACCATGAGGTGAGACAATGTCCAACAAAAGTGCAAATACCACTTGTACGTTTCTATCGACATAATCACCGGCATGATCCGAGTCGGCATACACTATGGTTTCTATACCCGTTCCTTTGGGATACCATAATCCTAAACACGTTGTTCCCTTAATATATCTAAAAATTCTTTTTAATGCTTCTAAGTGTGATGCCTTTGGGTTTTCTTGAAAGCGAGCACATAGACAAACACTAAACATAATGTCGGGTCTACTAGCCGTAAGATAGAGTAGGCTACCAATCATTCCTCTATATTTAGTGTTATCTACGGATTCACCTTCTTCGTCCTTGGTGAGTTTAGTGTCCGAGGACATGGGTGTTTTAGTTGGTTTGGAATCTTCAAGACCAAATTTCTTAAGCATGTCTTTTATATATTTAGATTGGTTAAAGAAAATACCATCATCTAGTTGTTTGATTTGAAGTCCTAGAAAGAAGTTTAACTCACCCATCATACTCATTTCAAACTCGTCATGCATGATTTTAGAGAAAGCATCACATAGCTCTTGACAAGTTGATCCGAATATAATGTCATCAACGTATATTTGAACAATAATAATTTGCGATTCCTTTTTCTTAGTAAAAAGAGTATTATCTACTAATCCCATAGTATATTTGTTATCAATAAGAAAAGTCTTAAGACGGTCGTACCAAGCTTTAGGTGCTTGTTTAAGGCCGTATAATGCTTTCTTGAGTTTGAAGACATGATGTGGTTTCTCAAAGTCGGTAAAACCGGGAGGTTGAGCAACATACACTTCTTCGTTAATAAACCCATTAAGCAAAGCACTTTTAACATCCATTTGAAATAATTTAAAATCATAAGCACATGCATAAGCAAGTAATATTCTAATAGATTCAAGTCTAGCTACAGGTGCATAAGTTTCATCATAGTCAATTCCTTCTTGTTGATTATAACCTTGTGCAACAAGCCTAGCTTTGTTTCTAGATACTACACCATTTTCGTCCATTTTGTTTCGAAAGACCCATTTTGTTCCAATTATAGTTTGATCTTTGGGTTTTGGAACTAGTTTCCAAACATCATTTCTAACGAATTGGTTTAATTCTTCTTGCATGGCAATTACCCATGATTCATCTTTTATTGCTTCATTTATGGTTTTTGGTTCAATGGTGGATACAAAACAAAAATGATTACTTTGATTTTGAGCTTGTGATCTTAAGGTTCTTTGATTAAGTTTTCCTATGACCTTTTCTAATGGATGACTTTTAGATTCTTTTATGTTGACAATTTCCTTATTTAATGGTTCATCTTCCTTGTTATTATTAATTTGACTTTCAATTATTTGACTTTCAACTAAGTCATCATCTACCAAAGGTGATGTCTTAGAGGGAGGTGGACTTTCGTCAAATGTTATGTTCAACGATTCCTCGACTATCATTGTTTCTTTATTTAGGACAATGTAAGCTTTACTAGTTTGAGAGTAACCAAGAAATACACCTTCATAAGACTTTGGGTCAAACTTGGTGAGATAATCCTTAGTATTAAGAATAAAACATTTACAACCAAAGACTTTAAAATATCCTAATGTTGGCTTTTTACCTTTATAAAGTTCATATGGTGTTTTGTTTAGGAAAGGACGTATTAGGACTCTATTTAAAATATATGTAGAAGTGTCAACGGCGTTACACCAAAACTTTTGAGGAATGTTTTGTTCATTGAGCATTGTTCTACTCATTTCTTGAATTGTTCTATTTTTACGTTCTACTACTCCATTTGATTGAGGTGTTCGTGGAGCGGAAAAGTTATGTGTTATACCATTTGTATCACAAAAGTTTCCAAATTGAGTTTCGTTGTCAAATTCACGACCATGATCCGTTCGGATCGACACAATTTTGACACCTAGAAGATTTTGAAATTTCTTGCTAAGTATTTCAAATTTATCAAAAGCTTCATTTTTGGTTTTCAAAAATAACGTCCAAGTAAACCTTGAGTAATCATCTACTATGACCAAAGTGTATAAGTTGCCTCCATAGCTTCTTATAGCGGATGGTCCAAACAAATCCATATGTAATAATTCTAGACACTTAGATGTGGACACCATATTTTTAGATTTGTGACTACTATGTGTTTGTTTACCAATTTTGCAAGTGTCGCAAAAGTGTTGGTCATATTTTAGTTTTGGTAAATTCCTAACCAACTCTTTTGAAGATAGGTTTTGTATAAGTCTCATATTAGCGTGACCTAAGCGTCTATGCCAAAGAGATGAGCTATCGTCTAAAGTTGTTAAGCAAAGTTTGTCATTTTTATCTATTTTCATGACGTATATGTTATTTTTCCTAACTCCTTTAGCTATGGTGATACCATCTTTTAGTATTTTACTACCATTTTCATCAAATAGTACTTTATACTTTTTATCACATAGTTGGCTAATACTAAGTAGATTAAATCCTAACCTATCCACATGAGCAACATTTTCAATAGTTAGAGAGTTATGAGCAATCGTACCTTTGCCAATGATTTTGCTTTTGAGATTGCTACCGAAAGTGACATTACCTCCGTCATACTCTTGGTATGATGAGAAGAGACTTTTGTTGCCCGTCATGTGTCGTGAGCATCCACTATCTTTTATCCATTCATCAGGTTCCAATCCAACTTTCAAGCATACCTAAGAAGCAAGTAACTCAAACATTTGGTCCCCAATATCTCATGGGTCCGTTTGGGTTAAACATACAATTTATTTGATTCATGTATGGAAATGATGGGTAAGGGTTCCATGGCATGTAATCTGGAGTTTGATATGGTCTAGGAAAGTTTTGATTCCAACCGTTGTGTTGGTAGTTAGGTTGAACGTTGTGGTTGCTCTTAGGAAAGGGGCGTTTGGCAAAAGAAGTTTTATATCGTTGATGAGTAGTTTTTAATCTAAATTCATTTTTAACAAGTCCTACTCCTGATATAATGGCTGGTTTTAGTTTAACATTATCATTGGTTTTCTTTGTTACTTTAACAAATTCAGTACGGTCCGTATTGCGAACATTCTGTTCTGTTGAAGTACCCGCGGTACCATTTTGCACAACGGACGGAACCCTTATTTTGGTTCCGTCTGGTCCGTGCTGTACTGCAGCAATTTTGACAGAATGTTCGTCCTTTTCGGCCGTTTTATTTTGACTCTTTGGAATTAATACTTCATTAAAACCTAGCCCATTCATGTCTCCTGGTGTTTTATGGATTTTAACTATTTCATCGGCAAGAGCGATGTTTTTGTTAAACCTTTTAAACTTAGAATTATTTTCTATTAAAACTTCTTGTGTGAGCTTTAGTTTTTCTATTTCAAGATTAAGCTCTTGACATGATTTATAATCATCGTCATTTGCTTTTCCTTTTTCAAGACGTTTTGCTTTTTCTTTTAACTCATATACCTCATTTTCCAAAAACTCCTTTTTGGTTTTTAGAAATTTATTTTTAGTTATGATTTTTAGACTTAGCTCACACAATTGATTATATTGTTTTTGCAAGGTGTCATCATCTATAGAAGAATAAGAAGAGTCGGAAAGTACCTCATTTGACTCATGTGCCATTAGAGCGATCTCTTCCTTGCTTGATTCTTCATCGTCTTCACTATCACTCCAAGCACCACTTACAAAAGCTCGTTGAGTTTTGCTTTTAGGTGGCTTGGGACATTCTCCTATGAGATGACTTGCATCACCACATCTAAAACACTTTCTTTCACCTTTAATCTTCTTATCATCCCGATCTTTTCGGAATGGCTTCTTTTCTTCTCGAGGTTGTCTTACAAACTTTCCTCTTCTTCTAAAGAACTTCTTGAAATCTCTAACGGCCATGGCATACTCCTCATCTTCACTATCGGAACAAGATTCACCATCATCGCTTGATTCCGCCTTTGCTTTAAGAGCAACGGATTTGATCTTCTCCTTTCTTCCTTTGATGATCTCCGAATCTTTCTCCATTATCATTTCGTGAACTTTGAGGTTGCCAATTAGCTCGTCTAGTGACATTATTGAGAGATCTTTTGATTCTTCAATAGCGGTCACTTTAGCTCTCCATTTGGGATGGAGTGCTCTAAGAAATTTCCTGACAAAGTTCTTACTACGAAAAGATTCATCAAGTGCTTTAAGTGATGTAATGATAGTGTTAAAACGAGCAAAGCCACAATCAATGGTTTCATCTTCAGGGATAACAAATTGTTCATATTGTTGAACAAGAAGATCAATTTTGTTATCCTTGACTTGTGAATTACCTTGATGTGTAACAATTAAAGATTCCCAAATATCTTTGGCGGTTTCACACATAAAAATTCTTTCATATTCTTTTCTAAGTAAAGCATTATAAAGCATCATTTTAGCTTCATTATTTTTAGCAACTAATTTCTTTTGTTCATCAACGGAAATATCCTTTGTTGTAGAACTAAAATATCCTTTAACAATAATAAACCAAAGATCTATATCTTTTGATTTTACATATGTTTCAAAACGGTTTTTCCAATAGATAAATCCATTGGTTTCAAAGAGTGGTGGTCTTTGCATAGATTGCCCTTCTTTAAAGTTTTCAGAATCCATGGATCGTTTCAAGTTTATAAAATACAAGTTATTTTAGAAATTCTTGAGCAACGAGGCTCTGATACCAATTGTAGAAAACTAGAAGGGGGGTTGAATAGTTTACCGATTAAAAACTTTGTTTTGAAACTTATTGAAAGATCAATTGATATTGATCTTAAGTGTGTTAATGAAATATGCAAGCAATATGTAATAAGTAAATAAGGAAAGAAATGATCAAACCACAACAAGTTGTTTATAGTGGTTCGGCCTACAAGGACTCTTTTTCCTTGCCCTACTCCACTCCCCGAGTCTCACACTCGAGAGTTTAACTTCACTAGTCAACAAGCTCCTTTCACCGGCGGAGAAAACCTTTACACTTCGCTTACACTATTTCCGACACTAAGCTAGATGTCGAGTTCTTTCCAAGGGTACAACTACTCCCATACACAATGTATTTTGAGGACTAAAATACTAACCACTCACACTCACAAGATTATGATGGTTTGATACAACAATGAAGTATGGATCAAGACTAGATCATACAACACTAAACAAACAAGACTTCCAACTTCTCGTTGAAGCTTGAATATGACTTGATCTTCTTTGCTACAAAAGAGATCACTAATATGATATGAAACTGAATTAGAAAGGTTAGAGAGAAGATATGTATGAGAGTATGTTAGAAAGGGATGAGAAACTACTTGGCTTGGCATTGCTATTTATAGCCAAATTGGACAGGAGCGTCCACGGACGGCGGACCCCTTAAAAGGGTTCCGCCCGTGTACCATTTTGGTACCGCCGGTCTGACAGTCAAGATATCAAATCTTGTCTAAAGTCAACTCTATCTAAGTGAGATTGTGCAAGATATGAAGAGTACAAATCTTCACAAAATATCTAATGGAATCTTCTAATGATTTCCATGATGTAATACATGATGTCAAATGTTGTATTACTATTTATAGAAATATGCAAATGCTTAAGTAGTGTTTGGTTTTAAGAACCTAACACATTCTACAAACTACTATCATACATAATGATTAGAGTCATATCAAGATGTTACTAATCATAAATGTAAATGCTTGAATGATGAATATATTGTTTGAGAAAGCTTGTTTTAATATCTAATAAACTTGACAAGCTTTAAGCTTTTATAAATTAAATTTACTTTTGTCGTTAACAAAACTTAGGCAAAGATCAAAAATATAAATAACGTTTAATGACGATATTTGTATTAACAAAATCATCATTACATATCTCTCCCCTGATGTACACATATCTCTCCCCTGATGGTTGCGACCTAATCGGAATCATCATTACATTGTGTACATGAAACAGTAACCGGAAGCACTTTATCATAAGTCATATAGAAGATGTCGATAAGCAATATCATCTCACATTCCAAATATTCTTCTCATATTTCTTTCTACTGAAGGCTGAGTTAACACATACCGAAAGTATCCAGAGACCACTTCCTCCCAAATGGTTGGAATAATACATCCTTCCCCCAAATAGTTAGAATAATATATCCTTCCCCCAAATAGTTGGAATAATACATCCTTCCCCCAAATAGTTGGAATAACACACCAAAGGCTACGAGTTAAACACTGAGTTTCTCTACGGTTATGACATTTGTCTTTCCCGGGATTACTTCAATAGAGAAGAAGTATTAGGTTCATCACGTGTACTCGTTGTGTGTTTAGATGTATGTCTCCTTCCCCCTTGCTGGTTTTGATACTTCAGAATCAACAAAACATTATACATACCAAATATTCTTGAAATAGAGAAGAACAAAATTAGCTCAAATGAATCTTGTGAGAATCAACTGCTACAGAAACTCTCTCCGACTATCTTAACCAACCCAAATGAAGAAAATTTGAAGTGACCACTGATGAAGCAAACCCGATATACCAAACTTGAAACTGAAGTAGAATTTTCCCGCAGGCTTGTGACTTATGCTTGCACTAAAGTTGGAAGAACGGTGTAGAGAATTTATGCTTCAAGCAAATCTCTAAGTACTCACTACTCAAACAAAGTATGAGACATTAACACCTCTTGTGATTATCCACACCGTCATCTGCATGTGATACTGAGTAAAACAACGTAACTCCTAATAGTGATAGTTAACCAGATCTTCAACCATCCACCCCGACTGCTGGTAACTAGATAAACCAAGACTTCAACTCAAATTCTAAAGCCCGAGCAAGTTATCAAATAAGAACACGCCTTTGTGAAAGTCAACTTCAATCTCAAATAAGTGATAAATGATTAACTCCGAAGTAATCAACTTGTGTCAAATGCCCAACACGTGAATAAACATAAAATAGGATGTACATTGACCCACTGAATGAACCGAAACAAATGATTACTCAACATCAATGCATTCTTCCTAAAAGTATACATGTAGAGACTGATCTGGAAGATTCACCAATAACTTTGAGCGGATGAGGTAGTCATTATATTCAATGTTCATTTGGTTGATTTAGAGAGTGCACATTGGAAGGAACAATAATCCGTGAAGATTTGGCAAAGGAATACCAAAGAGCGGATCATTATTCATGAACATTAATCCGTGAAGATTTGGTAATGGAATACCAAAGAGCGGATCATTATTCATGAGTGCAACTGCAATATTATGATAGTTATTATCAACGCCTTGAGGAATAACTGGAGATTGGGCTTCTTGAGTAGTCTGAGTTGTACTTCTTGGATGATCAACATTCGCTAGCGGTTGGAAATACTCATCAAACATATCTTGAAATAATGAATCCCAAACAATAAATCCCATTAATCCTTAGTAAGTGAAACATTAGGCGTTCGAGGAGAGTCGTATGACCATTATTCAAACATCCATCAACATGTAGTATATTCACTCTTCTCCCCCTCAAAAATTGCATCCTAAGTTGCCATTTTTGATTGAGTAAGTGAATAAGAATATACACCAATGAACGTAGATCCACTTGATGACTGAATGAGCATCGGAGAAACATGAAGCTTGTTGATGAAGAATGTCGTTGAGAATGGTCATAAACATGAAGATTTCTCTTCTTCTGAAGATAAAGCGCACTGAAGCGTACACCTTTCTTTTCTTTGAGGAACGGGGCCTGAAGTGTTATCTGCAGACGCCATAATGATGAAGTACGAGGCCTGAACTGATTTGAACAGACGTCATAGCCGAATGAATATCAAGATTGAGTTACTTGAACCCGTGAGTTATGAGATATCAATCCATTTGTAATCCATACTTTAAGCCAGTCCATGTAGTGAAGGATCGAAGTATCTGAAACTGAGTAAGGACTACCTGCACTAATATTACAAACTTGATTGCATATGTTTTGGTTAGTGACATTAGTATCCAAACCCTTTGGGGTTTCACAGGCAACCTTGATTTTGTCATCGGTAAACAGCTTTCCGGTAGGCATCCACCTAAGTCCAACATCCTTAAACATTTTACCAGACGGAATCCACTTATGGCAAGGTCTAGGATTGGTGACATTCTTATGCACAGTGGAAGACTTATCGTTATTCCTAGACTCCAAATATTTAGCAGTTGGGATCCATTTAGGCGAAGTTTTAGACTTGTTTTGCTTAATAACATGTTGAACCTTAGCCATGAAGGTAGTCTTAGTGGATTGTACCTTAGCATGAGAATTAGGAAAATGTTCTTATTCGGAAAAAACTCAAAATTTCTAGTTTCATTTTCTACATGCTTAGCATTCTTCTTCATATAACTACTCTTAGATGCAAGCCAACCCCTAGTCTTTTGAGAGTTCCTAGGTAATGGTTTACTACTACTAGCAGTGCCTTAAAATCTCATGGAATGCATCACCCTAGGTCTTGCACCTAAAATTCCGTCTTTTCGAATCTGTGCCTTTTTCCTAGCTTCTTCTAGATAATAGTTCTTCCACAAGTCATTCATATCATATGAATTCTGGGTTTTAACGCTTGGTTTTGACACTGTTTTCGAACTATTCCTACAGGTGTTGGGAGTAGAAGCATTATTCTTAGGTAACTTAGGTGAAGTGACTGATTTTGACAAAACTTTTATCGCATCAACTTGGGAGGCAAACCGTGTTTTTGAAAATTTTGGTCTTTCGGATATAAACGCAGTAGGCTGCCTAACAACGGACCGGTTTCTAATGGGATGAGAAACTGGTTTCCCCAAGGTTGATGGTTTTGTAAACTTAGTGTTCACACTTTTCCCTACAGTTTTCCTAAGCTCATTTTTAAGGCAATAATAGCGAAACTCTTTTTCCTGAAGTTGAGCTTTGAGTTCATCAATTTTTGCTATCAAAGAATTTGTTTGTTCCATTGACTTAGTTCTAGCTTCTTTGACAGAGTCACTTAGTTCTATGTGATGCTTTCTTAAAGACTCATTTTCCTTTAGTAATTTGGCCACACAAACTGCTAATTCATCATTTCTCATTTGAATATCATATATAGCATTAACATCAGAATTACTTGTAACCAAATTAATTTTCACATGCATACCAGAAATATGTTTCTTCAAATTGTTGATAGTCGAGTTTTTGGCTTGAAGCTGAGCTTTTAAATCATTTATTTCAAAAAGTTCACGAAATTCAGGAAGTTCCGGATTTTTACATGGTTTGTTAAGTTGAAAACTTTCCTCCTTTCTTTGTATTGCAATTTCAAGAGAAATGCAATATTTTTCAAGTTTTGAGAATTTGTTTGAAAGTTCATCAAAAGCCTTTTTATCAACCATATCATTTGTTTTGAATTTTTTAGTCTCAGCCTCAACCAAGGAACATATATCAGAATCATGTTCAGTATTAAGATCAGTTTGTTTAGGTACATTAGCATATACACTATGTTGAACAGTTAAGGGTACCTTATCACATGACACCTGTTCATTTGTCGGTCTGATATTTGCATCCACATCATGTGTAACAAGAGTCACTGAACTACTGGCTATTTCAAGCTTATATGTCTCTAAGCCTCTGTATTCAGTGTCAACTGATCCATCACCCGATGCCTTACTGGTCTCAACACTACAATTTATTGATTGCACTTGACATTCATTCACCAAACATTCATTCACCTTTCTGATTACTGTATCCACATCTTGTCTGACATGAGTTACTGAACAATTTGTTGCATCATTCTTTGTTGTCTCTGTTATTATGCATTCAGCAACATCCGATCTTTCAACTGATACATTACCCAACTCATCACAACTATCTCTCAACTGTACCCGACACTCATCCACTTTTTCATCATTCTGAATAACTTCCTCAATATACTTCTCCACATTATCCATGAGTTGGATTAATGTCTCTCTGAACACATTAGCTTCCATCCCAGTGTGATTCTTAAAGCACATTTCAGTCATCAGATAATCATAATCTGAAGTGTATTCCCTTTTGATGAATGACTGAAGTTGTTTGTTGATCACCTGAAGTGCAGCTTTAGAACTGGCTTCTTGAACCTTTTTCCTATTAAGTTGTTGTTCTAATTGTTCCAAGTTCAAGAACAATGTGCCAGTAATCGATGATAATTCTTGACGAAAGAGTGTAATACATGATCGTACAATTCCTATTGTGTATTTATCATCAATTCTAAGTAACATGAGGTGTGAATGAAGTTGTCGATAAGTTTCAATGCAACTTTCCTTACCCTTTGCAAGAGCATTCTGTAACCTTGACTGGTGCATTTCTGTCTCTTTAGATTCTAAACACGGAGATCTCACATCCTCATTGATTGATTCCATCATCTTTAACCGTTTAGTATAACTAATATTCTCATGGTTGTCAACAGCATCATACAGTTTGAGTACTTCTGAAATTACTGAATCAGGAGTGTAAGACATGATGTTGGTGTGTACACGGGACTTTACAAGTCTGTGTTTTAAACCGAGAAATAGAATCTTTCGCGGGATTTTACTAAAATCAAGACCAAACCGTAAGAAGGTGAGAAGTAGAATGTAGTAAAGGAACTAGAAGATGATAAGGAAGTGAAGATCAATTGGTGTTATAGTTGAGTTTGTGATATTCCCTAATTCTTTATATATACCCCCTATCTTATGCGAGTTATCCTGAAATAAATGATTAAGGGGGGCAGCGCGCCCCCGAAGGATTTTTCAGAAAATTAGGGTTTGAAAACAAGGGTTTTGTATGTTAGGTTTAGAGACACATCGCATGAATTTACAAATCACAGTCCTTGACAAGTCGCTTAACAGATAACTCGCATAAGACAACTCGCTTCAATAAGCAAGCAGACAACTTGCTTATGTGGGCAACTCGCATAGAACAACTTGCTTCAATAAGCAAGCAGACAACTCGCTTATGCGGGCAACTCGCATAAGACAACTCGCTTCAATAAGCAAGCAGAAAACTCGCATAGGCAACTCTCTTAGGCAACTCGCTTAGGCAACTTGCTTTAGATACGTTGAATCTAGACAAGTCGCATAGACAACTCGCTTAGCAGACAACTCGCTTAGGCAACTTGCTTAGGCAACTCGCTTTGATGAAAATAACCTCAACTCGCATCCAAGAAATGCTTAACGTGTATCAACTCGCATCCAATAAACATTCAAAAAACACCACTTTTCAATCCAAAAACAACCCAACCACAATGATTCAAGCCTTCCAAATCAAAACCTAAACACTTATAATGATTCTAAACACAAAAGTACAATCAAAATTCAAACTTTAACACTAGAAATTAACCAAATGATTCAAACTCTTCTAAACACTTTTAACCCCAAAAACCTTATGAAATCCACCAAAACAAAGAGCATGAAGGATGAATGATCAAACCATGGCTCTTGATACCAATTGTAAGATATTGGATTTCACAAACACATAATACATTCAATATATGGATCGAATTATGCAAGAGAGTTTAGAGAGAGAAAGTAGTGTGGGAGCCTTTCTAGAGAGAGAAAGTAACAAAAGAAAGAAGGTTAGATTGAAAGGTCCAACCCTCTACCTTGGGAGGTAGAGGGTATTTATAGTTACATACTAAACGTCCTCCTTCGGACTGTAGATCAGGCATACAGTGGGTAAAGACCCGTCCGTCCTCCACGGTGTTGCACTAAACTAAATAACTAACTAAATAACTAGTAAATATCGTAATGTTTACGAGCTAACTTATGCTAGACTATATTTGGGGTGACCGACTCTTCACTATGGAATTTCTAATTCCTAACAGCAACAGCTGAATAAGCTCCACCCTTTTCATCGACAAGTTGGGGCACATCAATATCAGCCATTAGGATCCTGATTTAAAAATGTCTTGAGCAGCTTAAAAAGGGTTTTATAATCAACCTGCTCTGATACCACTTGTTGTTCCCGTTTCACAATCGTATAAAAACAATTAAAGCAATAAACCAACTAATTGTGAACAATGACTGAAATAATGTAAGTAAAAACACACTGAATAATTTTCAACTTATATATTCTTTATTAGAAACAAATAAAAAAGAATACATTACCCAAGTACTTGTGGAATAGTACTTGAGATTGAAATGACAAAGTATGGTATCTCCTCACTAAGCTCAGGCTAAGTCTGAGCACAACTACAAAGGAACCACTGAGCTATCTCAGGGACAGAGTTGTATTTGGAGGAGTGAAAGATGGCTTGTGTGTGTGTTTTACAATTAATCCACAAGCTTAAAATCTTCCACTCCAACTCTTACGCTATTTATACAAGTATGGTTTTTAACTCTATCCTAGAGGACAAACTGACAGGTTACAGAAGACAAAATACTGATGTATATTGTCTCTGTTTACAAAGGCTATATTTGGTAAGGGACAAAGCAACTTTCTGCTTGTCAGCAGTGATACTGAGCCTTTCAGGGAAAGTTGACTTCTTGAGGATAAGCATTCCGTCTTATTCGCTTCAAGCTTAACCGTTTTGTCCCGCCCATTCTTTAGTCTTCTCAGCCTTTAGTCTTCGTCTTTAGTTTATCTTCAGTGGTAGTAGATGGTGAGGAGCTTCGGGATTCAGTGAGTTATTGTCATCACTCACTGAATCCACTATCTTCTTCTTGACTCAGTCTTCACCCCTTAAGTTCCGCCTTACTGAGTGGAGAGACTTCTTCTTTGTCTCTTACTGAGTATCCTGAAGACAGCTCACTGAGAGACTATGCGCTCAGTCACTTGTTAATGTTTAAGGGATTCAACACTTAGGGTATTTTCTATTCAAATCCTACACTTAAGGGGTTTGGGTATTCACTGAACCCAACAACGTTTAGAAAAGGGAAAGAAAGTAGATGGTGAATGTAAGCTTTGTGTTCAACTTCAAACGTTAGTTGATAATCTTGATTCCAAGATTGCTAGAATGAGTACTAATACTATTGATATAATACTTGATAGTGTTAAAACGGGAAATAATCAAAAGGGTTTAGGTGTTCAGGAACTTACTGCATCAACTAGCGAGATTAAAGAAACACAATTTGTTAAAGAAATTGAAAAACAAGCTATTGTAGTTTTGGATCCCACAGTTCCCTTGAAAAAGGAACCGTCTAGTGTAAATCCAGGGATCTGTGGGTCTGTACCAGCAAACAGTAGAAATAATGTAACTACATCATCTAGAACCGACTTTGTTATTGTTAACAAGAAGAAACCAACCCATGTTACTGTTAGAAATGTCAAACAACCACCTCCACTAAAACAAAATCAAAGTTTTATGAAAAACAAAGGTCCATCGTTTTCTAAACCAAACACATTTATAAGAAGACCAAATAATGTTTATCCAAGAAGTAACCACCATCAAATGGGATGGAATCCTAATGTACAAAACGGTTTTCCATTTCAAAACTTTACACCGTGGAATGCTTTCTCACCTTTATCATATATGCCTAACATGAATGAAATGTATAACACTAATGGACCCATGAACAAATGGCGACCAAACTTTTGAGTTAATTGTTTTTTAGATGTGCTTAAAGGTCGACTTAGATCCAGATGAATGGATCAAGGATAGCGGGTGCACGAGACACATGACCAGTAATAAAGATTTGTTTTACACATACGAATCCTTCAGTAGAGGAAATGTGGTGTTTGGTAATAGCAAGAGCAAAATCATCGGTAAAGGTACAATTTCTCACAAATCCTTAACCATTAACGATGTATGTCATGTAGAAAACCTAAACTTCAATCTTCTAAGTATAGGACAAATATGTGATAAAAAGTGCAACGTACTTTTTAGTGAAATCGGTAGTAAAATATTGAAAAATGGTATTACTCTAGGAAGAGGCATTAGAAAACATGGAGTCTATGTCATTAAAATCGGTAATGAACTAAAAGACAAACTTTGTCTTACTTCTGTGGATGATACTTCGACATTATGGCATCGAAGATTGGGCCACGCCAATATGCGACTTCTTTAATCGCTATCATCTAAAGAACTAGTAAGAGACCTACCTAAATTAAAATACGAACATCATTTCTGTGATGCTTATAACATAGGAAAGCAAGTCCATGCTAGTCATAAAGCTAAAAATATGGTTTCTACTAGTAAGTGTCTAGAACTACTTCATATGGATTTATTTGGTCCATGCGCTATTCAAAGTTATGGAGGTAACTTCTATACTTTGGTTATAGTGGATGATTACTCTAGGTACACATGGACTAAATTTCTAAATAATAAAACTGAAACATTCAATTACTTTGAAATAATAAGTAAGAAAATCCAAAGACAACTAGGAAGTCTTATAGTGTCAATTAGAACGGATCATGGTAGGGAATTTGAAAATGAAGTGAAATTTGGAGCTTTTTGTGATGCTAATGGTATTACTCACAATTTCTCAGCTCCTCGCACTCCACAATCAAATGGGTAGTTGAAAGGAAAAATAGAACCTTACAAGAAATGAGTCGCACCATGATTAATGAGCAATCTATTCCTCAAATATTTTGGTGCAATTTCGTCGACACATCAAACTATATACTTAACCGTGTCCTAATTAGACCATTCTTGGGTAAAACTCCATACGAGTTACTTCGAGGCAAAAAGCCTACGCTAGAACACTTTAGATTTTTTTGGTAGTAAATGTTTCTTACTTAACACTAAAGATTACCTAACTAAATTTGATCCTAAATCAACCGAAGGTATCTTCTTAGGTTACTCTCCTAATAGTAAAGCTTATGTTATACTAAATAAAGAAACCATGAAGGTTTAAGAATCCTTAAATGTAAAATTTGATGAAAGTCCACCTAAACCTACCCTACCTCTTGTCGATGACGAATTAATCGAAAGTGAAGCCATAGAGTCAAGGAAAATATAAAGAAAGAAGATGAACCATTAAACAATGAATTCATCAATATTAAAGAGTCTAAAGATCATCTCGTAGAAAAGGTCATAGGAAAATTAAATGAAAGAACCTTAAGATCCCAAGTCCAAAACCAAAGTAGTTTATTTTGTTTTGTCTCGACCATAGAACCTAAAAATACGCAAGAAGCCATAAAAGATGAAAGTTGGGTAATGGCCATGCAAGAAGAGTTAAATCAATTTGTTTCTAACAATATTTGGACACTTGTTCCTCCACCTAATAACCAAACCATAATCGGAACTAAATGGGTATATAAAAACAAGTTAGACGCAAATGGTGTAGTGTCTAGAAATAAAGCTAAACTTGTTGCCCAAGGATATAATCAACAAGAAGGTATAGACTTTGATGAGACCTATGCTCCCGTAGCTAGATTAGAGTCTATAATAATACTTCTTGCTTATGCTTGTGCTCATGATCTTAAGCTTTTTCAAATGGATGTTAAAAGTGCTTTTCTAAATAGTTTAATTAATGAAGAAGTTTTTGTAGCTCAACCTCTGGGCTTTATCGATTTCAAAAAACCTAACCACATGTACAAACTAAAGAAAGCTCTATACGGTCTTAAACAAGCCCCAAAGGCTTGGTATAATAGACTCAAATCATTTTTAATCAAAAACGACTATACCATGGGGGTACGTTGAGAATAAACTTTTCACAAAGAAAAAGGAATCACATATAATTATTTTTCAAATATACGTGGACGATATTATATTCGGATCGACTTGTCAAGACATGTGTGATGATTTCTCAAAAATCATGCATGATGAGTTTGAAATGAGTATGATGGGAGAACTTAGTTTCTTTCTTGGTCTACAAATTAAACAACTAGAAGATGGTATCTTCTTTAATCAATCCAAATACATAAAAGAAATGCTAAAAAAATTTGGTTTAGAAGAATCAAAACCCATAAGAACACCGATGTCATCCGATACTAAACTTACCAAAGATGAAGACGGTGAATCCGTTGATAACACCAAATACCGTGGCATGATTGGTAGTCTTCTCTACCTTATGGCTAGTCGGCCGGATATCATGTTTAGTGTATGTCTATGTGCTAGGTTTCAAGAAGCCCTAAAACTTCACACCTAGAAGCCGTCAAAAGAATACTTAGATACATTAAGGATACTACTCAATTGGGATCATGGTATCCTAAGGGAACGGGGATAGAAACTATTGTATATGAGGATTCTGACCATGCAGGTTATTATGTTGACCGAAAAAGTACAAGTGGTGTATGTACTTTTATGGGATGTTGCTTAACATCTTGGTTCTCGAAGAAGAAAACGGCATTGGCCATTTCAACAACCGAAGCCGAATATGTCTCCGTCGAAAAAGCATGCCAACAAGCACTATGCATGAAACAAGCGTTGGTTGATTACGACATTCATCTAAGTAACATAGCCATTTTATGTGACAACAAAGGTGTTATTGACTTAAGCAAAAATCCGGTGTTGCACTCTCGTACCAAGCATATAGAGATCCGTCATCACTTCTTAAGAGACAATGTTCAAAAGGGAAACATTTCTAATTAGAAGGTATCATCCGAAGACAACATAGCCGACGTCGTCACCAAACCGTTGAAGCGGGAACAATTCAAATTGCTTCTTCTTGGTCTTGGTCTCATGGAACAATCATCGTAAAATATTTCTCATTCTACAAGGTACGTAAACGTTAGCCTTGCCTTCTTTTCTGAGTCTAGGATCTCTATTTCACACACAACTCACAAACAATATGGGGATTTTCAAAACTCAAGATAAAAATTTTTTTCTTCCTTCTATACAAGAAACCTTTTCGAAATGCTTTCTAAAAAGATACTTCTCCCTGTATCATTTTCCTAAAATCATTCTCATGTATAGGACAAACCTTTCTTCATTCTTAATACAAAGTAAAAACCTTTTTCATTGCATCTCATGTCTTTTGAATGCTATAGGAAACACATAACTAATATGTGTTTTCGGGTACATTCATTTAAGCAAAAATGAATTAAGGAGCACTCAGGTTATCTCACATAATTATATGCTTTTTCACTTCTTCATTTATTTTTCCCTTTTTAGGAGTCGAGATAACCGCAAACCCAAATGGTTTGCATATAGGCACACACTAGGCATCATTGTTTCCAAAAGGAAATTTTTGAGCTGCCTAAGATCACCAGTACCACAGATCCCAGCTTTTACGCTGGACGGATCCCTAAAGGATCGGATCCGTGGGAACCGTGGTACAGAAGCAAAAATTTTCTTCTATTTTTCTCACTTTGGCTATAAACCTTCATATTTTCAACATTTTTTCACTAATGAGTATGTTACTTAATGCTTGTGTTCTCATGATCACATGCCTTAAATTCATATCTAATCATTAAATTTTAGTTCACAATTTTGTTTTAGCATTCATTGCAATGCATTATTTCATCTATAAATAAGGTTCCAAAATGCTTGCATATTCATCACTCTCAACCTCACAAACAATCATCATCATGTCATCCAAAAGATCCTCAAACATTGATGAACCATCTAGTGAAAAAAATACTTTACAAGAAATCCAAAACTTCATCCTACTACCTTCCGTAGTGCCTCCACCCAAATCTAGACGAACCGCACTACTAACTCTTCACCAAGTGACTACATTGTAGCACCTCCATCATCTCCCACAAGCTCATCACCACACTCACCTACCGAGTCTCTACCTAAAATCACTCTATCGGAACTCCTTAAGACTCCAAAAACAATCCCACTACCCGTGTCTAGTCTACCACCCACTCCATTTCAATCATCCAAAACTACCCAAATAGCTTCCAACTTAAACCCAAAAGAACTAGTCTTTTTCACACCACCAATATCATGGACTTTGATCCATACTTTCCAACATTTCCACCACATATTCCGCCTTCCACAAATCAAACTTACTCGGAAACAATCCACCAACACTACCCTCACCATTTACATTGCGAACATTGTCAATCCACTAGGGAACTTGCAATGGAACTAAGGGCCGAGATGCGATTCATACTCAACCACATCCTTGATCGCATCAACATCATCACTCACCAAAACTTCCATAATTAACCATATGCAAGCATGGAAGGAATGATATTACTATTTTATCTATTTGTTTTTTCTTTTGAGTCATTTTACAGAACAAACTTTGTTCTTAGTTTTACATTTTGTATGTGGCCTATATACCACTACACTTTGATATTTTATTTCACGCCTTTGTTTACGTACCTTGGCTCTTCATCTTGTTTCTCGTCCAATACAAGATTATATTACATGTTACTACTAACACTTTCTTTGTAGGTATTATATTTTCTCACTTGACGCCCAATTCTAGGGTACCGTCAAGGGGGAGCTAGTGCTTCGTGGATCATACTGTTTTTTATTCCACAATTTATTTCTTCGTTAGGTTCACTTTTTGTTTTGACAAAAAGGGGGAGAAGAAGTAAAACTTACATATACCTTCAAAACATACATCTAATCTTAAGTTTTACTCATCATAACATTATATTTTGTCATCAATAAAAAGTGAGAGATTGTTAATACAAATAAACCGTAAAAACGTTTATTCATAATTAGCGATCTCTTTGTGTTTTGTTGATAACAAATATAAAGTTATCATAAGTAAAATTATAAGAATACATGTTATTTTTTTTAAGTATATACATTTGGTCATTTACATAAAATGTTGTAATAATTCATTTGTTGTAATAGTTTAATAGGATGGGTAATATCCAAGACCCATGACCCATACCCATGGAGCTAATCCATAACCCAAGACCCATGACCCAATGTCTAGATACATTGTATCTTGTTGGGTACCCAAGGCTCATACCCATCCATGACCCATGACCCATGATCCGGTTTGCAACCCAAAATCCAGACTTGTACAACCCAATTTGCCGGATCCCTAAGATTGCACTGGACGGATCCCCCAAGTGAGGGATCCGCCGGAACCGAGCTACAGTAGAGATTTTTGCTTATAAATAGTGAGCCATTTCTTCATTGTAACTCACCCCTTTTCTTACAAACTCTCTCATATATTATCTCTCTTCTAATCTCAGATCTCTTGATCTATCTAGTAGTTCTTCTTTCTTTTGTTGTGATTCTCATATAGGTCCTTCTCAAAGGCGAGATCACGAGATACTACAAGTCATCCAAGCAAGGGGTCCTTGATTGATTTGTTCCTCCACAAGATTTCTGTAGCAAGATCTTGTATTTCATATTTCACATAGTTTTTGTGTAATAGTTGTGTTGGTTTGGTCCGCCGGACTCGGTATTTAGCTTTGTACCGGATAAAGTGTAAGCGACGTTGTGAGGCTTCTCCGCCGTGTTGAAGGAGCTTGTTGACATAGTGCTTGAACTCTCGAGTGGGGAACTCGGGGAGTGGAGTAGGGCAAGGGAGGTTTCCTTGTAGCCGAACTACTATAAATCACTTGTGTCACTACTCTCTATCCTTTACTTTACTTGCTTTCATTATTTACTTTACTTATTGCTTTACACTTTCTATCCATCCTTACGAATTTACATAAGATCAAATCTAAAGTTTTTGAAACTAAACTTAAAATCGGCAAAACTATTCAACCCCCCTTCTAGTTTTCGACAGGTTATTTAGTTACTCAGATAGTAACTGATCTAACTCACTCTTTACCATTCTATCTTTGTATAGTGTGATCAGTTTAAGGACATCTGGTATTGAGAACAGTGAGCAAAAGTGAATCTAACACATTTGTGTTAGAGGTAACACCTGCCACAAGCTGGAAACCCTGTCAAGAAAGCTCTTTTAATGAGTCTATCTGTACCCAGATAGTTTTTTTAACAGAAATTATTGGTTCTCACAAAACCAGAGGTTAAATGCAACCGAAACAGACTAAGTGTCTTTCTTTACACTTAATCCCTTCAAAAAGTTTGAGTGCAGTATATTTTTTAAAGAAAATTGAGTTTATACTGCTAAAAAAATGTTTTTGCAAAAGGTTTGTATTGCTAGGCAAAATTTTGTACTCCTAGCATAAAACTTTGTACTTCTGGATAACCGTTTGTCCTGTTTAGGTGTAACCATTTTTTACTTATAGTCGTTGAGTAATTTTTGTTATTTACCATACTTATAGGGTTTCTAATTTGAATAAATCACTTTCTTTATATATTCAAAACGATTTATTTTCTTTTAAGATACGATTTATTCAAGTCGGATACTCTCAAACCCTAAGTATCCTTTATAATTTCTCAATTCGCTAACAAACATCTTCAATTCATACATAAACGAACATATCCCAGCAGTCTAAAACAAACTTTTATCATAATGGCGAATTTGCAATTTGTTGATTAGAACAACCAGGTTGCTTTCTTGGAGAAAAAAGAGGAAGGTAAAAACTTCAATGAGATAGTAGATTTTCTAAACACTACCCACATCAGGTATGCTTTAACTATCAACCATACTATCAATGTCTCTCAAATCAAGCAGTTTTGGTAGACTGTTAATGTCAATACTATTGAGAATGGAGACAAAGAATTACATGCAACAGTTGATGGCAAACCAATAACTGTTACTTAGTCATCTGTTAGGAGGCATCTCCATTTAGCAGATGACAATGGTATTAGTGTTTTGCCAAATACTGAAATTTTAGAAAATATGTCCAGAATTGGGTATGACACATCTTCTCAAACCCTGACTTTTCAAAAAGGATGTTTTGCCTCACAATGGAGATTCTTCATTCATACTATCCTTCATTTCTTAAGTCCCAAGAAAACCTCATGGGAGCAATTTAGTAGCAATATTGCAACTGCTCTCATTTGTTTATCAACAAATAGGACTTACAATTTTTCCAAACTGATTTTTTATAGTACGGTGAAAAATGTGGATAACAAATTCAAGTTTTTGATGTATCCAAATTTTATACATATGATTTTGAATATAAGGAAAAGTAAGCTTCTATCCCATAAAAATGTTTATCCAACTCCTTGCCTAACACAAAAACTTTTCAGTAACATGAGTATGGCTTCTAAGGGGTTTAATGGGATAGTAATACCTCTTTTTGATACAATGTTAAACCTCGAGGGTGAAGGATCAACTAGCCCAGTTGAGTCCCAACACACACCCACAAGTTCATCTGGTACTCCATCAGCCTCGCAACCAACTTCATCACCTTATAGGAGTTCATCCAGAGAGTAATCTAATGTTCCTCAGCATAGATCTCCTTCTAATCCAAGTGTAGCAGATGAGGATGTCTCTGATAGATTATGAAGGGCTACCACTACTGTCTCAAGCTTAGAAGCTGGGCAGGACAGGGGTAACATAGCTAAGACCCAACCTATGGAAACATCTAATGTGTCAAGTCCTCATGGACTTGATACAGGTGATGGACTCCTCAACCAAATGGAAAATATAGGGCAAATGCCCCATGATGCACCTCTCCCAGGAGGTAACACACCTGGAAATGCTGAGGGCAGTGTGAAACTCAATGAATTGATGGCTATTTGCACCAAATTGACTCACAGGGTGACTGGCTTGAAGAATGAACTCAAGGAGACAAAGCTTTTGTATATTACTGCTTACAAAAAGCTTATTGTAAAGGTGAAGAAACTGCAGACTAAAATCAAGGCACTCAAAGCCAAAAGAAGACCAAACATTGTGGAGTCCTCAAGCTCAGAAGAAAGCTCAAATGATGATGTTGATTTGGATGATTCTTCCAAATAGGGGAGGAAGATACAAGACATTGATGCAGATCCAAATACTTCATTAATTCAAGAGGTTGGAGAAGATCAAGGGGAGGTTTAATGATGCAGATATGGGTGGTGATAGGCAATTTGATATAGAAAATGTTGAAGAACAAACTGAGCCTGTTAACCTCTAAGAACAAGACACAGAGCCAGTGAACTTTGATGCTCAAGAAAATATTGTAGATACTGCTACAAGTGCAAGATTTCAAGTTAGTACTGCTGACCAATTTAGTACTGCCGGTGCAGAGAAAGGTACTGCCAGTGCTGTGTATGTTAGAAGACAAAGGGTAGAAAAAGGAAAGGGTATTGTGATTGGAGATGAACCACCAAAGAAGGTCAAGAAAAGGGTTATAGCTCAGATTAGTTACGATGAAGAAGTAGCAAAGAAAACACATGAAGAAGAAGTTGCAAAATTTCTTGAAGAATAAAGGTTGGCAAGAGAAACATCTGAAGCACAAGAACAATATGATGCATTTTTGGCTAAAGAGTTACAAGAATAAGAATAAGCTAGGATTCATCATGCTGCACAAGTTCAATCTATAATTGATTCTGATGATGTGTTAAAGGCAAGACTCAGTGAACTTAAAGAAGATGAATTGTTGACCATTGAAGAAAAGTCAAGACAACTTGCTGAGTTAATAATTCAAGAAGAAAGGCTGATGCAGAACAAAAAGCCCAAGAGAAGAGAAGTAAACCACCATCTCAAGCTGTGCAAAGAACTACCATGATTTTGTACATGAGGAACATGGCTGGTTATACAAGGAAGGATTTCCAAGGTAAAAGCTTTGAAGAGATCAAGATTGAGTTTGAAAAGGTGTACAAAAGAGTAAATACTTTTACTCCCATGGGTACAGAAGAAGCAACTATGACTACAAAGAGGGCAGGTTTATCATTGGAGTCTGAATCTTCAAAGAGATAAAAGATAGATGTAGAAGTACCTACAGCAGAGGAAGAAAAAGAAGAGGAGTTAACTGATGAGAGACTTCAACAAATGATGGTTGTCATTCCAGAAGCTATGAATGTTGATCCAATACAGGCAAAATATCCAATTATTGACTGGGAAGTTTACATAGATGATTTTGGGAAATTCTGGAAGATAATTAGAGTTCGAGATAAATCTGAGGTGTACAAATTTTTTGAATACATGCTCAAAGTGTTTGACAGAGAAGATTTGATTAAGCTATGGAAGTTAGTCAAATCAAGATTCAACCTAACATAGATTGCAGATGTTAAAGAGAAAGAATTATGGGTTGAATTGAAGAGACTTTTCGAGCATGATCCAAATGACAGTTTATGGACTTTTCAAGCACATGATCTGGGAACAACATAGAAGTTGTATGATACATGTGGAGTTCACCATGTATCTACAAAAGATAAAGTTGATGTTTTCATGCTGGCTAAAAAGGAATATCCTTTGAGAGCTGGTATTCTCATTGTGATGTTGGCTGCTAAACTCAGAGTTGATGAAGAAACTAACATGGCAAGGGAATTACTAAAAAAGATTTATCATCAGGCTAAAGAAAAGATGAAAAGAAGATAATTGTTTGGAAGAATCCCCTCAAGATCAAGGTTGTAGATTTAATTCAAGAAACTTGCTGATTTGGAGATAAATCACAAGTTTAGGGGAGGATTGTTGGGAATTAAAACACTTAACAGTTTGTACTGTTGTAGATTACACTAACAGTACTAATTGAGTTAGTATTGCCAGAAGACTTTGTACTGCTAAGTCTGCTGAATGAAGATTTGTAACATCCCGCCTACTCAGACCACAATATTGTCCGCTTTGCCCGAAGGCTCACGGCTTTGTTTTTGTGGCCTCATTTGAAGACTTCCCGGCAGGTCACCCAAGCCAGTACTACTCTCACATGAGCACGCTTAACTGCCAGTTCCTAAGAACTCCACCCGCAGTAGACCACAAAACGCGTTGTGTCATTTAAGGCGAATGTTATCATATAAGCCCAACATCTCTCCAGGCCACAGCCGATGTGGGATTTGCCTAGGGTGTTACAAGATTTGTACTGCCAGTGATTGAAGACATGTAAAGAGATATGTATAGAAGATATTTAGGATATATCTTATATAGTTAGACTTATACAAATATTCTGCATGTTTAGAATATTGATAGTTATCTTGTAAAGGACTCCTTGTGCCTATAAAAGGAGATCATGGGTTAAGGTGTTAGATATATCTTTGCATACGTTTTGCTTCAAGGTTGTAAACCCTAGTGATAGTCAAATCACTCATATTATTTTCTTAATAATATTGAAGCATTTGGCTATAACTGTTTGTTCTGGCATTACTGTTACATTGTCTCATACATTGTTAATATTCTTCTAAGTATCAAATAGTAGATTCCGCATACTATTTGGTATATACTCAAATTATTCTAGCACAACGCTAAAGTGTGATTAGATCCTCACAGATGCTATGGTCGGTATTCATCATTGGCCACCATTGCGCAGACTCTACTACTGCAGCAAACAAATCGAACGAAAGCAAAAAGAAGATGTCTACAATCTACTCAGGATCGTCTCCATCCAACAACTTGAAACAAAAGAACAATTTGGATACACATATATGAAGAACGTTGTGGTGAAATGGCGATGAGAAAGAATACACTTTCAGTGAAACAGACTACTGGAACCTTAGCTTAAACGACATTGAATACATGTACTTAATCATGGTTCAAAACAAGCTACTTCACTTTTCGAAAAGTACTCAGTATTCCTTTGTTACATCTCTCCTGATCATTATCCGAAGCGTCATCATTCAAGAACGTGTTGAAGACCTTCAATTAGGAGTCGAAAGCTACCAAACGAAGCTAAATCTGACCAAACCAACGTTCGAGTATGAAGGGATTAAAGGGGAAGCACAATACACTTTGAAGAAGACACTGTCATTCGGATTCACCTACAAAAGTGACAAACAAGGCATCTACTTCATGGCATATGACGAAATTCATAAATTCTGTGATGTTACTCTTACGAAAGTACGTGATGGCTTGGAAGTACGACTCAAAGACCAAAAGAATCCAAAGGTTACGAAGAAAAGATGGAACTCCATTGAATCAAGAGAAGTCAAAAACTTCATTGACAAGATCAAACGTGTTCTAAAACATCGACAACAATTTAGGAGATTAGAGAGTTTTGTTGGACGACCACGTCGTGTTGATATCCAGACTTTTCAGAGACCAAATTGATTGATGCTGATATGTGACTGCTGCTGATGTGTAATAAATATTATTGGATAATCTCTATGTAAAAAATATTCGTAGGATAGGATAATATGTAATAGCTAGATAAGTAGAACTTGTAGGTAGACTTGAACTTTATTCGTAACATGTAATATGTAGGAACATCATGGCTTATGCATACATATCAGTGCATGACCCGTTAATTTTAAAGAAAGGACCTTGTGGTACGCTTCAGTGCCTCAATCCTGATATAAGGAGCGAAAGCTTCTCACTTTTATGCATAATTCACTTAAAAACTCTCAAACAACTTTTAAAAAGTTTTTTCAGAGTTATGTTCGAAAGACAAAGTATTCCCTCAAATGTTTCAAAGTTAAAATTAATTTCACTAATTTAGGGGGAGTACTTAAAACTCTTTGTTCTAAACTATAATGTTCTTGTGAAGTGATCCTCCCCGAATGGTTTTAAAACCTCAAAAAGCATATTTCAATCAAAGTTTTCAAAAACAACAAATATATGTTATTTTTTAGGGGGAGAAATATGTGATCAAAATATGTTGCTGAAGTTGTGGAATCTCGTAAGAGCTCATACCATTCAGAGAGTGGACACATACCATTCAGAGATTCAAACACAGAAACTTGAACTTATTTATGATTTTCTTCAGGCGTTTGTGATGAAAATGGCCCTACGTACACTTCTTAAGCTGTTCGGATCTGTTTCAATGCACGATTATATGTTACTATCGCAAGATATAAGGAAACGATTTTCTGGGGGCGCCAAAGATTCTGAATTAGGCAAGACATGGGGAAGCTTAACACGCAGGGTTTGTATTGAAATTGTAGTGCCAGTGTTGTTAATTACTTTTGTATTGGTATATCGATATACCATTCTAATATGGTTTTACTAAAAAAATGTTTAGGCAAGTTTGGGCCACTACCTGTAATTTTTGTATCAGTGTAATAATATTTATATAAGAATTTCTATTGCCAATTTTTATTATACTTGTATTGCAATAATGTTCTAATTATCAAATTAATGGCACATGTAGGCAATGGTGCTCAAGAACAGTGCCACAAAGAGAGACCTGCAGAAAAACAGTGGCTCTAGTAGTGACTTGAATAGTGACATCTTTAAATTTAGCGACGTGCATAGCGACATGTCTATGAAACAGTGACATAAATGGCGACATGATTTATCGATGTCGCAATTTTATAGCGACATACTATAGGAAGTTGTTATACTTGTCGCTATGTATGGCGACGTAATTTCGCAAGTCGAAAAAATCTGCAACTCGTTTACAGCGACCGAGGAGTTGATGTCGCTAACTATGCCGCAAGCCTAAAATACGTCACTAAAGATGTCGCTAAAACATTCACTAAAGGACCTTTTTCTTGTAGTGAAAAGGGCTGCGAATAAATAACTTTTTTTTTAGTTATGTACATTAGCAATAGTAACATTTTTGTAAACATAAATCAACTCTTTTTCGTAGGAGATTAAGGGTATGTTTGGCACGGAGCGGTGAGGAGCTTTTTGGAGCGATGAGCGGTGAGTAATGAGCATTTTAATTTTTAGTAGTCGTTTGGCAAGGAAGCTATGAGCTTTGCTAATTTTTAGGAATGCTCATTTTTCCAATGCTTTTTTAAGAAGCTGTGAGCGGTGAGCTGTGACTACTACTCACAGCTACTGCTCACTGTTCACTGCTACTGCTCACCGCTACTATTCACTGCTACTTTTGCCAAACACACCCTAAATAAAAAAATTGATATTTAAAACCATTCAAATTAACACATTACTCACTTTTAAAGGAAAAATATTTTCCTTTAATGTGCGGTTAAGATAGCAATCACTTCTTAGTGAGGCACTTTATTTTGCATACTCAAAAATCCTAGCATACTAAGGGATAAATCTCCACCTTCCATCTAGTTTGATTTAATGGTGGTAACTAACATAAGATTTATATGTCTAAACCTAAGTCCATGTTTTTTTCTTGTCTTTTTATTTTCTTTTTATCTTTCTTATTTATTTTCTCATTATTTGTATTTTTTTTTATCACTTTTTTTAATTACACGTTTTTATTTTTTATTTATTTATTTATTTATTTTTCGTTTTCGTCAGTTTTCATACGTTTTTGTCCGTTTTTTCCGATTTTTATACGTTTTCGTCTGTTTTCATACGTTTTCGTCCGTTTTCATACGTTTTCGTCTGTTCTCTTACGTTTTCGTCTGTTTTCATACGTTTTCATCCGTTTTCATACATTTTCGTCTGTTTTCTTACGTTTTCGTCCGTTTTCATACGTTTTCGTCCGTTTTGTTACGTTTTCGTCCGTTTTCGTCAGTCTTGTTACGTTTTTGTCTGTTTTCTTACGTTTTCGTCCGTTTTTGTCCGTTTTCGTCCGTTTACATACGTTTTCTTACGTTTTCATACGTTTTCTTACGTTTTCATCCGTTTTCATACGTTTTCGTCTGTTTTCTTACAATTTCATACGTTTTTGTCTGTTTTCTTATGTTTTTGTTCGTTTTCTTACGTTTTCGTCTGTTTTGTTACATTTTCTTCTGTTTTCTTACGTTTTTGTCCATTTTCTTACATTTTCGTCCGTTTTCATACGTTTTGTCCGTTTTCATATGTTTTCATCCGTTTTCTTACGTTTTTGACTGTTTTCATACGTTTTCGTCCGTTTTCTTATGTTTTCGCCTGCTTTCTTACATTTTCGTCCGTTTTCCTATGTTTTCGTTCGTTTTCGTCCGTTTTAATACGTTTTCGTGTGTTTTCTTACGTTTTTGTCCGTTTTCTTACGTTTTCATCGGTTTTCATAGGTTTATATACGCTTTCGTCTGTCTTTTTACTTTTTCGTCCATTTTTAGACGCTTTCGTCTGTTTTCAGACGATTTCGTTCGTTTTCATACGTTTTCGTCCATTTTCCGTTTTCATACGTTTTTATACGCTTTTCATTCGTTTTTATACGTTTTTGTCCGTTTTCGTCTGTTTTTTGCAGTTTTTATACGTTTTCGTCCATTTTCACTTGTGATATTTCATAAACAAACAAGTATGTTTTTTAACCTTTAATATCACATGAGATATTTCATTGCTTTGTATATTTTTATATATTATCACCTATGTGTTTTCTAATATTTTTATAATTTTCAGTTACAAGATAGTTTTTATGCCTTTCATCGCAATTGACAAGCGCATATTTTTTTTAATGCAACCAATGTTATCTATCACTTGTGATATTATACTCTTAGTAGAAATAAAAGGGTTAAAGTCTCTTTAGGTGAATTCTTATTTTGTTCAAAAAAATGCTAATTTATTGCAACACTTGTTTGATTTGAGAATATGTCAAGTCTCTATTTTCATAGTTTGCTTCCTTTTTATTCATTTTGATATTTTTAAGTGACACTTATTTATCTATTGTGATATAACATTGTAAGAAAGATGAAGAGTATTGCATTCTTCATCATATATGTGTTATCAGTTGTGATACTCAACTAAGAATGTGAAATATTAAATTCATACCAAATGTGATAAGAATTTAGTATTTTACCAAGTATATATGAAAGAAATGAAAATAAACATCACTTGTTATATTACTTTGATGATTCAGTTCATTTTTATTATTTGTGTTTTTGAAAATATTTAGGAAGATTTTTGTGTTTTATGATAATATGAAATATTAGAAAAGGTGTTTAACTGAAAACAAGAGATGTTGTGAAACTTTTGTTAGACTTGTGGTGAATTTTTCTATTTAATGGGTACATTGTGCATGTTTCGATAGGTTTTATAGCGGAATTTAAAAATATCTATGGTTGAATCAGCAAACTAAAGAAGTTATGGTTGAAGAAAGCACACATCTTTATAAACAAACTGAGTAAGCTCAAAGACATGTGATATCACATGATATCACTGGTGATATCACAAGTGATATAAACTATGATATCACACATGCTATCACCGGTAATATCACACATGATATCACAGGTGATATCAACGGTGTTATCACACATGATATGACGTGTGATATCACAAGTGAGGTGATATCACCTGTGATATCACAAATGTTTGATTTTTCTCAGTTTGTTTATAAAGATGTGTGCTATCTTCAACCATAGCTTATTTAGTTTGCTGATTCAACCATAGATATTTTCAAATCCCGCTATAAAACCTATCGAAACAAGCACAATGTATCCATTAAATAGAAAAATCTACCACAAGTCTAACAAAAGTACCATGACATCTCTTGTTTTCAGTTGAACAACTTTTCTAATATTTCATAATATCATAAAACACAAAAATCTTCCTATATATTTTCAAAAACATAACCATCACATTCTTAGTTGAGTATCACAACTGATAACACATACATGATGAAGAATGTAATACTTTTCATCTTCCTTGCAGTGTTATATCACAAGAGATAAATAAGTGTCACTTACAAATATCAAAATGAAAACGTCTGAAAACGGATAAAAACGTATTAAACCGAATAAAAACGTATAAAAGCGTATGAAAACGGGCAAAAAACGTCTAAAAACGGACAAAAACGTATAAAACAGACAAAACCGTATAAAAACGGATGAAAATGTATGAAAACGGACGAAAACGTATAAAAACGGATGAAAACGTTTGAAAACAGACGAAAACGTCAAATGGATGATAATGTAAAAAAACGGATGACAACGTATGAAAACGTCTGAAAACGGACGAAAATACATGAAAACGTAAAAATACAGACGAAAACGTCTAAAAACGGACGAAATTACATGAAAAGCTAAAAAAACAGACAAAAATGTATGAAAATGGCCGAAAACGTAAGAAAACAGACGAAAACGTATGAAAGCATAAAAACGCGTCTGAAAACGTATGTAAAATGGACGAAAAGGAAAGAAAACGGACGAAAACGTATGAAAACGAACGAAAACGTAAGAAAATGGACAAAAACGTATGAAAACTAACAAAAACGTAAGAAAACAGACGAAAACGGACGTAAACGTAAGAAAACAGATGAAAACGTATGAAAACATACGAAAACGTATAAAAACAGACGAAAACGTCTGAAAACAGACGAAAACGGACAAAAACAGACGAAAATGTATATAAACGTATGAACACGTCAGAAAACGGACGAAAACGTCAGAAAACGGATGTAAACGTACGAAAACGGATGAAAACAGACGGAAACGTCTGAAAACAGACGGAAACGTCTGAAATCAGACGAAAACGTAAAAAAAGGACGAAAACATATGAACACGGACGAAAACGTATAAAAACGAACGAAAACGTATGAATACAGATGAAAACGTATGAAAGCGGAAAAGAAAAACTTGAATAAAAAAAACGTGAATTAAAAAAAAAAAAAAAAAAAAAAAAAAAAAACATTATTTTAAATAAAAACGTGAATTCCAAAAAAAAAAAAAAAAAAAAAAAATTAATAAATAAGAAAGACAAAAAGACAAAGAAAAAGAAGAAAAAAAACATGGACTTAGGTTTCTATATTAAATCTTACGTTTATCCCCACCATTAGATTAAACTAGATGGATGGTGGGGATTTGTCTCTTGGTAAGCACCAAAATAAAAGTAAACATTTGAAAATTCCTCTCACTTCTTAAAATGCCTTTTAAATCGCAACACACAAAGACATAGACAACACGATTTTGTCTTCTACGTCTATCTTAAAGATGCATCTTAGATGCATTTACAAAAAATGATATAGGTGATAAAAAATTACAACAACACATTTTAGATACATCTACAAAAATATATATCTTCCTTTAAATATTTTCTTATGAAATATGTGACTAAAAATATTTATCGTTTTTCTTATTTTAAGTGAGTCCATTTCTTATATATTTCCTACATACAAAGAAACTTGAGATCACTTCGTGCGTTATATGTGTTGCCTTGATATGTATGCAGATATGTTTTTTTTTTTTTTTTTTTTTTTTTTTTTTGATTAGATCATAAACCTGATTCAAGTACGGCTCATTTGTAATTATCTGTCCACTTTTTAGATGTATTAAAAAAAAGAATAATACTAATGTAGAAGATTATATCGTATTAAAATACTAGTTATAATACCTGTGCACACGCAGGGTTTTGACAAAAAAAATATTTTGTACCAATGCTAAATATTATGTCTTTAAAAATAATTACATATAATTATATACTTATGCACGGGTTTTTCATTATTCATTATATCCATTAGAATTTTGTATAATCAAATTTTGTAAAAGAAAATTTGTTAGATAACTCAAGATTCAACTATATTTAGCTGATATAGATGTTGATATTTCTATTTAAATTTCACTATTAATATTATAATGTACACAAGATGTGAGTTTAATTGCACATAATAAATGTTGATGAAGTTAAAATATACTCCTTAAAGTTTTTTAAAAATGTTTTTTACATATCCTTACATAAATAAATAAAAGTTACATGAGTAGTTGTTATAAGTGCAATCACGTTTTTTTTCTTCATATTACAGTAGCTCGTACTTACAATTTAATAATTATATTCTCGTTTTCAATAATTTAGCCGTATTTAATATTCAAATTCGTGTCCACATTTGTCATACTTTTAATATGAAATAAATGAGTCCTTAGTAAACATATATAGTAAAAAAAAAATGACATTCATAATCTTATGAATATTTATATGTTGGAGTTTTAAAACAACATATATATTGTATTTTTAAGTTATAAAGTATAGGGGGTATAAAATATAAGGAAGTATTTGTTTAATTTCCAAAGTTATTAAAAAACATGAAAACTTATAATATTACACTTAACTCTATACAATTTTTAAAAATTTAACCACTAAAGTTTTATTAATTACCCCCTCTTTTTTGAAGTTTTTGTTTTCACAAATTTGACACCTATATTTTTATGTGTTTTTCTTCTTAACCAAATTTCTACACCAAATAAACTAAAGGTTGACCAAAATCAATTTAATTTTGACTTTTATTAACCAATCACGTCTCCCGATTTCGCTTACGTGGCAAAATCAACCTCTCCTATTGGTCTAATTTTTTTTTTCAATGAGAAGGGTTTTGCAAAAACACTCCGAAATGATGTAATTCTTTTATTATATAAAAGATATGAATATGTACAAATTGCAACTTTATAAAAATAATTTTAATTAATAGATAGCCATAGGGGATCTTTTTATTTGCTTATATTTATTTTGCTTACATTTGTTTTGGTGCTTACCAAGGAACAAATCCCCACCATCCATCTAGTTTAATCTAATTGTGGAGATAAAAAAAAAAGTAAAGTAAAGTAACGCCCAATGCCGTCTTCCACGGGTTATGGGTACCCAATACCGTTTCCGGTGTATGGGGGAGGTTAAGATGTAGACAGCCTTACCCCTACCTAAGGTAAAGAGGCTGCTTCCAGTTCTACCAAAGGTAGAAAGGACCTCCGGCCTTTTGTAGGGACTGAGGATCGAACCCCTGACCTCTCGGTTGAGAGGCAAGGGGTTTTCCAACTGATCCAACCCTACTTTTTTTTCTTGTCTTTTTGTCTTTCTTTTTTATTCATTTTTTTTTTGTCTTTTTCTTTTAATTCACGTTTTTTTTAAACTAACAATTTTTTATTTTGTTTTTTTCAGTTTTTTTTTTCCAGTTTTTTTTTTTTTTTTTTTTTTTTTTTTTTTTTAATTCACGCTATTTACGTTTTTTTTAATTCGCGTTTTTTTTTTGCTTTCATACGTTTTCGTCCGTTTTCATACTTGTTTTTACGTTTTCGTCTATTTTCATACATATTCGTCCATTTTCTTACGTTTTCGTCCGTTTTCATACGTTTTCGCCCGTTTTCTTACGTTTTTGTTCATTATTCATACGTTTTCATACGTTTTCGTCTTTTTTCATACTTGTTTTTACGCTTTCATACGTTTTCATCCGTTTTCATACATGTTCGTCCATTTTCTTACGTTTTCGTTCGTTTATAAATGTTTTCAGACGTTTTCATACGTTTCTGAATATCACAAGTGATATTATGTGATATTCTGTGATATTCAGATGATCACAAGTGATATTCAGAATATAACGTGTGATATTCTAAATATCACAGGTGATTTTCAACTAATGTTTTGTAACATCAAAATCACAATTGATATTTAGAATATCATAAAGTGATATCCAGAAAATCACAAGTGATATTCATAATATCACAAAGTGATATTCAAAATATCACAAAGTGATATCCATAAAATCATAAGTGATATTCAGAATATCACAAATATATAATTTGAATAGCAACTACATAGTTTGAGGGTATTTGTTTATCTTATTTTATTTGCTTATGAGCTTATGTGATTTCGGTTTATGTTTCACAAGCTTAATTTGCTTATTTTGAAACTTATAAAAATATGTAAGTTTATATTTACCACGTATAAAGAGAAAATGGTCAAATTTTGGTTTAGAGTTCATACATAATCGTCCGTTTTTTAATGTTTTCGGTCGTTTTCATATGTCTCTGAATATCACAAGTGACATTCTGTGATATTCAGAATATCACAAGTGATATTCTGAGTATCACAAATAATATTATGAGTATCACAAGTGATATTCTGTGATATTCAGATGATCACAAGTGATATTCTGTGATTTTCTGAATATTACAAGTGATTTTCAACTAATGTTTTGTAACATGAAAATCACAAGTGATATTCAGAATACCACAAAGTGATATCCAGAAAATCACAAGTGATTTTCATAATATCACAAAGTGATATTCAAAAAATCACAAAGTGATATTCAGAAAATCACAAGTGATAATATCACAGAATATCACTTGTGATAGTCAGAAATGTATGAAAACGTATGAAAACGGACGAAAACATAAGAAAATGGACGAATACGTATGAAAACGAACGAAAACGTATAAAAGCGTAAAAACACGTTTGAAAATGGATGAAAACGTATGAAAAATTGACGAAAACGAAAGAAAACTGATGAAAACGTATGAAAACGTATTGAAACGGACGAAAACATATGAAAATGTATGAAAACGGACGAAAACGTATGAAAACGGACGAAACGTATGAAAATAGATGAAAACGAAGAAAAAAACGTGAATGAAAAAAAAAACGTGAACTAAAAAAAAACACGAATTAAAAAAACACGAATTAAAAAAAAACGAATTAAAAAAAAACGTGAATTAAATAAAAAACGTTAATTTAAAAAAAAAAAAAAAAAAAGACAAAAAGACAAGAAAAAAAACATGGACTTATGTTTACCTTTTAAATCTTAGGTTAATCCTCACTATTAGATCAAATTAGATGGATAGTGAGGATTTGTCTCGTAAATATGAATTTGCGGGTAAGCAAAATAAAGTGCATGTATAAAAGAAATAAATAAAACAGGCTATTATATTATTCAAATTTAGCGACAACTTTTTATCTATATGAAATAAATAAAACAGGCTATTATATTATTCAAATTTAGCGACATTTTTATCTATATGGTTCTATGAGACAAGATAATATAATTCTATCACTTAGAAGACCACAAATTTATTTGACCTTCAAAACAGGGAAAAAAAAACATAGAAAAATTTGACACGGAATAATGCACAAAAATGGAATACAATATAATAAAATGCACAAAAATGGAATACAATATTACTTTGACTTCTAATAAAGTAGTTAACTGCTTTCATCTTTTTGAAACCCTTGAAAACACTTGAGATACACATATTTAAATACAAAAAATGCACATGTTAACTTAACTCAAAAGAATAGTATCACCGAATCTTGAACACCATATATATATGTGCGATCTAAGGTGTTTGCTGTGTCTTTGTGTGTGTAGGTGGTTCTCTCAAGATGTTGTTCAGTTTTATCTGCATTTGCACCTGCACCTTACTTGTTACTATACTCCTGATCACACATGTACACTCTCAGGGGTTTGAGACATATAGAGGTGCAGATGTATCTGCAGACAAAATGCCATCTTGTATTATATATGTCGGCCAAATATCTCTTTGTACATATTTCTTTGTGTGTTCAAATGGTGAGCCTAAGAATAATAAGAGCTAAAAGCGGTTCATGCAAATGAAGAGCCAAAAGGTAAGCGTTATTGGTTTTCGACTTAATTTTCTTGTTAATGATATGGTTATGTTCGTATAGATTATTGGCTGCAACAGACCAAGTAACACAGTAAAAGGTGAAACTCGTTTAGAATTAACTAGCAGGTATCCGCACATTGCCGGCGGCGGGTACCTGTAATTACAATTTACAACGAGTAATGTTTTTTGATATTACATTATAAAAATTTTCACATTTTAATCACTGTATAAGATTTTTTATTTAAAAATATTTCAAACATGTTTTATATTTAGTATTGAATTATTGATAACTAAGATTATATAATTATATATTGCGCTATATAATTTATACATACTTTGTCAAAATAAGATTGAAAATAAACTTTGACAAAACCTATAGTGGAAGAAAACGTTTGCTTTTGTGATATAAGTAGTTTTTATCTTTTTGTTTAAATCGAAGGCTCATTATAGCATTCTAGCCTAAGTTGTATTTGATAAACAACCTAATTTTCTCTAATACTGTCAAACCCAAATCCTCCACCACTGACTGCCGTTTTGACTCCATCACTAATTATCCATCTGACGTTGATACCAACGATTAAATCCTCCTTTTGTTGCCCTCTATCTTCATTAATATTGATCTTCTACTAACCACTTCTTCAAACAATTTTTCTGATCCACCAATTATCTACATTCTATATATAACTTTTTTTTAAAGTTCTCAGATTAGATCTACTTTTTAATATATATATGTTTTTCAGTTGGATCATTGAATCTATATAAAAAATCAATGTTTGTGTGATTATTACATTTTACAGTTTTTATTTATTTTTTTATTTTCATGTAGTACTTTGTTTTGTTTATACAATGACATTTATTAGTTGTATTTTTATTGAACGGGTGATTTACGGATTGTATTAATCACAGGTTGACCAGTCAATATATTTGTGTCTTGATGCATAATTTAGTTGTACTTTTTGCTTAAATATGTGTAATTGCTTAAATCTAAGTAGGTGTAATGATTGTAACATATGCTTAATTGGTTTTAATGCTTTAAAAAATGTTTTAGTGCATTTAACGGAAGAAATTGTCTCTCTACATTATATGTAGTTTAGATTATTACATTCTAAAGATATTGTATCTTTGTGTGTGTTTTGTTTGTACAATGACATTTATTAGTTATTTTTAATTCAGTGAGTGTTTTATGAATTATATTAATTCTAAGTGTTGATCACTTAATATATTTGTGTTTTGGTGCATAATTTAGTTGTACACTTTACTTAAGTGGGTGTAATTGCGTAAAATTTAAGTAGGTGTAATGGTTGTAATATATGCTTAATTGATTGTAATGCTTAAAAAAATGTCTTAGTGCATCTACATTGTGTTCTAAAAAAAAAAATAAACTGAAAGTAAAGTAAAGAAATAGGAAGTAAATAAAAAGAGAGGAAGAAAAGTTGTGTTTCGGGTGAAAGTTTTGAAAGCAACATGGTCCACTTTCACCCATTTACTTTCACTTTCATTCCTAAAAAAAAAACTTGAGGATACAACTTTTATCATTTTCTTTTTATTTCCTCCCTTTTACTCAACTTGATAACCCATATTAATAAAAAAAAATGGTATTCTTTCATTATACGTAGTTTAGATAACTTGTCAAGTAAAATTTTCAAATGAATATGCCTCAGAGAACTTATCAAATGAAATTGCTATCGATTAGCTGTGGTTAAACAAAACAATCAAGAATTTGCCTCTCACACCTTTAAAAACATTAGGGGTGTGTTTGATATGCATGAATGGATACCAAAGAATGAATTCATTCTAAATAATCTTGTTTGTTTAGTAAGCCTTAATATCTAAAATAGAAATCATATACGGAGTAATAGATATTTGGCTATACTCCAAAGTCATCTATATGTAGCATATGGAGAGTTTCATTCCTATAATCCTATATATATATCACTAATGCTACATCCACTCAAATTCATTCACAAAAGAATTTCACACGCTGAGATGGTGCGATAATCTCAGCGTGTGGAATCCTTTTGTGGATGAATCTGAGTGGTTGTATCACTCCTATATATATATATATATATATATATATATATATATATATATATATATATATATATATATGGGTCCATCATTTCAAACCTTCATTTATCAACAAACATATGTGCTTCAAAAATTTTGATTATGAACTAATCATCAAACCAAACAACAATATTGGAATTTATATTTTAACCTATATTAATTTCTATACCACCTTCATATCAAATTCATACCGTTGTGAATAGGAAAAGTAAATGGGTGTTGTGAGGGTCTTTTGGCAAGGTATTGAGGCAATAATATATTCATTCCGGGTAGCAAACCAACGACACCTAGATGATAAGAAAAAAAATAAAAACTTGTTCTGCAGGTTTGATATATTGTTTGATTCTTGACATTGCATGCACGTATGTGGGGTTGTTTTTTTGGTTTTTCCAAATTGTCAATACTATATATATTATTATGATAACTTCAAAGTCTATGATTTGAACTACAAGTGTGGGTCACTCGATTGGCCGCCAGTTTTTCATGTCCCTAATTTCCTCACCTTTGAGTGGGATTTCCTGAATTCTGGTCGTCTTCTAACTATGTAGATTAATGTCTTTCAATTGGATTTCTTCTACATACAAAAAGGCATGTTTAAACTGGTTAGAATGGCTTATTTATCCCTATAATGCTCTTTCCTTATCTTGTAACTTTTTCTAGCGCCTTTGCTAGCTTTCTTATAATCAAATCGCCGTTCAAAAAAAAAGATTAATGTGCTCGGAATCCTTTTGTCGATTCAAAGGAAGTTATCTTTCCTTCATCTCTACAAAGAGGTACAGCGGGTTCGCCTACTGGCGTAGGTTCAATTATAATGACTAATTTAATGGAGATTTATAGCATCATTTAAGTAAATACATATGTATTTTGACTCTGTAAAAACATAAACTTGTGTTGTGTGCTTGATTTTACTTACAAGTTACAATACTATACTATATAAATTATTAACTTCTATAAGAATCTGGTAAATATAAATCTGATTTACCCTTTCAAAATACAAAATGCATCTTGTTGCTAGCTAGAAGCACTGTGGCCGGATTCGTACTTATTTAACTCTCATTTTTACAAAGTATGTATATGTACCTTTGCGAACAGTTACTTCCGCAGTCATTTCAACAAATGTATACAACAAACGTTGTGACTAGGTTTCGTAATTCGTATATCATGTGTTATGGAGGGTGAAATCACACTTTTCTTGAGTACTAAAGATATTCGAATTGAAGAAATCACGCTTTTCTTGAGCACAACAAATATTATGAAGTTACAGTCTAAAGGCAGACGGCACTGTAACGTTAGATGCTCGCTTAGGAACACAGTGTTAAGAATCTAATGCCACGTTTCTAGCAAAAAAGTATTAGATTGTATCATATTGAGCGTAGCAATAACCATGCACAACTTATTTTTGAAAGGTAACTAGTGGCTAGTGCACTTAAATTACAATTTAGTTACAATCATTTTTTGCTGCTAGAATTAATGGAGCCAAAATTTAGCTTTCCTTACTCATATAACTTGTAAGTTGTAACATTGACTGTGTGAATCGCACGTGGTCACTAATGACATCGACATATGACGCTGGTTAATAAACTCGGTCATTGACCCGTTGTACCATGTAGCTACTTACAGATTGGAGCCGATCATTGTTTTATAGCAGGTAATCCGTAATTTTCTTGTGTTTGTTAACTTATTCCTGAGAGATGTTTATCTTACTGTCACCAGAAATATGATGATTTGCCTGATGTTTCAAATGCCAAGGTATACTCACACCACAAAATAACATCCATCTCCCTCTCCATATTTCAAATTATACACATTCAGACATTTACATTAGTTTGCAAAACAAACTTCTTAGAGGCTTTGGTTTTTGTCTTCGCCAACACTTTTATGCATGAAAAACTAGAAACAGATTTTAGAGGTGGAATCATTTAAAAACAATATTCATTTATCTTTGACCTTCAAATGTCAAAAGAGTATCTTCAAGCTTTACAATTCAACAACGTACTTCATGCTCTTATGATGTGATCATCAGCTGTTTCTAATATAATACATGAAAGTTAATCATAATGTTTGAGTTATAAGTAATTTGTTTACATTCAAAGTCGAATAGCTAATAATAATAGTACATGCATGAAGACATGAAGCATTTTATTGTAGTCTATTTCCATATTTGTAAACTTTTCTCATTAAGATAGACTTAAAGATCTGAATTATCTTTCAGTTTTTAATGATAGTTAGATTGTTCATTCATAAAATGTGTAACATTTTCGAAAATGTTGAACATAGATCTTCTAGAATCTATATACTGACTCTTCTGGTGAAAAGAGAATTTAAATATCATCCCTCTAATCAAGATGGAGCATTAGTATAAAATCGTATGGGGACGTTAGTATAGATGTATAGTAGTGCAGATGAGTGTTTAAGTACACTACGGATCTTGGTTGCAGTTTATGCACAAATATTATATAAGCTAATACGGAGCACAATGTACTAAGGGAGGTTCTCTCTTATTCTTGGATTAGACATAGGCTTAATAAATCAACTCCGTTATGGATTGATTGGATTCAAAATCCAAGAATGGCTTGTAATGGCTTATTGTAACTTGTTGTTCCTCTTTTCTCTAGCGTCATGCTAGAGTCTCTTTATAAAATTGCCGTTCAAAAAAAATGTACTAAGGGAGGTGTATATGTAATTGGTAAATTTGGGGTGTTTATGCATCTAATTAGTTAAAAGGCATCTAGCCAAATCTAAAGTTGATTATGCTGAGAAGTGTCTTTTTGCTCCATCAGGCGCATTGGGCCTTTGGGTCTTCAGGGTTGATTTTGTTATTATGGTATGGGCTACCTGGTTTCAGGCTTTCTTCTTTGATACTTTGACAGTTTGACTGCTGCAATTGGTCAAGGATTGAATGTGGTTATGACTTTTAAATTGTCAAGGATTATAGCTTTGAACTAGAGAAGAGTTCATATCAAATAGCTCACCGTAACTTCAGAACCTATACTAGCCACAAAGTTTAACTGCAGTCTTAGACGATTATCAAACGCCAAATGTTTTCTTGTATAGGGAGAAAATGAGATGGACTAGCTGATCCTATGGATTTCAATCATCTCGTTGTTAATTTTTTTTTTAAATGAAAAGTGTCAACTCAAAATTTTATCTCAAATATCGTTATATGAAAAAATACACTGCATTTTCTTAACTTTATTTGGCCATGGAAATATGTTATATGCTTTCTTTACTTTGATCCTTATTTAGTTCATTAGAACTAGATTCAGTATGTAGGCATACCAAAATAATAAGATACCAAATGAGGAGCTCGATTGGTGTTTCGGATATTAACAAATGAATTGATGAACACTATACTGTAGAACCATTTTTTACAAACTGTGATTATGTAAATGCACTTTACCTAGCTATTTTTGTCTGAAATTGCTTGCTTTGCAAAATGTATTACTCTTTCTTGCAGAAAATGTATTGCTTGCTTTTTTGTTTCACTTTTAACAAGATTTGAAATTTGTAGTCCACAAATGTGTTATACTTGGAACCTTTATTCAAGAAATTACACACCATTTCTTGAAACCTTAATTGTAATTTGTAGCCCACAAAAGTCGTTTGTAGATGCCATATGATACTGTCTCAGCAATAAGGTAAGCATAAAAAATATCTATGTTGTGTTGATAAAGAAAGTTTGATAATGAATGTTTCCATTCCCCACCTGGCTATAATGCTCATGATTCGTCTGCTCACACTCACCATCCAACCAGTTGCTATCACCATTATATGTCATTGCTAGCACCACATTAAACCTATAGATATCTTTAATAATTATGTTCCTATATTATTTTCTAAGTGGATTTATTCAATGCTAAAATCTCATTGGTGTGTTTATCTTTCATGTGGAAAATAGTCATATCTAGGTCTATTTCGTTGAGTCCTACTATACGTGTTACGTGCAGAGGAACGGTTTTCACACGCTCAGATCATCAGTGGGGTCTTACAACGACTACTATATATGATTGTAACACGAACTTGCAAAGATTTTTTGCAATGGGTACTTTTCATATATATGACTTTATGTGACACAATTGCACACAGACAAGTGAGCCGAAAGATTTTTCTACGATGAAAATATGTTAATAACTACTCAAATTTTGTTGTTTATGGATGTGGAATTTAAGTTGATGTTCATCATTGTATAGCATTATTTTTTATTTTTTTTTACATCATTAGTGAAAAAGTTCCTCCATATAACAAACAAATGTAAAATGTAGTCTTTCAAACAGCAATAGTAATACAGCATGCTTGAGTTAACTAAGTTGTTTAGAGTAACTTTCTAACAAGTTGGACAACTTTCTTAGACAGTCATAACAGGGGGTTGGACAATGCTTCCTCCCCCACCCCATTATGTGCAGGGACGGAGCTTCTCAAGGGCAAGGTGGGGTTATATGAAACTAATAAGGACTGAAGCTGCAAATGTTTATAAGTAGAAGGGTGTCCTTTGTAAATATTTTGTATTTCAGTTTGTTAGTTGGTTAGCCTTTTGGCGCCAAGTCTTCTTTTCTTTCCTGTATATATTTCCTTCTTCCTCATTTGTAAAACTGATTCACTTTGCATAATAAGAAGATTATACTTCATCTTCTTTAATTCTTCCGCGTTCATATGGTATCATAGCCAAAACGGTTCTTACAATACTTCTTTGAATTCATTTTGTTTTAAATCGATTCAATCATTGATCTACCATTCAAATTGTGAATTGGTTTGTTCATATAATCGATTCAAGAATTCATTTCAATCATTTCTAACTGTTTTCTTGTATCAGTTGATCAATAATGGCGATTCCCCCAATTCCCCCAATTCCCAACCCTAATCAATCCAATTCCACAAATCTTGATGTTAATCCGAATTCATTCAATGATCCGTTATTTCTTGCTAGTTCAGATCATCCAGGAATGATGCTTACTAACACACATTTCAATGGAGCAAATTTTCTGGGTTGGAGTCGTACAGTGAAGATGGCATTGGGTGCAAAGATGAAATTAGGGTTCATTGATGGTTCAGTTACAAGACCAGCAATCAATGATGAGAATTTGCAAAGGTGGGTTCGCTGTGATTACATGGTTACTTGTTGGATCTTGAACTCTATGATAACAGAGTTGTCAGATGCCTTCTTGTATGCACAGTCATCTCATGAGTTGTGGAAAGAGATCTCTGAGAGGTATGGACAGAGTAATGGTCCTCTTGTGTATCAGGTTGAAAGAGAACTGAGTAAGATTACACAATGTAATCTCTCTATTGCTGCTTATTTCAATTAGATGAAAAATTTTTGGGATGAATTGCATAGTTTGAATGGAATTCCTACTTGTTCATGTGGAAAAATGATGGAATGTAGTTGTGGAATTACTGATAAGTTCTTGGAAATAGAGAGTAGATCCAAGTTGATGCAATTTCTAATGAAGTTGAAAGATGACTATGAGTCTGTTGGGAGTCAGATTTTGTCAATGGATCCCTTGCCTACTGTGAATAAGGCTTATTATATTGTGCAACAAGTTGAGAAACAAAAACAGGTTACTAGCAATGTCTATGATCCTACTGCATTCTTTGTTAATAATGGTAAAGGAGGCAATTATCAAAAGAAAGATGGTAGGATTGTGAGAAATGACAATAGGTTTGAAAAGAGATCATGTACTTTTTGTAATCAAGATGGCCATACTGAGGATCAGTGTTTTGAGAAAATTGGGTATCCAGACTGGTATAAGGGTAAAAAGAACAAAAAGAATGTTAGAATGGCTAATCAGGTGTATACCGATGTGGATTGTGGTAGTACTCCTTTTGACTTGAACTATGAGAATGAGGTTAATGCTGATACAAGAGGAGACTTAGATCAGAAATTGGTGAATGTTGTTTGTCAAGAAATGATGAAATTGTTCAAAGGAAAAGGAATTGATCAATCTGCACATGTTAATAGTGCTAGTACTTCCAGAATTCATGCAGGTATATTATTCTATCATAAGTTTCATGCTCTGTCATGTCATGTTAGAATAGATATTCAGTTGGATTGGATAGTGGATTCTGGTGCATCTGAACATATGTCTCCTCATATTGAAATATTTCAGTCCATTACTGTCCTAATTAAACCAATCCATGTACACCTTCCAGATGGTACTATCAAAATGGTCACTAAGATGGGAAACATTGTTATTAATCCTACATTGACTCTATACAATGTTTTCTATGTCCCTGATTTCAAAATCAACCTCCTTTCAGTTGGAAAATTGTTAAACAATCAACAACTTATTGGGATTTTCTATCCTTCCTGGTTTGCATTTCAGGACCCTTCAACTAACAAGGTGGTTGCAGTTGGTCAAGGGTTCAGGAATTTGTATACCTGCAAGCCATCCTCTGATGTTCCTTCCATTGAAATTTTACCCAATTCTTTAGCTTTTACTTCCTTTGCTAATAATGCATCTGTAAATGCAGTAGATGTAGATGTATTTCATGCTAGAATGGGTCGCACATCTATGTCTAAACTTGTTCATGTTTCTGAATGTAATACCAAGAATGCTTCTGATTTCTCATGTGACACTTGTATGATTGCTAAGCATCATAGGCTATCTTTTCCTAGAAGCACAACTATGTCTAAAGTACCTTTTTATCTCTTGCACATAGATCTTTGGGGGCCTTATAAGGTTCCTGCTCTAAATGGGTCAAAATACTTCTTAACTATAGTTGATGACTGCACTAGAGCTACTTGGACTTATCTATTACATACTAAGGATCAAGTTGCTTCTATCTTGTCCTCTTTTGTATCTTATGTCAACAATCATTTCCACACCAAGCCAAAGTTTATTAGAACTGATAATGGGACTGAGATACTTAAGTCAGAATGTTTGAGGTTTATGCAAGCTAATGGTATTCTGCATCAAAAGTCAATGGTGTATACACCACAACAAAATGGGGTGGTTGAAAGGAAGCACAGGCACTTATTGGATACTGTTAGAACTATGAAAATGCATGCTAATCTTCCTAATTGTTTTTGGGGAGAATGTATTCTAGCATCTACTTATTTGATTAACAAAATGCCTATGAAGAAATTAGCTTGGAAGTCTCCTTTTGAAGTTCTCCATGGCTTAAAACCTGATTATTCAAACCTCAGGACTATAGGATGTTTATGTTATGCAGCTGTAACCAAACCTCATCAAGATAAATTCAGTCCTAGAGGCATCAAATGTGTGTTCATAGGCTATCCTCCTGGTCAAAAAGGGTACAGGCTTTATGATCTCAATTCAGGACAAATCTTCAATAGTAGAGATGTCTTATTTCAAGAGCATATATTTCCTTACAAAACACCAAATGTTGATGTCCCAAACAATATTTTATTACCCATTGTCAGTTTTGAAGGAGATGGCGCACAAGTTTTTTCTCAAACACCCATTTCATCTGAGTTACCTATGTCTAATGGGACTGAAGCTGAATCAAATCCAGTTGAAGAACAATCTATTCCAGTTCAAAGTGATCCTGTTCCTACTACCACTGCATCAGTTCCTTTATCTGTTCCATCAGGAACTAGAAGATCTTCTAGAAGCACTACTCAACCTGTTTGGCTAAAGGATTTTGTAACTAACAATGCTAAGGCAAATTCAGTTACTTATCCTCTTTTTTCTTCAACAGAGTTTGATTGCTATCCTGCAGAATATGTTGCTTTTTTAGCTCATGTTTTAACAACTACTGAACCTACCTCTTACATACAAGCTTCTAAAGATAACAAGTGGGTTGCAGCTATGACTAAAGGACTAGATGCCTTAGAAGTCAATGAAACATGGGAACTCACTGAGTTACCAACACGTCATAAAGCTATTTCTTCTAAATGGGTGTATAAAATCAAGTATAATTCAGATGGTTCCATAGAAAGATACAAAGCAAGGCTTGTAATTAAAGGTTTTAGTCAGAAAAAAGGAACTGATTACAAACATACTTTTTCCCATGTTGCTAAATTGGCTACTGTGAGAGTGTTGATAGCAATTGCAACTGCAAAAGGATGGCCCCTACATCAGTTAGATGTTAACAATGCTTTTTTGCATGGGTATATTGATGTGGAAATTTATATGAAACCACCAGAAGGATATCACAAAGCTGTTCAAGGTCAAGTTTGCAAACTTAAAAAGTCTCTATATGGGTTGAAACAGGCCTCAAGGCAATGGAATCAGGAACTTACCAAGTTTTTAACCTCTCTTGGCTTCATTCAGTCCAAACATGATTATTCTTTGTTTATAAAGCATACTACCACTTCTTTTACTATTGCTCTAGTATATGTGGATGATGTTTTATTAACTGGTGATTCTTCCACTGAGATACAAGCCACCAAATCTGCTTTGGACAAGAAGTTCACAATCAAAGACTTGGGGTTGGCTACTTATTTTTTGGGCATAGAGTTATGCAGGACTGAACATGGTACTCATTTAAATCAGAGAAAATACACACTTGACTTACTTCAAGATGTTGGTCTTACTGCCTCCAAACCTACTCTTACACCCTTACCTCAACGTTTAAAGTTGTCATTAACCAGAGGAGTTCTTCTAAAAGATCCTGAGTCATACAGAAGGTTGGTAGGCAGACTACTTTATTTAACAATGACAAGACCAGACATATCTTATGTAGTCCAACACTTGAATCAATTTGTTTCCACTCCCAGAGATACTCATATGCAGGCATCTATTCATTTACTTAGATACCTAAAGGGTACTATTTCCAAAGGCCTTTACTATCCAATTCAGAGTCAACTGAAAGTTACAGGGTTTTCAGATGCTGATTGGGCATCTTGTATCATGACAAGGAAATCTCTTACTGGTTATTGCATATTTCTGGGACATTCACTGGTTTCATGGAAAACTAAGAAACAAGCAAATGTGTCTAGATCCTCCACAGAAGCATAATACAGGAGTATGGCTGCTACTACTTGTGAGCTTATTTGGCTATCTTACTTACTGCAAGACATTCATATTCCAGTCAAAATTCCAATCACATTGTTTTGTGACAATAAAGCTGCACAGCAGATTGCAGCTAATCCTTGTTATCATGAAAGAACAAAACATCTAGACATTGACTGTCATTTCACAAGAGACAAGGTTCAAGATGGTTTTCTACAAACTACATACATTCCTACTGATTTGCAGCTTGCAGATCTCATGACTAAAGCACTGGACAGCACTCAACATGCCCTTCTCTCTGACAAGTTGAATCTTTCAGATGCTCCAACTTGAGGGGGGGCTATGGAACTAATAAGGACTGAAGCTGCAAATGTTTATAAGTAGAAGGGTGTCCTTTGTAAATATTTTGTATTTTAGTCTGTCAGTTGGTTAGCCTTTTGGCGCAAAGTCTTCTTTTCTTTCCTGTATATATTTCCTTCTTCCTCATTTGTAAAACTGATTCACTTAGGGTCGAGCATCGGGCCAAAACCGACCCGAACCAAACCGAACCGACAAAACCGAAAACCGAAATTCATGAAAAACCGAAACCGAACCGACGAGCCGTCGGGTCGGGTCGGTTTTGTGTCGGGCCGTCGGTTCGGTCCGGTTTAGGTGTATTTAGGTATGTTTTTGTCGGTTTTGGGCCGAACCGAACCGACCCGAAACCGAAAACATGTGAAACATGAAACCGAACCGACGGGCTGTCGGGTCGGCTCGGTTTTTGTCGGTTCGGTCGGTTTTGTCGGTCCGGTTCGATTTTGGACCTTTGATGCTCAGCCCCAGATTCACTTTGCATAATACGAAGATTATACTTCATCTTCTTTAATTCTTCCGCGTTCATAGGTTAGGACCCCTCAAAAATTAATTTGCAAACTTAGCGTATTTTTTAGATATAAAATTATAACATAGAACAGCACAAGGAAATATATAGGCAAAGTGCATATCTAAAGCTCTACACGGGATGAAACATAAATGAAGTTGCAAGAATGCGTATGTGTGAATTTTGGGTTGGGGCAACTGCAGTGGAAAATTTACGAGAAACAAAGTTGCACGCTTCTAATAATTGATCACTCTCCGGGGTACTTGTCTCTTGGTACACTTGTCATTTTGTTGCTTTGATTTTGACTTTGCACCCACCAATTTACATGATGTGATTATACTATTTATAAAAATATAAATTAAATAATAGTTGTATAACTAACACGACGACCATAGAAACGAAAGATTATCTCTTGTATAATAAAAGAGAATTTGAAAAAGTAGAAAATTAATGTTTGAACAGAAATTGAATCGATGGGAGTGAATCATTTTATCACGTAAACAAAATAGAGTATCCTCATTTTCTAACTGAGAGTCAAAAATAAATTGTCAAACTTAAAAATAATCGTGTATTCGTGTCTAACAAAAAATGAGTACAGTATAAAATTATAGGTGTCAATTTTTATATATATATAAAAAAAGAAAAAAAAATTATAAATAAAATTTAGTTGTTGAATTTTAAATAAATTATATAACTTATCAATTTTCATTTTAAATTTAACAAATACCTTTATACTTTATGACCTCTAAACTTTATTATTTTTTTAGAAAAGTAACACAACTTATATGTTAAAAATATTATTATCATTATAAATTTATATACACATAAAATTATAAATATCAAATGGCAGAAAAAATTACTATGATACATAAATCAATACACGAGATTATGTGCGAGCTATTCATGTTCTTCCCCTTAGCTGTATGAGGTGGGTAAAGAGAGTGATTAATGACTTTAAACATACCATCTCGCACATTTTAGTTCTAAACTGAAAACGTACCATGTTATAGTCATCAGATAATATACATATACTATCACTATTAATATTGCATTACTATACCAAATGATATAAACCAATACAGTAACATTCAAAAATCAAGTTTTTGTATAGTTTAAATGTGACGATTTAAATCAACTATCCATCTATCTGACGTTTAGAACTCGAACCCGAACCCGAACCACCTGAAGCCATACTCACAGCCTCCCCGTGCGAAAATCTTTGCAACTGTATCATTTTCGCGTATAACCCATCTGGATGGTTCTTCAACAAATGCGAGTGGGATCCTTGTTCGGCCACTTTCCCATCATCAATAACTGCAATGGCATGAGCATTTCTTATAGTCGATAGCCTATGTGCTACAACAATAGTCGTTTTCCCTAAGCAGATACGCTCAAGAGCCTCTTGGATACACTTTTCGGACTCTGCATCAAGTGCACTTGTTGCTTCATCTAGTAACATCACTTCAGCCTTTCTTAAAAACGCGCGTGCAATTGCGACTCTTTGCTTTTGACCTCCTGAGAGTTGAACCCCTCTTTCCCCGACAAATGTTTTATAGCCGTCCGGTAAAGCAGATATAAATTTGTGAGCATTAGCGAGTGTGGCTGCTTCGATGATCTCGGCCTCAGTTGCTGACTCGTGTCCGTAAGCAATGTTCTCATAAATAGTTGTGGCAAACAGACATGGTTCTTGTGGGACCACGGCAATGTGTCGTCTTAACGACTTTAGGTTATATTTTCTTATATCTTTACCATCGATAATCACACGTCCTGATGATGGTTCATAGAATCTTTGTATAAGTGCGACAACTGAGCTTTTCCCGCAACCACTTGGGCCCACTAAGGCAAGAGTTTTTCCAGCCCGAGCGCGTAGACAAAGGTCACGGAAAACCAATATATCTGGACGAGACGGGTAAGAAAAATCGACATGTTTGAGTTCGATTTCACCTCGAAGACGGTCGGGAACTGGTATTGTGTCTATCTCATCAGGCTCGATCTCGGTTTTCCGGTCAAGTAGATCGAAAACTGACTTCATTGCTCGGCCCCCCTTGATGAAATCAGGAGCCAGAGTTAGTGTTTCAGCTGCACCATTGGCTGAGACCATAAGAACCATAAACACCCGTATCGTCTTGGAGAAATCGGAGATACCGTGTTTAACAAGCCAAGACGCGTACCAAAGGCCGAGAGCATAAGAAGCATACAACAAAAACTGAGCAATACCGAATCCACTCCCAGCTATCTGCCCCTTCCAGAAGCATCTTCGTAATGGCTTCTCGAGATTCTTTGTAAAAAGGTTAACAATTTTTCCCTCAGAGTTGAATGCCGCCACAGTTCTCATATTGGCCACTGCTTCTCCTGCTAACTGTGTTGCTTTCGCATGAGCACCTTCTAGATCACCCGAAAATCCTTGCATAAACATTTTCTGTCATAGAAACATATAAGAAAACATTAAACCGTAAGAAATGAATAATACAAGCCTATACGCCTGTAGCTAAGCAAAGTGATAAAACAGACCTGCAAAACAGTAGCTGCAACCACCAGAGGGAAAACAGCAACAAGCACAAGAGCGAGGCGCCACTGAAGAACAAAACCGGCCGTGCAGGCAACCAACATGAGGGCGGAATTCTGCATAATCACTGAAATCCGATCCCCAATTGCTGAACGGACATTATTAGCATCGAGAGACAGCCTAGCAGCGATTCTCGAGCTCTCATTCTCCTCCTGATCAAACCACGCCATTTCATTTCTCAACACTGCAGCTAACATTTTTTCTCGAACCCGTTTAGTCAAATTTTCTCCAACCACATCCCAGAAGAAATGCTGCAGAGTGTTAAAAATGAGTGCAGCCGATGAGACCCCGATCAACAAATAACAGTATTTCCCGATTTCTCTTATCATGTAGGCATGGTCTTGGTTGTAGTACACACTGAGGACAGCACTGAGGACGTAAGCAAAAAAAGCGCTAAGGGACCCACAAATAACAGACCCTACAGACCCGATCAACGCATATGTCCATTCAGGTGAGTTCATTTTTGCGAGGCGCCAAAAGGAACTTGCTTGCATCTTAAATGGAAGCTTCTCGTGACGGTAACTAGGGTATCCACCTTCAATTGATAGACTAAAGTCTGATGTTGAAAAGTCTGATAATCGCCGGGAGTAAGGTGATCGTCCATAAGATGAGTTGCGGGTGATTATAGGTGAACTTACTGAATTCCTTGCACTAGAAGGCCTAGACGACAAAGAACCACCATAAGTACATATCCAGATCACAGACGATACTATTTGACTTTTAATGTCAAATTAACCTTTTGTTAACAAGATATATACTTATTAGATATGAACATTGTAACTAATGCTTAGTTAAAAAAATTCACTGTATTCTTATTAGTTTAAATAATTTGCTTATGTTTTATTAGATATTTTAAAGCTTCATATCAATTTGGAGTTGAACTTAAGTCATACCCTCAAAAGTCAAAGTATAAGGAAAATCCTAATTGCATAGCTAAAGTTTGACTTTTGAGGTCGGACCAATCAGATTTTTAACAAAAACAAATATTAGTAGGAATCTTGCCATGAACTTAGCATCCAACATTTCATGTTATTATTTTAATGGATTTTTTATATATGATAAGTTTCCTTGGAATTTAAGAGAATCAGAATCTATCTTCAAGTTGAAATTAAGTCCCATTGACTATTAAAAAGTCAAACAGTAGTGAGCATTTTATATGGGATGATGAACTACCTGGCACTACTCTTTCTGGCATTATTCATAGCAGTTTCATGGGCTACTTCTTGCATCTTTATGAGCTTAGCATAAGTACCATTTTCGCCCTTTGCGAAAAGCTCATCGTGAGTTCCCATTTCCAAAACACTACCCTGCTGCAAAACCACCACGAGGTCCGCCTTCCGTATGGTAGAGAGACGGTGAGCAATCACAAGAGTTGTCCTCCCAATCATGAACCGATCTAACGCCTCTTGAACCAACTTTTCAGACTCGGAATCCAAAGCACTTGTTGCCTCATCCAAAAGCAATATCCCTGGATTCTTTAACATTGCCCTTGCTATCGCTATTCTCTGCTTCTGACCACCCGATAGTTGTAAACCCCTCTCGCCAACCTAAAAAATAATAATATTTTTAGAAACATAACTTTACCATAATTTCAGGAATTTGTCTGGATAAGAGAAATTAGTAGTTTGACCAAGACCCAACATTTCTTTTCTATTTTTTAATGTTTATCTAATAAGCATCTAATCTTGCATTATTCCCTCTAAACTTGGTGGTCAAAGGGTTCCTTCAACATGCTCTTGGTCAAATTAAATCTCGGATTTTGTTCTTAATTGCTGTTTACTTTAACATTATAAAAGATCATGTTTAGTGTTGAGTTTTTGGTCAACTACTCCCATCCATAGTAGCATGGATCTATACATCAGCACATGCACTATTGACTCAGGAACCATGTTGTATATAATCACCATTAATGGATGTCCTTGAAGAAAACTTCACCTCCCATAGTTTGACTTTTTGAACCAAGTACATGGGTTTGTATTGACCAAATGGGCCCTTCATCCAATTAGTAAAATGTAACAATGTGGCAACAAAAAAAGCACACAACTTTGACAAAAGAAAGCGATCATGTTTTTCACCTTCTAGGCATAATAAGTGACTTTATTTTTACCCCCCAACATACTCCATCCAAGTGCGCCCCCACTAAACAAACACAAGAACAAAAAGTAAACTAACTGACCCACTACATAATGACAAAAATACCCTTACGGTGCAAATAAGGATTTACCTGAGTATCATAGGCGTCGGGTAACTTAATAATGAACGAATGAGCATTGGAAACACGAGCGGCTTCCTCAATCTCAATCATTGATGCATCGGGGCGACCCAATAGTATATTTTCTTGAATGGTTGTGGCGAAAAGGGCTGGCTCTTGACTAACCAAACCAATTTGTTGTCTTAACCATTTCAATTTAAGTCCCTTAATGTCATGTCCATCAAGCATTACTTGTCCTGTAAAAAGTAACACATGCTTATTAATTGTGTGCCACAAAATACAATCCTAGTGTACTGGCCTAAACAAAAGGGCAAACAATATTGTCAGTGACATAAAAGAATTGTCAAAAGCAAATATTGTGTTGTACAGTATGGCAAAAAAAAGTTAAAAACTGTACATAGGTATGTTGGTTGGACTGAGTAAATGAAGAGTCATTGTCATTTACCTGAAGTAGGATCATAGAACCTTTCAATGAGAGAAACCACTGTGCTTTTTCCAGATCCACTGCTTCCGACCAAAGCAATGGTTTTACCAGCAGGAACACTTAAACTAAAGTTATCAAGAATTTTAACATCTGGTCTTGAAGGATATGAAAAGGTGACATTTTTAAGCTCTACGAGTCCCGAAACCGAATCTAACTCCAAACAAGATTCCGCGTTTTTGTCAACGCTTGGTTTGTGATCTATAATTCGAAAGATCTTCGCTGCAGCTACTCTAGCTTTTGCAAATGCTGATATACTTGGGGCAGACTGGCCTAATGCACTGTAGTTTTTAATGATAAAAAATTAGATGATTTACAATGAAAATGCTAAATTTATTGTACAAATAAAGTACTTACAGTCCACCAATCATGACCGAGAACATGGTGGCAATGGCAAGTCCTCCATTGGTCTGATGGTGCCTAACAAGATAGCCACCATACCACAGAAGAAGTGCATAGCAGCAAAAGACTGTAAAATATGTTGCTCCTAACCCGAATCCTTTCGAAAAACCGCTTTTGTATCCAAGTCTTTGTGAAATCTTTAATGCAGATGAATAAGCTTGCAATGCTCTTGATTCACCAACATATGCCAAAACAGTCCTAATTTGTACAATAGTCTGCAAATTTGGATAAATTAAGAAGATACCCATATTGCAAAACACTGTTTTTTTCCTATTATAAACAACAATTTCATGACTTAATCCATATCGAAAAACAGATAAAGTTTTTATTTTTACTTCAAATTAGCTCAAAATCAAGAGTACCAAGATAGAAAAACAGAGGAAAACTAGCAAGTTTATTAATTTCTTAAATTTCCTAAAAATTAAGTCAGTTACCAAGATGACAAAAAAGTTATGCTTTAAATATAGTTATCTAAAAGACAATAGAAAACAAGTTAAATTTAATGGTGTATAACCTGCTCAGCAATGTTTCCAGCTTGTGAAAGAGCTTCTTGACTTTTAGAAGAAAGTTTAGCCAATGTGGTGGCATGAATACCACCAATTACCGCAATAAGAGGCACCACTGCTAGTGTCACAAGTGCTAATTGCCAAACTGCTGTAAATCCCACCACAAATCCAGAAACAAATGTTGCCATATAGTGTATAAAATTCCCTAGCTACAATACATACACAATACCATAACACATAGTTTAATAAAAACCATCATAAGTACTGAAAAAATATTTATAAAAAAAGGTTATATTATTACCTTCTCACTAATAGCATCTTGAACCATAACAGCATCAGTATTGATAGCAAATACAACATCTGAAGTTCTGACCTCAGTGTCAAAAAACTGTATGTCTTGACTTAATGCTGCTTCTAAATATTTAATCCTCATTTTTGTTGATTGCCTCTCTCCTGTCCACATCCAACATGATATTTCTACAAAAGTAAAAATTACCCATGTCAAATTTTCCATTCTTTACCATAAAAAAGTAAGAAAAAAATAAATATATATAAAAATTTCATATAAACCTGCCCATGAAGATGCCCATATTGCAGCACCAACCACAAGGAAATACATTGCATACTGCAAAAAATGAAAAAGTTATAAAAACATGAACAAAAGGAATCACTTTTAGTAAAAGAAGATATGAAAAAAAGTTGATACCTTCAACACTTCTTGACTCATCTTATCAATGTTATTAGCATTAGAACCAAATGAATTAACAAGATCAGCAAAGAATCTCAAGAAAATAGGCAAAGAACAACCATGAACAAAAGCACCAATAGTACCAATCACCATTAAAACATAATCCAACCCATCTGCAAATCTAAACAACTCTCCAAACCCAACTGTGATATCATCTTTCTGCTTCTCTTTTTTTACACCATCTTTTTTGTTACCATTTTGAACTTCAGTTTCCATGTTGGAAGCTTCTTTATCTTCTTCACTAAGAGGGTCTAAGTTGTTGTTGTTATTGTTTTGGTTTGAAGAAGAGTTAAGTTCAAGGCCTTGCATTTCAGACCATCTCCATTGCTCTTTGTTGTTTTTTATTATCTCATCTTGGGATGGTTCTTGTGATTGCATTTTCTTTATATTTTACTATTACTATTTTTCTCTCTCCTTTGTCTCTTTTTATTTTACTTTGTACCTTTTGTGTTTGTGTGTTTGCATAGAGTTAAAGACTTTGAAGGTTACTTCTCTTTTTCTTTTCGTTTACTAAATATAACTTGACAAATGATATAAGCATGTATCTTTTTTTCATAAATAATATTCTATTATCTATTTTATGTGATACCATGTCTTAGCGGGATTGAATTTGTTGTTGTTTTATTGTTGTATCGATTTTATCTTATAACAAGTTTTAACTTTGAGAATGCAAAATTTTTATAAATACTAACAATAAAATATAATCTTTAGCCATTAAATTCTCTTTTAACTAACTCAAATATAAAGTGGACAATCATTTACTAGAATTTGTGTTTTTATCTAAGCTTCAGCAGTTTATGTGTTAATCATACATAACCTTAGTAAAATGACTCGATTTATTATTTATCGTTTAATGATAGACACATGTTAGTAGGAAGATTAGTAAAAGTACATATTTTTTCATTCATAGATAATCTTTTCCGGTATATAATTGTGTAAATAATTATTTTAATCATGATAAAGAGTATCTGGTTGAAATGAGAAAAGGAAAAGATTTATTCTTAAATGTGACACTTAATCTATAAAAAATGTACTTACACAATACACGTATACTTCACTCATTTTAAAATAAATATTCATGTTACTATTTTCGTGGTCTAAATTGAATATGAATTTTCAATACGTAACTATCAAATAAATGTTAAAATAAGTAGCTTATAAGTGACTACTATAATATAACATTTTTTTATTTTTATTTTTTTGTATTAGTCATGAGAAAAAAATAAATAATTTATCTGATAATAAAAATGTTCAAAAATAATTTTATGCATTTTATGATGGGTTTTTCTAACTTGTGTCATAGGTTACAAGTTAAGCACACCGAAAATACACATGGACCTATTGAAAAGTACACAACTTTTATGTAAGTCCCTGTGTACTTTCAGTGTATTTTTCGTGTGCTTAACTTGTGACTTTAGGACACAAGTTAAAAAAACATTTTTATGATATGTGACAGAAATGTAAATTAAAGTGAGTTAAATTTCATTCTTAATCATATCATACAATTAATGCATTAATTGAATGCATATTTTATGATATGAAAATTATTTAAGTGTAAAATAAGTAAAGTAACGAATAATACTTTTATTCATTACAAGTAGACGTTGTTTTTAGAAAAGAAAAAAAATTAAATAAGAAATTTAAAAATACACACTTAAAATAAGACGGGTTGAGTAATAAATTTCTATGGAAGTTAACCACGACTTAATTATTCCTAAACCAGCTCGTATATATATATGAATGGAATTTTGGGAAAATTACAGACTAATTTTTTTCGATATACACAAAGTTTCTACATATTAACACACAATGGTTATTTTAAATTAAACTTAAAATGGAACGATTAAAATATTATATTATATTGTAATAAACAAAGAGAATTACGGAGTAGTTGTGATTAAATGAACTGACGGTTAGATTTTGTTGAAGACTTGTGGTAATGGTAAAAACCAATAGTTGTTCAGTTAAACTTGATGGAAATGGAAAGTGACGTATGATGATGCAGTTACAGGTTAGACAAGAAACACTGTTAAAAACTTTCAGTCCTTGAGTTTCTTTGACTACATAGTTGACTTTCCAAGTTGTTATTTTATTTAACTGGAAGATGATTTGCACACTTTATTAAATGATTGAGACACTTCAATTAATTGTCTTTGAATATTTATAATCTCACATTTACTCTTACATTTTCACTCATGTGACGGCATAAATGTTCAAACACAATTAATTAAAGTATCTCAATCTATTTATATAATGTGCAAATCACCTCTTTTATTTAAGTTAAATTCCAAAATTATACCACTAAGTACCATAACTAATGCTACATAGGGTATGTTTGGCGCAAAAGGATGGGACTGAAGCTGAGATTGGGGCTTATATTATAAGTCGAAACTAGAATTTTTATTTTCATAAACTTGTTTGGCAAATTAGTTTAAGTTGGGGCTTATTGTTGCAAAATTACTAAAAAAAACATATAATTAAATAAACATATGTATATATTAGATATTTTTGTGAGTAATTAAGATGATGGGGTCATTGGCATGGGACATCGGTACCACATATTGGCATCGGCACACACCACCCCCTATGAGGAAATCGGCAAGCGGCATCAGCATCGGCATATTTATGCCGACTCTTGTAGCCGTTGGGCTTTTGGATTTGACCGTTGGGCTTTTTCTTTTTTTTAAATCAACTTTTTTTCTATATAAAAAACCATGCCAAAAATTGGCAAAAAAAATCAATTTGGCATCCACCACCATTAGTTATTGAAAATTGGCACGGAAATGGTGGAGGTGATATGACACTCTACTATTGGTTGAGAGGGATGACAATTTTTGGCATGGATGGGAATTTGGTATCGGCGCCCATCACCCTTAAGTAATTTAGTATCAACGAGGCTTATATTTGAGGCTTATAAAAATTTTAGCCTTATTTTTGAGGTTGGGGCTTGGGCTTATAATATCAAAAGCTCCTATAAACCTCTACGCCAAACGAGGCTTATAATGAGCTTTTGAAATTTAAGCCCTATAAGCCTCCTATAAGCCTTTAGCCAAATTTGAATTTTCGTTTTTTCGTTTTAAACTAGTAATACTCGTAAGAAAATATTTGTTACTCTCGAGATTCGGGTAAAAGATGAATATTTTAAAGACAAGTTATCCATACCCTCCAAAATAACCAGTAATATACTCTCTCTTTTTTTAATTTTTAAAATTTTTTAAAAAGTTTTCTAATAATGTTTTTATTATAAAACTACGAAACTGACAGAACAGAAAATATATATTTTAACAAGTTAAAAGTACTAAACTGATAAAAATACGAAACAAAAAATGACAAAAAAAAAGTTGTGTTATCCTATTAACAGAATGTGGGTAAGAGAGGATTTTAAAATGAGAGCCAATGGATATTAATAGTAGGACCTAATATTTTAAAGAAGTTAAAAGTACACAAGATCCATTTGAAAACTAATAATATCATTGTTACTTATCAATGTTTATAATTCTTATTAAAAATAAATAAAAATATTAAGAGGTAAATGACACAAAAAAATACTTAATTTATGGTCTATTTTTAATTAAAGTACTTTTTTTTTCTTGCATATAAAAGCGCTCAACTTTTTTTTAGCTGATTTAAGTTTTTTCTAACTTTCGTTAACTCACTTCGTTAGTAAATTACGTGTTGGGTCCTTAAGTTTGTATAATCATTACATGCACCATCCACCACCACCAAAAAAATATTTTCGAACAAAAATTAGAAAACAATTTTCAAAAAGAAAATATTTTTGAAAAAGATACTCTATAAAAAAGTTTATCAATAAAATTCGAAAAAAAAATCGAAAAGAATTTTGATTTTTTTTTTGAAATTTTTTTGAAACTTTTTTGGAAAATTTTGCAACTTTTTTTCTTTATGATTTTTTTTTTTTTTTTTAATATTTTTGAATCTTTGAATTTTTTTTTCTTTTCGAAAAAATTTTTGAATTTTTTTTGGAAACTTTTGTACCGAATTTTTTTTTCAAAAACTTTCTTTTGATTTTTTTTTTTGGTCGTGATGGATAGTGCATGAAATGATTATAAAAACTCAAAGACCAAACATGTAATTTACTAACGAAGTGGGTTAACGGAAATTAGAAAAAAACCTAAATCCGCAAAAAAAAAAATTGATCGCTTTTATGTGCAGGAAATAGACCCTAGGAGCGCTAGGTGTGGTTACCTCAGGTTAACCTTTAACCTTTGTCACGTCAGCGCCACATCAGCTTTAACATTTTACCTTAACTCAACCAAAAAACACCCCTTATCATAACATTCCTAAGGTTAAACATTAACTCAAATATTTTCAAATTCAACCCCTAAACTAAAACAAACACTTCATTTATTAAAAAGTATAACCTTAACTTAAACATATTACAATACGAAATATAAAATAACTAAAAAAAATTACAACGAAAAAAAAATAACGAAACATAGCAAATATTTATTCATCATCGTCGCTCTCTTGTTGTTGTCGTTCAAGACTGTTCTGCCAAACATGCTCCATAAGGTCCATTTTGAGTTGGGTATGCGTTTCTCGGTTGCGTTTCTTTTGCCTTACGACGGTGAGTATCACATCTTTTGACCCATCTTTGTTGCCTCAAATGTGCTGACGAATCCACCCACATTTCATTATAGTCACGTAATGCAAGTTTTTGATCTTTTATAATCATGTTATGCAAAATAATGCAAGAATACATGATTCTACGTATCTTAACAATTTCCAGTTGGCGTGCCGGTTGTTGTATGATACCCCAACGTCCTTGAAGCACACCAAATGCACGTTCAATATCCTTTCGGGCGCTTTCTTGTTTCCTTTTAAAGTAAGTATGTTTTTCGTCAGTTGTTGACGAGAAGGATTTGACGAAAGTTGCCCATTGTGGGTAAATCTTGAGAAGCAACTGCTTCAAGCATAATTGTTGGGTATTTTCTTATCACCCCTACCAAATTTCCCATGCCAAGCCACCTGACAATTTCTCCATTCCCAGTGCATACAATCAATGCTACCAAGCATTTCCGGAAAACCATGACACTCTTCATGTCGTTGATAAATTTTTTGAATGTCGGCCCATGTTGGTTTTCTTAAATACTCCGGCATAAACAAATCAATAATGCAGTTGTTAAAATTATCTAGACAATAACGCGAAGTATGCTCACTCATTTGCAAGTATTCATCAAATGCATCGGGTGAGGTGTCGTACGCCAATTGGCGTATGGCAGACGTACACATCATAAGAACACTTAAACTCATTTGACTCGTACAATCGGGTGATTACCTAAAGAAATTAAAATGATCTGGAATATTTCGGAAGTATAAGATTCAATACATTCGACTATTTGCAGAAATAGTTTTCGGCTCATACGAAATCTTCTACGAAAATTCCGGTTCGAATACTTACAACCTGACAAGGATTTAAAATGTACCCTTTTAGGGGGTCATTTAAGCCCTAAATCGACCAATTTTATATCCGTTAAATGCTTAATTTCGTTCCTTTTCACTTTTTTGGCCTTTTGGAAGCAAAATGCTGGAATGAAACATGTTTGGACGAAAAGGAACAAATACATGAAGAAAATGGCAAAGTCAATATCGAAGCCACTCAAAGCTGATCAACATTACCTGACGGCATCCCAACCAAAGGGCGACGTCGTCCCTCTATGAAGACTTGATCAAAACATGCACGCGACGGCTCAGTGGAAATTCTGGTCACATAACCTGACGGTGTCACGTCTTAATATTGGAGGGCGTCACTCACAGTTTTCAACTCAGACGGCCCAGATCTAGAATCAATATGACGTCCCAACTGAAGACCGACGACGTCACAACTCTAAGGTGACGTCGTCCCATCGATGACTTGGCCCAGACGAAACCCTAATGACAGGGAGCTGACGGTGTCCCATGCAAAAGGTGACGTCGTCGCAGTTGTAAATCTATATATAGAATTCGATTTTTCTGTATTTGAGAGGTAGACTTTTGGAGAAAAAACCCTAAATCGTTTGTAATCCGAATTGGACAATATCTTAGGGTCCCATACCCTATTTTACACATCGAGATAAGTATTTTAATCCAAAGTAACATTATGTCTATCCCGTATTCGATTGATTGTGTTGCTTGTTTACCATGTCTAGCTAAATTTCTTGTGTGTTTGCTTAGATCTATGAAACCTAGTTATTGATTATTGTTAGGTTGTTTCTTATCTTAATTGTAAATTGGCTTAGGAGTGCAACTACTCATTATTTGTTGTATTTAATGCTTGAGTATGCTTTATGATGATGTGGTCTATGGATGAAATAGCTTAGGCTTGCCGACTTCGTAGGTCACATACGAGAGATAACCTCAAAGAACTAGGGGGCACGCATACCCTACGACCTTAGGAATACAACGCGTTAAGATAAGGTGTGACAATTAAACCGACCAATAAAAGATAAATAGGGAGTAATAGTATCTAGGTAAACATATTTTTAATCATCATACGAGCACACTTCAATTAGACATAAGCTACCCGTAGTAATTAAATAATTAGATAAGTAGAGTAATCGGTAGAAGTACCACCCCCCAAACCAATTTCCCCCGGATTTTACCTTAGCTTTCTGAAAAACCATTAAAAAAAAAGAAAAATAAATAAAAATTATCCTCAACCCCTACCTTCTCGTCATATATTTCTTACTAGCATTCCTATTCCCCTAGAGAACGATATCAATCCCCGAGGCTTACCCAATACTACACTACAACGATTAGGTTCACTGCCTAGGAGGTTGAAAAACTTGCTCGGCAAAAAGGAAGTTTCTTTCACCCCGAATGCGCCTCCCGCACGCATCAAGTTTTTGGCGCCGCTGCCAGGGGATAGAATAGTTAGTTAGATCTCTATCTCGTTTAGGTTCCCTTGCTTGATTCCTATCAAGTAAGTTTTTTTTCTCATTTTCATGAGCTTCGTTGTAGTCTATCCCCCTTCTTCGTGTCTTTGTTTGTAACATCATCACTTTTCATCGTGGAAGGTGATAACCCACCAAATCAACCATTTCCCATCAACCCACCACCAAATGACCCACCAAGAGGCCATACTCTTAGTGAATATTCTAGACCGAGCCATCAAGGCTATTAAAACACCATTGAGCTCCCCGATCAAGCTCATACTACGTCCCTGCGATCCGACACCATCCGGTTGGTGCAAAACGGATGTGCATTCCATGGACTTCGTTCCGAATATCCGAATCAGCATCTCAAGGACTTCCTTAAAATCGTTGACTCCATTGACCTTGATGCTACCACTCGGCAGACCACGCACTTGCGTCTCTTCCAATTCTCTCTACAAGAACAAGCTAATAATTGGCTTGAGCGACTTCCCGCCGGATCTATCTCAAGTTGGGATGATCTCACCACCCGTTTCCTCGCTAATTTTTGCCCCCCCCCCCCCCCCCACCATTCCAAGCCAACCAATTTACCAACATCCCTCCAACCCTCGTCGCAACCGAATTGTTAGTAAAATCAATGAACTTCAAGATTTGCGTGAGGTATTTCAGAGTACAATTAGGGACACTGTTGAAAAAGTGGTTAGCGCTTCAATTGTTGGCTCCATGATTAGCAATAGTTCAAGTGGTGACTTAGTAAATGAAAGTGAGAATGAGGAGACTAGTGCCTATTTTAATTGCTATCCTACTAAGGAAGAAGTTGCAAACCACCAATACATAATCGACAATCCTCGATCACCCATCATTAGAATATGCCCAAAGATTAGGAGAGGAAATCCCTGAAACATCAAGATCCCTTGTATGATTGGATATAGGAATGTTGAGCACGCTTACATAGATACGGACTCTCCCATCAATGTGATGTCATCAGCTGTTTACAATGACATAATAAATGCGCAACTTAAGATTAGGAGGGACCCAAAGTATCTCGGTGGGGTTTGCAATTTTGTGGGAAGGGTCAAGGATATACACGTCTGTTAACACAAATAAGCCGTAAAAACGTTATTTATATTTTACGATCTTCTAATGTTTTGTCGATAACAAACGTAAAATCATTTTAACGAAACAAATAAAATACGTAAATGGTTTGAACTAATAGTTTCTAACATATTCACATTTTCACATAAAACACTAAAACAAGTATAAGTGATTTTATGATTTAATATTACATATGTACAACAACTAGTGTTTACATATTTGGGTAAAATATACACATAACTAGTATGTAGTATATTGGGTAATATAAATGGGTAAAAATTTAAGTATCATAACCCATTGGGAAAATACATTGAATGTAGTTGAGTACAACCCAAAGCCCATGACCCATGGAGCTTGACCCATAACCCATTGCATGACATCATGCTTATATCATATATGGATAGTATCCATAACCCATGGTTTTGACCCATGCCCATGTGACTAGGTGTATTGCACTCAAGAGATACATTGTATCTAGCTAAAGACCCATGGATCAACCCATGACCTATAACCAAAATACCCATGGGTAAAGAGGAGCGTCCCATGGATCCCTAGCTTTACGCTAGACGGATCCCTTGTGGGAGGGATCCGTGGGATCCGGGGAACAGTAGATTTTTTCTTCTATAAATAGTGAGCCATTTCTTCATTGTTGCTCACCCCTTTCTAACACACTTTCCCCTAGAGTTAAAAACTCTCTAACCTCGGATCCAAGATATCTATGTTTGTAGTTTTGTTTTGTGTGATCTTCTATGTTCCTCTTAAAGGCGAGATCACCACCTTTGAAGTCAAGCAAGCTCAAGTCCATGAGTTGCCATGCTTCCTCATCATCAAAACTACTGAAGTATTCTTGTTGATGATTGTTTTTCTTTTTCTAAGAAGTGTTGAAGACATTTGTGAAAGGTGTCTCAAGTGTCAAGACGAATATATTAGTGAAGGGTATCTATCGTCCATATAATAAGCACTTGTAGTAGGTGCTTATAAGTCAAGACTAGAAGCATTACTGAAGGGTGCTTAGAAGTCAAGACACAAGACATTAGTGAAGGGTGACTTGAAGATCTAGTTAAAGGCATTAGGGAAAGGTGCCTTAGATGTACATTCGATATGGTGTGTTTCGATGTACAAGATAGATTAGTACTAGATCCAAGGATATTGATATCCTTGATGATGTTGTAAAAAGGAGTGGATCTCCTTTGGGATTAGTCGTTGGTGTAGTGTTGGGTATTAGTTCCTCCATTGCAATGGAACTAGGTGCTTAGCCTAGTACCTGATAAAGGGTAGGCAACGTTGTGTAGGTGTGGTTCACCTTGGAGTGAAAGAACTAGGTACTTAGCCTAGTACCTGATAAAGGGTAGGCGACGTTGTGTAGGTGTGGTTCACCTTGGAGTGAAAGAACCCGGTGGTTAGCCTAGCACCGGAAAAAGGGTATGCGACGTTGTGAAGGCTTCTCCGCCATAAGGAGATTGGTGTAGTGATTACGAACTCTCGAGTAGGTGACTCGGGGAGTAGAGTAGGGCAAGGAAGGTGTCCTTGTAGCCGAACCACTATAAATACTCGCGTTGTGGTTTTGTGCTTCTTACTCTTATCTTTTCATTACATACCTTTATATGCTTGTTTATCAACATCCAACACACACATCCAAATAGATTGACATAAGTCGATCTAAATAAATTAAAAGGAAGTTTTAATTGGCAAAACTATTCAACCCCCCCCCCCATTCTAGTTTTCCACAATTGGCATCAGAGCTTCGTTACCAAGTTTCTTGAAGTAAATTGTAGTTTAAAAACTTGATACGATCCATGGTTAATTGAAAACTACAAAGAAGGTTTTTCATAAAAACAAACACCATGTCTTTTAAAACTATATGTTTGGATGTTGATTTGATAACAACATTTTTCTTATTCACGTTTTCATTTAATTGCACTAATCCTCTTTGTCATGTTGATTAGTCAAGGCTCACATCTATCAAGCTATAGGATTTGCTTGATAATAAAGATTACCTTCCCTAAGAAGGTATGTTAAGCATAAAGAAGCTGGAATTATCTTCTGACATTTGCTGTGTCATTTATAAATACATTCCTAAGTGCATTTGAGGTATGACTTTCCACTTATCTCTAAATGATGTTAGTTTAATAAATAAGTGTGATTACTTAGGTATTTATTTGAGTAGCTTTCGTGTATACACATGTTTTACATATAGCTTCATTAGGAAACTTTTTCTCACATACGTGTTACTTTTTCGTCTAAAAATCATGGTTTATAAAACTTGTGTTTTGTCTCACTTAATCCAAAAAAAATCATATCTTTCTAATAATTAAACAAAACACAAATATCAAAAATTCCTCCTTCCCCATAAATAAACCCTCCATCAACCACTCCATCAAATCCCAACTTTTTCAAATCTTCCAATTTCAAAAATTTCCTTTCATTCAAAACTTCATCTTCCTCTCCATTTCATCTCATCCGAAACCAAGAAGGCTCGCCATCAACATGGTTTACATCGCCCTCGTGCTCATCGCCTTAACACTCATCGCACTTGTGTTCCCTATGATGAAGTTCACATACGGAGACATTTACTTTGTGTTGTTAATCTACATTGGGGTTATATAACCAATCTTTTGTATCATTCTAAGCATTGAAATGAAATATTATTAATAGTCTAGTTTATCTAGGTTATTATTATCATAATGTGTTTGTCATTTCTTTTGATTTATATGTCTCGTACTCTTTCGTGATACATTAGAAGTCTTGTATGCATGCTAAAAGAAAATGTAGGCTAAAACACATATCGTGGTACAAAACTGTAAAACTTATGTTTTTATCAAATCTGTTTCTGTTACTACAGATCCATGGATCCCGGCAAGTGTACTAGCCGGATCCCTTTGAAAGGGAACCGTGGGAACCGTCCTACTGGAAAACTGTTTTTCATGCAAAATAAAAACCACTTTCTTTCTAAAAGTAATATTCCACTAGAATGTCAAAACCATAAGTGAGTTAAGTGTCAATGTTGATAAAAACCATTGTTAATAAAAATCTAGTAAAAACATTAGATAATCATTGGTCGACCACAAAACATCACTTTCTATTAACTCATCATTTCTATAGGTTTAACTATGACGCATGAATATGAGTTTGATTTTTCACTCACTAGCGTCTACACTCCGAACATCTCCCTTGAACCCAACACACCTGGCAATCATGTCCGTGGGTTCAATAATCTTGAAAACCGTCACTTCCGCGAAGGACGTATTGTAGACACCTCTCTACAATTCGAAGAAGGTATCAATACCTCCTTCCGAGCCATAGGACTAGAATGTCTTCTTGAAATCAACGAGAAGATATGTCCAAGGTTCATAATGGAATTCTTCCGTCAAGTTGAACTCGTTCGTAACGAGGATCGCTCTCTATCTATGTGGTTATATATCAAAAACCAAAAGTTTACTTTAACCCTTGGGCATTTTGCTCACATCCTCCGGATTCCAAATCACGGACAATGTGACTTCACCGAAGATTGGTCTCTTGATTCTCTCTTCAACTTTCGTGAAGAAAATAGTCCATATTGTTCACACATACCCTCCCTGGAAGATTTAAATCGCATAATATGCAAACCTCGACCATATTACTCTGATCCAAACATTATCTTCACACGGGACATCCGAGAAGAGTACAAGCCTCTTACACTCATCCTGCGTGAGAATGTTTGGAGTCTTAGGGTAAATCGATAAATCCTTCCCGCTTGTTGTGCTCACATGTTGTACTGTTTGCTAACACAACAACCATACAATCTCGCCTACTTCTTTGCAAGGAGAATTTTAAATCTTTAAGGCTCCAAGAATAAACTTATCCATTATGGAATGTTCTTGACGCGCCTCTATCATAACGTTATGCACTTTCATCCTCAATTTCAAAGTCCGTTGTACGTACTTGTGAACAAGATGATGGAACCGCTAAACATATCTCTCATTAAGACTTTCTTTATTCTTGATTCCACCAACACTCATCAACCACGTGATGATCCTTCTAGCGAAAATGCTCAAGGAACTTAGTAGTATTTCAAATAGGATCAATCCTCTTATACTCGTGCTTTATCAATGTAATCAAATTTCTTTCATCAAATAAAACATCTTACATTTAATATCTTAGTGTTATAATCCCTTTTAAACTAACCGTGGAATATAATGCATTGTCAAGATCATTGCATACCTTTAGTAAAGGTTCTGCTTAGCAGATGGACGGATCCCAAAGTTTGTGCTAGACGGATCCCTACACTTAGGGAACCGTGGGATCCGGCAATCAGAAAATGAAATTGCAAGCATTGTATTTCAAACATATCCTTAGAACACCTCACACTAAGCTAGACATAGTGTCTTAAGGCAAATTAAGTCCTTATCAAATTAAGTAGATCTTTCCTACTCACACATAACTCACCTAGATCACACTCAAAGACGCTTGTAGATCTATCGTTTCACTTTAATCCATTACTCTTCCGCTCTCAAGCTCACGCATCATTTTTCACATGATCCCTCATATCTAAACGTTGGAAACCTCTTATAGCAAAATTAATCATAATCATCCTTACGTCAAAATTGGTCTAAATTGATCAAATTATAGCTTTTTCCATCTTAAGCCTTTAGGATATTCTTCAAAGCATTAATCTAAGTCACTATCTGATCTCTATGATCATTTAGCTTCAATTGACACTCTCATCTTTAGTGTCATCCTTGGTCATTCATTGGTACTCATGAAACTTCCAATTTCTTCCATAAAAGGCAATCATTAGCTACACCATTCATTACCTTCAAGTAATTAAGCACTCCTTCATTTAAGACACTTAGGAGGACTGAAACACTCAAGGTGATATAGATCTTAGATCTTAGAAACATCATTTCTATTCTTTCATAGCTGCTGAGAGTCGGATCCCTAGGACTAGCCTAGACGGATCCCTCTGAGGAGGGAACCGTGGGATCTGGATGACAGATTATGTCAAACCTTGCTAAAACAATCATTTCAACTCATCTTTCTAACTCAAACACTCCATCTCATCTTAAATGAGTTCCTAGATTAGTACAAACTCTGAAGTTGACTCTTGTGCATGTTAATCATCACATTCCAATGAATTTTAGTGGCTTAAGGCTTAAATGCACTTGCCAAATATCTTGCTTTATAAACCACATTGTTAGGACTTCCATAGTCATCACCTTCATCCTAATTTTCAGCACTTAAGAAACCCTTACAAACTCCTTGAAATCATCTCATCATGAGGAAAACTCCAAGTAGTAACTTATCTACTAAAGAACCACCCAAGAAAATTGCTCGTGTTGTACATGAAATCTCTTCAACCGAATCATCTCCGGTCAAGCCAACAAATACAAGGATCTTCTCTCAACCAATCAAACCAATTCCTAAAAGGATAGTACCCACAAAACTACCTCTGCCAAACACCACCATACCTCATAGGCCAAACAATATCATTTCCACTAAACCATCACCATTGGTTCCTAGAGCTATTTCTTTTACATCTCCACTATCATCATGATTCGATCGTTGTGAGTGGTGAAAATAAACACAATATCAATATATCAAATTAACCGTAAAACCCGACAAATTAACCTTTTAGGAAAAGGGTTAAGGTGCCAAATCTCACGGGTGTGATAAAAGTGATACCGGGAAAGTGATTTCCCCAGGTCGTATCCCAACGAGGTGTGAAATTGACGGTGTCGTTGAGTTTCGTGATTACGACTTGAATTGGTTTAACAAATTTGGATTTTGATTTCGTTATTCTACAAATTAAAGAACAGGAATGAAAATAAAACACATAAAACTGAATAAACACTAATTAAACTACTACTAAGCCTAAGAAACAATAAAACAAAGTTAAATTACATCCTAGGGTGCTAAAATATAAAAACGCTAAAAAACGGGAACACACCGAGCCCCGAAAGTGAAAAATATGCAATTTAAGTCCTACGAGTGCAAAACTAATTTTCCTACATTCTACATGACTAAAAATAATTTTAGAAAAAAAAACCGGGTATTTTTTCGACTTTTATTTTATTTTCTACGAATTAAAAACTATTTTAAACTAAATTAATTATTAAAAATACTAAAAATTTTTGCAAAAATATGCAAAAATTACAAAAAATACTTTACATTATGCTAAATCTAAGAAAAATAAAAAAGACTATAACTGCTTTAGGAAATAAGCAACTAATAAACTAAATAAGAGGAAAAGTTTAAAATACAAAATGCTCCAACTAACTCTTATATGATTAAATGTGCAAGTAATAAACAAAACAGAGCCCAGAGCAGATGGTAGGTCGCTGTTATGTCTGGTCGTGGGCACTGAACCAGAAGGTCAGGTGTTCGAATCCTGCCTTGCCCTTTTTGGTTATTTATTTTATTATTTTTTATTTTTTTTTTGGAACTTGAAAATACAGCCTAAAGGTAAAAATTCTGTGAAAACTTTTTTCTTGAAACAAACTAAGTAAGCTGTTTAAACAGCTTATTCATTGCTGTTTGGACAGCACAACCAAACACTCCCTTTGTCAAATTTTTAGCACCAAATAAGTAAATAAGCAGTTTGATAATGGACCAATAAGCAAGTGCAAATGAAAATAAGCTAGATCTAAATTAAATAAATTAAAATAAACAAGGATAAGCAGTTGGCATAACAGTTACACTAGGGGAAATCCTAAACTAACAAAAATAGGAAAATAAGCAAATAAAAGACATAAGTAAACCAAGAGAAGCTAATAACAGATAAAGCTAGTCTAATGGACTAATAAGCACCTAAGTAAACCTGAATAAGCTAAATAAGCAAGCCAAAAGTGAAAAGAGATGCCGTGTACCTGTTTGCTGTTTCAGTCACAAACAGCCCAACGAGGGGCTTATGTGGCTTAATTTGAATAAGCTACAGGGTGAACTAGACCATGGGCTTCTGGGAACCTGAAGCTCACCCAGCTGGCTACCTTTTGCCCCCATGGTTGGCAATGGGGGAGCTTATACAAGATTGTGAGGAACTTAAATATGTGGCTCAGTGGGCTGCTGCTGTGACAGCAAAACAGGAAGCAAAATCACTTTTTTTTTTTTTTTTTTTTTTTAATTGCATACACCTCTAAAAATACTCTATTCAACTTAATGTAGCTTGACACACAAAATAAACTTGAATTGAAATCAACTTAAGTAAATTGCAAATCTAACATGGGTCAAAAATAGACTTTTGACCCACAAAACTTGATGTTCCAAACACGCTTTGGGCAGAAAAGCTCTAAAACTGTTTTTAAACCTTGAGTTAAAGTGAAAAGTTTTGTTAAATTCTTGATCACAACCAAGTTTTCTTATCTAAAAACCAGAATTACAGCAAGAATATTAATTAAATTGCATGACTTGAACATAAAGTTAAACAAAAGCACATCAAACTGAAACCAATTGATTTTTCATTAGTTCTAAAAAAAACAAAGCCGAGAACTGAAAATTAAAATTCAGGAAGTACATTTAATTTAAAAGACAGTAATTAAAAACAAGGACTAGAACAAAAAATTCTAGACAATTGTACACTAATCCTAATCGGCTATATATATAAAAAAGTAAAAAGCTGTCTTCTTCTCTTGTCTTCACTGTTTGTGTTTGTTTTGTGAGTGAAATCAGTCAAGCTCCACATGTGTGCTTTCTCCCATCCAATCTTCACCATTGAATAAGTAGGTACCATTTAGAAGCAATCTGAGCCGTCTGTGGGGTTTCTTGTAGCCAAGATTGATGACTTGGACATCTTGGGAGAAGGAGAGGATGAGTGAGTGGGTTTGGGATTTGGGGTGGACTGGGTAAAAGGGATTAAGAGTGAGGTTGAGTGTTTGGGGTTTGGGGATTTTGGGTAAAGATGTGATGTTCTGGGTAGGAGGGAAAGATGAAGCAGGTTAGGGTTTATGGGGAGAGGGAAAAAGATGGGTCGGGTTAATTTTGGTGACTGGGTTGGGTTTTGGTCGTGGGTTGGGTTTAATAATTTAGGGGTCCGGTTTGGTTTTAGGATTAGTAACAAGGACCATACTTGTAAATTCTGAAAATTGGAGGACCAAAGTTGTACATTATTGAAACTTTTCACCAAAGGATTAAATATGACAACATATGATTTCAAAAGGACCTTTGGTGACTTTTTTTACAAAAAAATGCCTAGGGACTAAATTTGACAAGTTTTGAAAGTTGAGGGACTGAAACTGCCAATTATGCAAACTTTGTTCGTTTTTCATCTGATTTTAAACATTTTGCATCTAAAACATATAAAATACAATTTTGGGATATTTTCAGTATTTTGATGCATTTCTGAGTGTTTTTAAATGTTTTGCAGTTCCGATTTGACCAAAAATGATGAGTATTTACACACTCATCACATCACCACACCTCTACAATTTAGAGGATTTGCCTCCTAGGCCGTCTCATCCTCCCCCGCCGACAACATTCTCCTCATTAGGAGGAATAATGGTACAAAATCAAGGTGTTGAGTCAACATTAGCTCCGGCTTCCTTTTCGCCGTTTCCATCATATAATCCCATTTGGATTATGAGAAATCATCAAAGTCAACCACCCGACCATATGGAAGTTGACACTTCTCTACCACCACCATCATTCTTGGTCGAGCCATTCTCAAATGCGCCTCCACCAATACCTCCGTCGTTTGAGGCTCCACAAGCCGCCTCACTTGATCATTCGCATCAAGTCATCTCATTTCTTCCACCACCACTACCTAGCCATGACAAAGATTGTTATGATTGTCAACATGTTGAAAGTTTGATACATGAAGTACGAGAAGACCAACGTTTCATGTTCTATCACCTCCTCGAACGTTTTGACGAGATTAAACCTAAATAAACTTTAGCTAGAAGATTTTAGTGGTGTCCTAATATCAAGCGTTAGTTGGTCTAGAAATTCCTAGTCATGTATCATTTATTTTCTTAAATTTTAGAGTCATGTATATCATAGCTCTAGTTTTATTAACTGAAATTACGTGCTACTTGTTATATTTCTGAGTATATGATTATGTTGTATAATACATATCTCACTTTGGTGATAACATTATTTGTTATACCACCATTTGCTGAATTTATTCATCAGCCAGACGGATCCTTTTAATATGCCTAGACGGATCCCTACTAGGAGGGAACCGTGATACAGAAAACTATTTTTCTACTAACTTTGATCAAATTTGCAGGAAATTGTGCATTATACTTGTTTTCTAATCTTTATGTTGTAGTTATTCAATTTACACATGAAGACTTTGACATCCTAAATCTAGGGGAGCTTTGTGTCAAAGCAATACATTGCAAATCACTTGCAATACTAGGATTACATTTCATGACATCCCTTTGCAAAATTGCAATCAACAAGGGGGAGCATATTCGTCACATAGACGAAATCTTTTGCAAACTTAGCTGCAAATAAACTAGCTTAGAATTAGTATCTTGACGACCTTACATAGGGATGAACTCGTCAAGGGGGAGTAAACACGAGATCTTTTCCCGTTACTTGCTCTCTATTTCTTTTTATTTCTTTCACATGTTTTTCCTAAAACAATGTGTTAGTTTCCTTTCGAAGCTCTTTTTGTTTTGACAAAAAGGGGGAGAAGAAAGTAAAAACTACAAATTCAAACTTTTACGAATTTTAGCTTTTCCTTAAAATAATTAAATGCTTTGTCATCAACAAAAAGAGGGAGATTGTTAATACAATAAAGCCGTAAAAACTTTTATTTATATTTTACGATCTTCTAATGTTTTGTCGATAACAAACGTAAAATCATTTTAACGAAACAAATAAAATACGTAAACGGTTTGAACTAATAGTTTCTAACATATTCACATTTTCACATAAAACACTAAAACAAGTATAAGTAATTTTATGATTTAATATTACATATGTCCAACAACTAGTGTTTACATATTTGGGTAAAATATACACATAACTAGTATGTAGTATATTGGGTAATATAAATGGGTAGAAATTTAAGTATCATAACCCATTGGGCAAATACATTGAATGTAGTTGGGTACAACCCAAAGCCCATGACCCATGGAGCTTGACCCATAACCCATTGCATGACATCATGCTTATATCATATATGGATAATATCCATAACTTATGGTTTTGACCCATGCCCATGTGACTAGGTGCATTGCACTCAAAAGATACATTGTATTTAGCTAAAGTTAAAAACTCTCTAACCTCAAATCCAAGAGATCTATGTTTGTAGTTTTATTTTTGTGTGATCTTCTAGGTTCCTCCTAAAGGCGAGATCACCACCTTTGAAGTCAAGCAAGCTCAAGTCCATGAGTTGCCATGCTTCCTCATCATCAAGACTACTGAAGTCTTCTTGTTGACGATTGTTTTTCTTTTCCTAAGAAGTGTTGAAGACATTTGTGAAAGGTGTCTCAAGTGTCAAGACGAAGATATTAGTGAAGGGTATCTATCGTCCATATAATAAGCACTTGTAGTAGGTGCTTAGAAGTCAAGACTAGAAGCATTATTGAAGGGTGCTTAGAAGTCAAGACACAAGACAATAGTGAAGGGTGTCTTGAAGATCTAGTTAAAGGCATTAGGGAAATGTGCCTTAGATGTACATTAGATATGGTGTGTTTCGATGTACAAGATAGATTAGTACTAGATCCAAGGATATTGATATCCTTGATGATGTTGTAAAAAGGAGTGGATCTCATTCGGGATTAGTCGTTGGTGTAGTGTTGGGTATTAGTTCCTTCATTGCAATGGAACTAGGTGCTTAGCCTAGTACCTAATAAAGGGTAGGCGACGTTGTGTAGGTGTGGTTCACCTTGGAGTGAAAGAACTAGGTACTTAGCCTAGTACCTGATAAAGGGTATGCGATGTTGTGTAGGTATGGTTCACCTTGGAGTGAAAGAACCCGTGGTTAGCCTAGCACCGGAAAAAGGGTAGGCGACGTTGTGAAGGCTTCTCTGCCATAAGGAGATTGGTGTAGTGATTACGAACTCTCGAGTAGGTGACTCGGGGAGTGGAGTAGGGCAAGGAAGGTGTCCTTGTAGCCGAACCACTATAAATACTCGCGTTGTGGTTTTGTGCTTCTTACTCTTATCTTTTCATTACATACCTTTATATGCTTGTTTATCAACATCCAACACACACATCCAAATAGATTGACATAAGTCGATCTAAATAAATTAAAAGGAAGTTTTAATTGGCAAAACTATTCAACCCCCCATTATAGTTTTCCACAACGTCTTTGTAGGAAACTTCACTTACCTAGTTTATTTTATGGTCCTAGAAGATATAGGATGTGTCATCGACTATAGCTTATCCCAAATTGTGTTAGGAAAACCGTTTGTTGAAAAATCTAAGTTAAGCTATAACAAGTCCGAGGGAACGATTTGATTTTCGGATGGGGATGATGAAATTACATATAGGATGCCTTGGAAGATGAACGGTTATGGCCCTCTATCCTTCTATGAACGAGATAACATTAGAGCTTTTGAGGAAAAGAGCAAAAAAGATGTTGAAAAAGGCTTTAACTTTATGTGGGAGAAAAAGAGGCTTTGCTATAGGGATTGTTTGACCTTAGGACCTAGGTATAGAGTAGATGAGAATTTTGTCAATATGATAGAGTTTTCATTGAGGATGAAAACGAGAAAATGCTAGGAATTTGAAATTCCATAGTGAAGTGTGTCTGTCACCCCAAATATTATCTAGCATAAGTTAGCTCGTAGACATATCGTTAGTTACGTTATTTATAAGTTTATTAGTTAGTTATTAGTTTAGTTTAGCATAGTGTAACACCGTGGAGGAAGGACGGGTCTTTACCCACTGTATACTTGATTCACAGGCCGTCAGGAGGTAGTTATGTCTGTAACTATAAATACCCCTTCCATCCTTGGAAGGGGTGGTGCTTCTCAATCTAACATTCCATTATTTGCAAAGCAAGTCTCTAACAAGAAACACCCTCTCATCTCTTTCTCTCTCAAATGGCTAACATGTATTTCCATCATCCAAGACCACCTGAATCATCAACACAATAATATTTACGATCCTACAAATGGTATCAGAGCCATGGTTTTTGTGTTTTGATGATTCATTGCGGTTCGATTCTTGTTTTAACTGAATTTATATAACTACTGTTGTCGGAAATTTATTTTTCCACTTTTTGTAATATCAGTTTTTTAAAACAAGTTTTTATGTGTCTTTGGTGTTAAAAGTCATCTGATCTATTTGGGTTATCATCATTCTATGATTTTTTTTTTATATCAGTGAAATACTTGTTATCAACTTGTGGTCAAACATTGGTTAAAAGTGGTCAAATGGTCAGATTTTTTGAGATCTTAACTGGTCTAAAGGTTGTTGTCCTTATGCAGTTTTTGGGACAGATTGGTACATTCTTTGTAGCGTGTTGTGTTTCATGTCCAGATTCAATGAATGTCTTGTAGCGACTTATCCAATAATGTCCAGTTTCTTAAATATTGTCATCAGTTTAAGAAGCGACTTGAGTTTCAAAAGAAGTAGCGAGTTGTCATTTTGGTCTAATGGGAGTTGACTCTTGAGTCAACTCAGGTCAATAGCGACTTGACACAAAATAATCATAGCGACTTGTCTTTACAAGTCGTAGCGACTTGTCGACTTGTCGTAGCGACTTGTTATTTAACAAGTAGCGACTTGTGTATTCAGACCTAGCGACTTGTCACTTATAGGTAGCGACTTGACTCCAAAATATGGTAGCGACTTGACATGAACAGAAAGGAAGAAGAAGAAGATCTAAATTGACCTCGACCACATAACCAACACTGACCTCGACCTATACCAAAGACTACTCGACTTCAGTCCTTGCCAAGACCATCATCAATCTACAACACAACAAATCTTAATCACATATCCAACTCAAAACTTAACCTAGACTCGAAATACATATAACAAGGACATCAATTGAAATCTCAGTTCTCTAGTTCGTGGCAGTCAATGGCAACATCAAGACCTTGAGGGTCTAAATCACAAATAGAGTTAACCATCATAGATCTCTACTTAAGCATCTCAAAACATAAATGAATGGTAACTAATTGATCTCAGTTTCGAAGGTGTGTAAGGTTCATCAAAACGCATAGATATTAAATATCTATACACAAACCTTCGACTACATCACTGACCCTTTTGAAGTCTACCTTCATCTTTATTATCCGAACCAACCGGAAAGGAAACAACAACTAATCAGTTGTCATCTCCCCTCGCTGTTCGTTTAACATATAAGGAATCAAAACGAAAAACATGTATCAAAACACTAACATAACCTACCTTGAAGCCGTCTCATGACAAAGTCAAAACACCAACCCTGTGGCGTTAAGGTCATGCCCTAAACCATCCCTGTGGTTGTGACAACCCTCAATACCATCTCTGTGACATATTCAATTTAGAATAAACAAATCGAAGGGGTCCAGGTCTCAGAATCATACTGATGTATGGCTTATTATTATTTGAGAAACGTTTTGATATGAGAATATTTGGAGACGATTATTTGAGAGATTTTAGGGTTTGTGACTTGTTGTGAGATGGGGGCGGATGAAAAAGGATTAGGGTTAGTATGTTTATTGGGTGGTGTTAAATACTCTGTGGAATTAGGGTTGTGAGCTATTATCTGAATATTGGTTAGCGAATTGGACTTGGGCCCTCACAAGAGTTGGATGATATTCACTTGGGTTGAACGTGTGTATGGGGCCTCATGAATTTTTGGATATGATATCTAAAAGTTTATGAACGTGTGTGTTAAAACACAAGATTGGTACAAATTCGTTAAATCACAAATACATTTGTTCAAATCTGGTACAAATTTGGGCCTCGTGATGAATCACAAATTTTATCACATCAAATTATCTCATAAAATAACTTTATCACAATGGTTTATGCTAAATCAAATTTTGATAAAATGTGATATATATCTGAGTACCTCATTGGGAAGTTGTACGTTTGATGGTGTCGAGGCAAATTGTGTGTCATGTGATCCGGATATTATTGGACCCAATGCTATGTGAAACTTGAATTGGACCAACTACTTGGGTTGGATCGGGCTTAATTTTTGTTATTGGAACGAGTTTGGGTAATTAGTGTGACTGTTTGGATTTGGATGACAATAAATGGGCTTTTCAAAAATTTGGATTGTATTCAAGAGAATTGTCGATAAGATTTGCTGAAGAGATTTAACACTGAGTTGTGTGATGATGTGATTTGTTGGGTTATGAGGTTTGAACATGAGTTTTGATGATGAGATTTGTTGTGCTATGTGATTTGATGTGTTATGCGGATTGATAATTTGATTTATACATTGTCACGGATAATATTGTCACGGCTTTAATTGAAAGTTGAACATGGTTGACTACGGGGTTGTTGTTTGGTATTTCTTATTCGGATATGAAGTGAGGTTTTCTGGGCTCGTTTACTTATTTCGTCTTCTTTCTTTCTACCCTTCTGCGAAGATGACTTGTTTGGGCATTGATAAAGAGTGATAAAGACTTGGATATTTAGTTACGGTTGTAATTCTTTCTCGCTTAACACACAACGTATCTATCACTTTGGTGTCTCACTCAGTTGAGAATGTCAAGAGGTTTTGTACATTGGGTACACCGTTTATTTTTCACAAGGGTTAGTACAAGCTTAAGTAAAAAATCTGGGGAATTATACTTCATGTTCAAGTTTGGTATATCGGATTTACTTCAACAAATGGTCACTGCAATTGCCGACAGAATGCGTGAATGATGTGTTTACCAAAGTGTTTATTGGATGGTTGATGATATTGTTGATGTTGGATAATGAACCGTTGACGAACCGCTGCATGTTCCCCTAAAACAGATATTCACCAAAACCAAAGTTGTCATAACACATTCAAGCTGACATTGTTTACGTTTTTGTCTTGATTTTGTAAAATCCTGCGAAAGAATCTATTTCTCGGTTTAAATCACAGACTTGTAAAATCCCATGACAATGAAAACATCCTGGTAATGGTAAAGTGCATTTCCGGATCTATCTTACGGTTTATTCTTGGTTTTGTAAAATCCCGCGAAAGAAACTATTTCTCGGTTTAAACCATAGAGTTGTAAAATCCCGTAATGATGGAACAATCCTGGAGAAAGGAAAGCGTATTTCGGGATCTTATTTGATGATGGTGTTACGGTTTCTACTTCGAAGAAGGGATAAAAGGGTGTACTTCATGAATTGGATGTGTGTTTGGTTATTCGTCATGGCAGTTTGGTTATTACATGGTTTTACGGGGTTATGTGCTTTTAACCATGGTCGGGATGAAAACCATTATCATAGTTCACTTAAAACGTCAAAGGAGGCTAGATTTGAGCTTTTAACCAGAAGATGTGACAACAGGGTTAATTCACTATTATTTATTTGAGGTTGAAGTGAAATATCACGGGCGAGTGTACTTAGTATCTGAAGGTATCGGGGATGGTTGGATGAAGATTCTTCAAGATCCTTGTTCGAGTTATTACCAAAAATGAAGACTTGAAATATCACGGGCGAGTGTACTTAGTATCTGAAGGTATCGAGTTATTACCAAAAACGAAGATCCTTGTTCGAGTTATTACCAAAATTATTAATTTTCTTCAAGTGTGCAGGTTTAATTTACAAAGAAGAAGATACATAAGATGAGAAGGAGCTTTTCACGCAAACGTTCTTCTTGAAAAAAGATGTAACCACCACTTTACACGGATCCTACTGAGCTAATCAGGGGAGTATTAGTTTCTTTCACCTTTTATTACCTTCCATTATCATAACTTTGATACTTTCGGGGAACATTGGGGACAATGTTCAGTTTAAGTGTAGGGAGAGAAAATAAAATGGGAACTTTGAAACTATGCTTATCCTTGACTATTTTCCTTGTCCAATTTCATTTGTGTAATAAACCATGAGAAATATTAGTTAGGGTAATTTTGGCACCAAATTTAATTTTTTTTCATGACATATAGGAGTGGGCCATTAGTCTTAATAAAGCGTCTCATGGATAGGAGAATATATGACTAGCACAAAAAAACCCTTTACCACTTAAATTCCACCTAAAATGTGAGGATCGCCCTTAGATTAGTAGGAATTAAAGCATTCATCTTTAATGCTTAGAGTGTGAACCAGTAGTATAATAGATTCTAGAACTTGTTTTGTGATGCATTCCGAGATCGCTAGTAAGACTACACTTGTGTAGATAGTAATAACTAAATGATAAGAGGCATTAGGATAACCCTAGTTTGATACCCGTAATATAATTACTTCTTCCACATCGGTTGAGTAATTCCCCCATACCTTTGCGTTGTACTCATCTTTAGTACACGATACCTCTAGTTAACCCCTCAGAGCCTATCCTTTTCGCGGTTCTCGTGATGTTTCGGTTTTTCGGAATATCAATGAAGAGCATTGTTTAAAATCCACCCCCAAATGTACACCCAAATCGCCTTAGCATACCTTGTATGCACTCACTTTTAGTGCATTATTGTTATCACACTAAAACCTTAGTTCAATTATCTAGTTGCTTGCATAAGTTGTTAAGTCGAGTCATATCCTTTGTACACAGTTTTGGGACGATTGGGACTCATGGGAAAAGTTAAATTTTATGAGATGACGGGAAGGGAACGTTAAATTTAAATTCTCTTTATTTGCATAATAATGTACTACAAGTGTTTTGATCTTTTCAATTTGGGTCATATTAGTGTTAGAGTAATAAAAACTCAAGTGTAGGGATGTGCCTATAAATCCTTATCATTTTGATGTTATCGTAGAGGATGGTAGAGTAAAAGTGTATGAAAAAAAAATCGAAAAAAAATAGAAAAAGAGAGAAAAAGAAAAAAAATAGAGTGTAAAAAAATTAAAAAAAAAAAAAAAAAAAAGTATACGGGCTACCATCTTACATCTATCTTTAAATTTATGTTTGTTTGTTTCAGTTATCTAGAGTCTAGAGTGTCGAGTCTTGGCTTAGCAACGCCATTCTTCGCATGCTTGTAACATAAAGATTTTTGACTTGCCACCACTAAATAGCCTATCCCACCAAACCCTTTGTTTCCCTACCGTAAGCCTATCATTACAACCCTTTAAAAGACCTCTTGGATAGTCTTTCCTAGGTGCTTACGCCAAAGCGATGGAGGTTTGATCTAGTCTCAAGCCTATGGTAATCTATGTACTAGGACCGGTTAATGAGTGTTTATCTTCCATTTCCAACTTGTTATATTTTATATACACCCGAGAGATGTGAGTATCTAAACACCCCATGTGAGGTGCTAGTATGTAATTTCCGTGCTTGTTATGACTTTTGTGGGGCTTATATGTGTTGTGAATCGTTCTAAACTAATGCTTCATGACCTCTAACTTATAAATTGATTGGCTAAAAGCACATTTGCTTGATGACAAGCAAATACCAAGTGTAGGGATATTTGATAAGGTTTTAAAATGTACCTTTTTGAGGGGTCGTTTTAGCCCTTTATTTGATCACTTTTGTATCCGTTATTACTTAATATCGTTCATTTTCACTTTTTAGGTATCTTGAAGGCAAAATGCTGGAATGACACTTATTCGGACGAAAAGGCGCGAATATACGAAGAAAATGGCCAAAGTCAAGATTCGAGACACTCAGGCTGCTGGAACTGAAGGGGACGGCGTCAGGCACAACTAGCGACGCCGTCGGACAAGTTTTGTGACGACTCAGTAGCCAAATTGCTCATTTACAAGTGACGGCTTCAGGTTTTAAAAGAGTAGGGCGTCGCAACTCAGACGGCCTAGATTTGATCCAGACGACGTTAGAGACTGAAGGGGACGACGTCACAGGCATAAGGTGACGCCGTCGCAAGACTAACGTGGCCAAGACGAAACCCTAATAACGGCGACCCGACGACTTCACAAATCAAAGGGTGTCGCCGTCACATTTGTAATCTTATATATATAATCCGAATTTTTTAGTTTTTAGTGTGTAGTCTTTGGAGTAAAAACCTAAACCGAACCAAGGCTGTCTTGTACAGTATTTTAGGGTTCCATACCCTATCTTACATCAAGATAAGTGTTTTACTTCATTAATTCAAGTATGTCTTCAATTAATTGTGTGTATGGTTGCATGTTTCCCATGTCCGGCTAATTTACTTGTGTGTTTGCTTAGGAAATATGAAACTTAATTATTGAATATTGATTGGTTGTCTCTTATCTTAATTGTTAATGATCTAGTATTGCGATAGGTCATCCGTTGTGTAGTTAATGCTTGATTAATCTTTGTGAACCTTAGCTTATAGTTACCTAGAGTCATTGTAGGCTAAACCATCCGAAGAGTACCTTAGTGTTAAGTTTATAAATCCTAGAGATTTTGTAGGCAATAACATTTGGTAGTTTCAAAGAGTTAGGGATAAACGCATACCCTACGACCTTAGACACACAACGTGATTAAGAATAAGGACCTGACAATTCAACCATCAATAGGAGATAATTAAGGAGTAATAAAACCTAAGTAAACACATCTTTAAATCATCATACGAGCACACCATAATTAAACATAGACTACCCACTAGATTAGATAATTAGACGAGTAGAGTAATCGGTAGAAATACCAACCCCCTAAATCCAAACCCCGAGATTCGTACCTTTCCATTTCCAAAAAAACATAAAAAGATAAAAAATAATCTTTCTCAACCCCAACCTTAGCGTAGTAACTTTTCACTAGCATTCCTATTCCCCTAGAGAACGATATCAATTCCCGTGGCTTACCCTAATACTACACTACAACGATTAGGTTCACTGCCTAGGGTGTTGAAAACCTTGCTCGACGAAAAGGAAGTTTCTTTGACCCCGAACGACGCGTGTAGCGTTATCAATGTTTTAGTTGGGTATTTATAGTGGTAAAAAATGCTTTTGATTTTTATTTTTTTATTTTATTATTTTTTTTAAAGTAGCCGTTTGAAACGGGGAGGGGGGGGGGGGAGGGGTGTAAAATGCAATTTTTTTTAAAACCCCCTAGCCATTTTGGGGGGGGGGGGGGGGTAAAGTGATTTTTTTTTTTTTTTTTTTTAATATTAAATCATGCGAAGTAACGCACGTTATTTGGTTAACGGGCAACGTTTAACGCAAGGTTAACGTGGAGGTGGGTGTGGGTAACGGGCAATAACGCCCAAACGTTAAAGGTTAACGCTCGTTTGAGGGTTACTATACCGAGGGCTCTAAGTTAAGTGTCTTTTTGTGTCATTTAAGAGATAGTTTGCAGAACACTATTTTGATTGAATAATAAATGAAACTCTCTTTATACATGAATCAAAGCTTGCTAGCTTAGGTTATGATTCAAAGAAAAAAGAATTATATCACGTTATTACATTAATTTTATTTGTGTGTGTGATCTCTAACTTTTATCTTAACAAACATTCGTATATATAAGATGATAAAGTGAAGTCACATGTTGTAGTAAGTTACGTGTCAAGCGTTTGATGGAATAGTATATTTCTATGCTTTCATATGTAGCTTCACTGCTTAATGTACGCAACTTTTTTTTTTTTTTTTTTTTTTTTTTAAAGGAAGACCCTCGCATATTTCAAGTTTGTTCCGGAGATAGAATATCCAGAATAAATGACACTTTGTCGGATCTCAATGACTCTTATGTTGTTTGTAGCTTATATACTTTACTCACTAATACCGCATCAGTGAGGTAAAATGTTTTTTTCATTTGGTATTTAAATTTGACGTCTTTAAGTTTGTTGTTGTTCAAACTTAATACGTCATTCATTGATTCTATATCAAATAGTAAATTTAACTTAGTCAATTTAATGTTTAAATAATGTCATGAACAATTAGGCAAACTTTTGACCCAACAATTTTCTTTTACGCATTTACGGCTTTACCCGGTTGTTCACCTGTTTTTAAGAAGTATTATATGCAAATATTTTAATGCTTTAAAAAAGTACGAAACCAAGATGTACGAAATAAAGAAACCATTCTATATAAATACTTAATTTAAATAAATAAATGCTTGAACATTGAAATGGCAGAAGAAAGTTTTAGTTTTCTGTTTGGCCCTGGTACTGTACCACAATAGTAAATTAATGGGAGTAAAATTTATAAATTAATATTTATTGGATAAAAATAAGTAAAAATATTGACCTAGATATGTGACTTCAAAATTCTTCTTCTGTTATTTGTTTTGATTGGTTTCATTAAGCATACAATATGATAAGTTCTCAAATCGCTTTCTAAGAAACAATTTCGTCAAAGTTTTGTATTTGTTAGAAACAAAGTTTTCTTTTGAACATGTTAGATAGAAACTAATTGGTGTGCAGGCGGGTTTAAGAGTTTTTGCAAAATTTTATTGCAAAAGAAATAAAAAGTCTAATATCATGCAGCAAAAAATATATAACACCATTACGACACGTTAGATGGAATCTTAATTTAGCGGTCACTACAGTATATCATTTCTAGTTTTTCAATAAAAAGGATAATACATATTCAAATGTTTTTGAAATGCAAAAGATTAACACTCCTCGGCTCCTCGCATCATTTACTAGTTGAAATTTATCACTCAATTTAATTGTCAATTTGAGTGTATTATTTTTCTTCCGGAGCTTGTGGAGCGATTTTACCCGGATTTGAGTGTCGCAAGTGATAAAAAAATCCGAATTTTCCTCTTAGTGCGAAGCCATGAATTTTAAGGGTTTCCTTTCGCTGGTCTCTTCTAGTGGTTCGGATCCCGAAGCCTGCCCATTTTGATGGTTTAACTCGGATGTCGGATTTTCAATGTGATGCCGTTCTTAAAAAAATATAAAAATAAATAAATAAATAATAAATTGTCTATAACTTGCCAAATGAGATGTAGAACTTACACCTTTAGGAAAAAATAATACACTCAAACATCCACTCAAATGCTCGACTAAAAAAGGGTGAAGCATGTGATATTCAATTATGTCATTGCATTGTCTTGCTTGTGGTTAAGTGCGCCAAATATTCCACTTTAATTAATTATTGAAAACCTGTTTAATTATGAAATCTTTGTAAAAAAGTAATATGATGCTTTTGTCATTATAGATTTGCAATTTATAATTCAAAAAAGCTAGCATTCACTTTATGTGCCAATATATGCTCTTGAGGAAAAGCACATATATTTGTCTTATTATTATTACACTAAAAAACGAATAATCCAATAAAGTCATTAGCAAACCCTTAATTAATAAAAGTCGATCTCACAAAATCTTAGCCAAGATTAAAGAGTAATATGATATTTTCGTTAGGGAGTTGATTTGCACAGATTTTTATTTTATCTGCATACTCCATTTTGCTTTATAAGAAGTTGTACATTTGGTCTATGTTGTTTTTTCAGTTTCTAAACTAGAACGTGCAAATAAAAAATGAGAGTGTGTCAATTAACTCCATTTTGGTTATACTTGTCATGAACCATCAATAGTTTTTAGCATTTACTGTCTTGTTGCACCATTTGGTTATTTAGGAGTATCAATTAGTAACATTTAGTGTTGGTAAAACTAATTTGTATCACAAACGCTAGTTAATGAAACATTCAAAATATAATGTGGTGTTTTGGAGATAAAATTACTGACTTACTCTCAGAAACAATTGTTTATTTTTAATTTATTGATAATGAAGAAATTGTTACATCATCATATAAGTTACAAAAATAATTATATTGCTTATAGTGATGTAAATCATATTTATGACATGCAACAAAAATATGCTTACGCGTTAGAGGATTGTCTACTTTCAGATTAAACAGAAAAATGTTATTCGTTCAAGCAATATTCAAATTACATACCTTGGAACGTTTGTTGCTTCGATACCAATAATGAAGATACATCTTAAACATATCTGGCAAGATAAATCAGATTTGCAAAATGAACATAAAAATAGAACGCATGTAATCATACTTGTGTAATGTTAAGTGTGTATAAATAATGATTGTTTTCAAAATTAATTGATAGGCATTTGTTTCGCTGAAATTTGTTGTAATCTGTTGCAATTGATATTTGAATTACAATCCAATCATGTTTGATTTGCAAGATCGAAAAATTTATAATTCAAATTACATTGCATTAAGTGTTTGGTTTGAAGGGAATTTAATTGCATTATAAGCAATTAAGTTTAGTAAGAAAATTCAAATTACATAACAAATTTGATGAGCTGTTTTGAATTAAGTTGGAATGTAGAATTAGATAAGTTAAACATCATTATTTATCGTTTGTTGTTATTACTAATTATTATCAATATATATTACTGTATATTATAAATATTATAATAAATATACATCCGTCATTTTTACTATTATTTTTCATATTAAATGTAGAGTTATGTTTTAAAATTTATTGCTTTATAATTAAATTTAGACTAAAATACACGGTTGGTCCTTAAACTTGGCAAGACGCATCGCGATGGGACAAAACTCGGTCTTTTCATCGTTGGGGGTCCCTATTTCAAGCTTTATACTCGCTACAAGTCCTTTGACCATATTGCCGTTAGTCAAGGACATCTTATGGCGTTAGATTTGTCTTTAGTCCAATGGCACTTTTGTCATTTTACCACTGTTCATTAATTACCGTGTCAGCCCACTTGTTTAACCAGAGTCGGTACAGTAAAACCTCGCTAATAAAAGGGACATTTTATCACCACTCATCATTTATCTTTCCTAACAACTAAAATCTTATCTTCTTCATCAACGGTAAAATCTGAAAATGGTGGTGTGTTCATGCAACAGAAGGGTCGTCATTAGAACATGCTGGAACAACACGAACCCCGGCAGGAGGTTCTATGCCTGTCCAAGACAGGTTGGGACACTTAATTTTATTTCATATTAAAGTTGGCATGTAGTGGTTTACCTTAAAATGTGTTGATTATGATAGTATATCTGTTTTATTATAATTGTGATCTTATACAAGTGGGTTTAGATGGTGTTTATGAGGCAAGCAGATGCTAACATTTTGATTATCAATTATAGGCTACAACATGTCCATTCATTGGGTGGTACGATCCACCCATGCAAAGGAGAGCAAGAGATGTGATCATCTACTTGCAGAGAACAATCTACAGGAATGAGGCAACATTACAAGAATACGAAGCCGCCCTCATTTCTGAGACTATGGAGGCGGTCAACGCTGGTGATCGGGCAAACGAGCTAGAGGCTGCTCACCAAGTAGCCTTGGCCGATCTCCTTGTTGAGAAGGAGAAAGTTTGCCATCTCAGGAACTTTTGTGTGTTGTCTTGGATTGTCATCTTCTTGGTTTTTCTATGGTTCTTCTATAGGGTTTAGATAGGTACTGGTTTTAGTGTTTTGAATCGGTGGTAGATGGTCTAGTTTTGTTTAAGAAGTTTTAGAGTACGTTGACTAAGAATAGTCTTTTGGTGTATAATGTTTGGTCCTTGTACAGTGTTAATATATTTCTTTTATACTTTGGTCCTTATACTGTGCTGCCTTTACTAGTAGGTCCTTTGCCCCAAGAATTTATATATCACTTGCCGCACAAATGGTCAAACTCATAACAGAGATACGAGTTTCAAAGATGGATGAATGATGAGGGATGGATGAACAAACACCACTTTCGAGTATCAACATAAACTTGATATGGTGTTGTTCATCCATCTTTGATCCTTCATTCTTGTTTGTGATGATTGAATAACCGTATCCAACTCAAAACCTAGATCCAAGTATCAAAGATGGATGAATGATCTGAAATGGATGAACAGACACCACTTTTGAGTATCAACATAAACTTGATATGGTGTTGTTCATCCATCTTTGATCCTTCATTCCAGTTTGTGATGATAGAATAACCGTATCCAACCCAAAACCCAGATCCAAGTTCAATAGATCCTAGATTCATAGACGTATGAAGTCTCAAAGATGGATGTGCACCATTTTTGAGTATCAACATAAACTTGATATGGTGTTGTTCATCCATCTTTGATCCTTCATTAGTGTTTGTGATAACAGAATAACAGTAACCAAACTCAAAACACAAATCCAAGTTCAAAAGATCCAAGAATCATAGACGTATGAAGTCTCAAGAATGGGTGAACCGACACCATTTCTGAGTATCAACATAAACTTGATATGGTGTTGTTCATCCATCTTTGATCCTTCATTAGTGTTTGTGATAATAGAATAACAGTATCCAACTCAAAACACAGATGTATGAAGACTCTATAAAAACAATACAATAAAAACACAATTTAACCCATACACTAACATGACATGATTTCATACATAACGCAAATGGATATATTTCCAAATGCATAAAATTTTGTAGTCTACAAAGTTCAGAAACATACATTGTTTAAACACAACAAATAATGTTTAGGGGATTACATATTCGATGGATAACATTGGCTTTCATATGCTTAAACAACATTTTTTTGTGGTGAAGAAAGCTTTGCTGCTATAATCTTGGTCTTAGTCCAAAATTGTTTTGGAGACCCACCAGAAGCAGCATCAACTTGACTTCCAGATTGAGACTGGACCACACTTGGTTGATCATTACCTTCATAGTTGTCACATGTAACCTTTGCCTTCTTCTTTGCTGTAACTTTTGGTTGGGATAAACCTGTTTTTTGAGACTGTTGTGTAATGCCTTGACTTCCTGTTATACCTCCTTGCCCAAGACATGTTTTCTTGTTGTGTCCAGCATTGCCACAAATACCACAAACCACACTCTTACTAGACTGTGACAAGTTACTGGTTTTGTCACTATTATCATTTTCAGTAAAAGCCCTAGTTCTTTTCTTTCGTGGCCTACCTAATGGTTTATGATGTTTAGGTGGAAGAATGGTTGTAGGCACCTGTGACTTATACCAATGCTCATAACCATTTATTGGCTGGATGTGGTGTTTGTAAGTTTCTTCCCAAGTCTTAAGCAAGTAACATGGATGCACCCATGATTCAACATATCCTATTTGCATTCCATTCAACCTCATACACCGGTGGGTAGCAACAACATGTTTACATGGCATACCTGTAAGCTCCCATCTTCTACATGTACTAGCCCTAGCTTCAACATTCACAATACACTTATCTCCTCATCCACTGACCTCATACTTTTCTCCTTCAACCCGTAAAGCAGTGTACTTATAAGCCTCTTTCTTGATTGCATCTAATATGAGTGTTGCCTTTGGTGTTAATGGTCCGACACACTTTTGAATCACATTCACAACGTTCACTATTCTTTTCATACAATACTCTCTAATGTATTCCAAAGCAGTAATGATGGGTTGGTGCCTACCTCCCACTAGTTTCCCATTGAACACCTCACACATGTTATTAAGTAGCACATCAGAATGAGCCCTCCCTACAACATGTTTGGTTAGGTACTTGAAAAATGTCGTAGAACAAAAGATGTACAAGTAGACATAGATTTGGTTAGGCACCTGAAAAATGCGACTTTGACCAATGGGTTGGTGGTATCTTACTTAACCAAGCATGGGCAGGTTCGCTAAACCTCTTGAATGCCAGCATGGCTGCCTCAAATTGTTGGACGGTTGTTGTTGCTGCACATCTCCACAAATGTTCCTTGTATGATTTAGCATTCTATTGCAATTTCATATTATCATGGATGTGCTTCAAACAATATATGTGTTCAGCACTAGGGAATACTTCTGCTAACGCTGGAATAATACACTGCACAAATAAACATCAATTCCTTACTAATAAAATGTCACACCCCCAAATTACCTGTTTTGCAGCGGAATGAAATTCCTGGGGATTGACTGTCATAGCATCACAATCACAGTTATATTGAACGACCTAAAGTGTCGTTTGGAAAATACATCGTTTGATTTAATAAAATAATCAGAGTTACAACATAGGTCCCAAAAGTTTATAAAGTTTGCGGAAATAAGTTTGTTACAATTCAAACGATGTTTAAAGTGAGTAAAACCCAAGTGAGACGCGTCGTCTCCGCGACTCTAAGATGTGTCCACATGCATGCCATGAAGTATATGCCTTAGATACCTGAGATAAAACATGCTAAAAGTGTCAACACAAAGGTTGAGTGAGTTCATAGGGTTTGTGTTGAAATGTAAAGCCTTTCAAAAATCGTTTATGCAGCAAAGGCATTGTAAATCCACTCAGTTCCAAGTTCCGCCCATACAAAACTTGCAACCTGTGTATTCACAACCCATTGCCAAAATGTAATATAGCTTATGTTCAAGCCCACATCATCAAATGAATTCACAAAATAGTGCTTAACTTAATGTATCCACAATTACTTAATATAACACATAATTTGTACGGTTTCAAATTGTTCCATGACCATTAGTTCAGGATTGTACCAAGACCATTAGTTCAATGATTCTACCAAGACCATTAGTTCACTGATTCTACCAAGACCATTAGTTCACTGATTATACCAAGACCATTAGCTCAATGAATATACCAAGACCATTAGCTCAATGATAATACTAAGACAATTCTAAGCATGGCAAAAATGTTACTTCGTATGACTAAAAATTCAATTCAGATAACATATAGTTTGCAAATAGTCATGAATGTAATAAAAATTATTGAGCATGTATCTCCCCCAAAGAGTTTCATAAATAATTAAAACGAGAAAAAGTGGGGCTATGACTCACTTGGACAATAATGCGATGGCAAAAGTGGATACACTGAAATGTAGCGTGAATCTCGAAAATGACCTATTATGAATGATATGATACGTAATGAGTTATGATGTAACGTTATGCATGCATTTCGTATGTTATTTATACCATTTGCGAGTTTTGAAAATAATATTACTTATCGTAAAAAAAAAATACCCTTTTGACGTCTTGACCCTTCAAAAATCACTTTACAAGTATTTACGTCAAAATGTCATCCTACAATGGTTTCGTAATGATTTATGGTGAAATTTTCACTTTTCGTCGCAAAATAATGTCGTCGGAAATTTCATGAAAGTGATAAAAATGGCTTCGAAAAACTAGTCGTAAAATGGTGTACGTCGAACGTTAGGAAACGAACTCGACGGTTTTGGAAAGCTTGTATCAAAATCTAGAAGTTTCAGTTCAGGAGTTTTCGACATAAAGGTCTCGAACATAAAGATAATAAGGGTTAAAGATGGTGATTTTACTTAAAATGTTGTGTAAAAAGTGAGTTTCGACAAAGTTTAAGCAATCGTAAATAATTTATTACAACTCCGCTATACAAACGGTTAATCGTTTTGAAAAATATGCTTGGTGATCTTAATTTCATTAGAAGACATCTCGTTACAAAAAGTTCTACATCATCGTTAAAAACAGCCTTCAACATGGTCGTTTTAGTTACCGTAACACTTATCTCGTAAAAATAATATAGTTTTTCTGAAATTAATAGTTACGGCAAGTTTGTAAAAACGTGCATATTTTAGTCGTTTCAAATCCGTTTTCTACGTATAATGCGTCCTTAGCTTCGTATCAAAGTATACTAATATATTTTTGATAAGTCGAAATAATTTGTGAAGCTTAAGGCTCGTTTTTGACTCGTACAAGATAAAAATAGTATGCTGAAATTTCAGAAAAATATAAATTTCGTCGTCAAACTTGTAAAATCCATAACTTCTTCGTTATAACTCCGTTTTAATCCGTTCAAGCGGCCACGGATTTGTTTTAAAGTATATTTTCTAAATATCAAGGCCAAAATTTCGTGCCTACTGTCGGATTTTCCAGAAAAATAAAACAAGGACAGAACACTTTTATAACTTGTCGAAAATAGTTTTTCTCGTACTAAACCTATTCCAATCCCTTCAAATCAACTCCAAAGCTAATCTAATCCTACCATACACCTTCTTAGGGTGTCATGGGTTCCTAAACATCATCAAGACCAATATATACCAAGGGAATAATTATAGGATGACTTTATATATCAAACACTTAAAATCAATGTAAAATGGTATAAATATACACAAGTCATGCATGTTTGCTCCAAAAATGAAGAAATACTTATGAAATGAAGATGAAATATGTAAAATGAAAGAAATATGCTTACAAGTAAATTATGATGAGGTGATTAGAACAAGGATTAACCTAAACACCCTAGGTTTTTATTTCAAAACCTTAACTAAGAGTGTAATCTAAAGTGTTAAACTTGAAAATGGAAAAGTTTTGATGATTTCTTCTTCACCCTCTTGCTTGGCCGGTTATGGAGACAAGGGAAAAGGAAGAGAGAACTTGAATTTTTTTTTTGAGAAAGTGAATGAATGTGAATTATTTGTGAAGTGTAAGTATAAACATAAAAATCTACCAACTATGATACATCCCCCCCCTAGGCCGGATTTTGGGGGGATTGTGTCTCTAACATATGTTTTTTTTTTTTTTTTTTTTTTTTTCTTTCTCTATTATGAGTATATAAATGTGTATAATTGTTACAAAGTGTAAGTAAATGTACAAGTAAAAGTAACTTTATAGAATTGTAGATACATTAATGTGTTTAAGGTAATTTTAGGTAAAAGAAATTTTTAATAGGTCCAAGTAGAGTATAATGATATCATAAAAATTGTAAAAATATATTTCTTGTAAAATTTGAGCGATAAAATAATTATCGTGTAATTTTTAAGAAAAACGTCGTAATAATATAAATTCAACGATTTATATACAAAATAAATTTAAAACACTAGGTAAACTAAAAATATAGTTTTTATAACTAAATGTAAGTATAAAAATATATCGGGATCATTTTTAGAAATAATGGATTAAATATTCATAATAATAACTCACGCGATAACGTTTATTTAATATAAAATTTACGCGTTTAATGCGAAATGCAATGTCATGAATGAAATAACATGATGCAAATAATGCTAATGAAATGTAGACTAAACTTAGTCCATATGAAATGTTCGTGATGATATGATCATGAATTCGCCGCTAAACCATTAAGGTTACGCGAATTTGGGACACGTAAACCTAGTTTACGATAAATGTTGAAATTGTAAGGCATGAATTGTTTCGAGAAATGACCTGGAAGTACGGGTTGTCACATAAAACTTACATTTAACGAAAATACAAGTGAATCTAATCAAAAAAATGGTAAAAATACTAAAATCACCTTTTTCCTGTCGCTGATAAAAGTGTAGTTTGAGTTTGGTTGCAAGTCAAGATCATTTCTTAGACATTCAAGAAACCAAATCCATGAGTCTTTGCTTTTAGCTTCTGCAACCGCGTAGGCTAAAGGGTATATTCCATTGTTGTTGTCTATACCGACTGCTGTAAGAAGCTGACCAGGAAAAGGACCCCTCATAAAAGCACCATCTAACCCCAACAACTCTCTTTGACAAGCTTTATGTCCTTCCTTCAAAGCGCCTAAGCATACATACATTCTCTTGAAAACTCTGGTTGGACTTGTTGCATCTGTTGCAGTTTGTACACTTATCCTAACTGTTGTATCTGGGTTAGTTTTCTGCAACTCTTCAACATAGTATCTTAAAAGGGTGTATTGCTGCTTATGATCACCCCTAATCTCATTTTCTGCCTTGTTTTTTGCCCTTAATGCTTTTTGCATAGACACCTGAACTTCAAACAGTTTACTGAGCTGATCTTGAACAGCCCTGATTGGAATATCTGGATTGACTTGAACTTGGTCAACTATTTGCTTCGAAAGAAACTTGTAGTCACATGCTTTAATGTTTCTTGATTGCAAACATTTGTGTTCATCCCTGAAAGTTCGAACAATCCATACATCTTTATCTGTATTTTTGGCTACATACAACAACCATGGACAATCTGTTGCTTGCTCCTTGCGTGTTCGCAAATATACATCCCTACCAAGGCCTTTAGTTATCGGACCATTTTTCCTCTTTGGGGCTTTTCCCAGTTCTGAACCTTTGGTTATTCCACAAACAGGTATTTGTCCGAGACACCTAACCCTAATTCTCTGTTTGTCATTTTGAATTAGTTGCAATTTCCTCCTAGTCTTTATTGAAAGCATGTAGATCCTATCTTTCACTTCTTTTGCAGTTACAAAACTTTGACCACAGAAAAAAAATATTTCGTCATCTGTTTGTGCTGCCTCACTTAACTTTTGTTTCTTGTATGCCCTCAATTTGTTCCTCCTAATAACATACTCATCCTCATTCTCAGAACCACTTGCAAAATCATTATCATCTAACAGATCCAACTCATTTTTCTTAAAAAAATCATGTGGTAGCTGGCTGGTAGTACCTATAGATGGTAAATCTGTAGTCTCTGTCACTTTGAACAAATTAACATCAAAATCAGGCTCCTCAAAAGTATTATCCCCATCGACAACTGTGTTTCCATCACCATTGTTCTCAATATCATCATCGTCACTCATATAACTGTATGTCTCACTCACATTGTCATTACTTAAAGCTTCATCGATTTCAGTTACCTGTACAGATTTACCTTTTTGGATATGATCCACAGGATTACATGTTTCCTCCTCATGATGACCTAACTCTTGATCATTTTGACATACCTCTTCAGGACTATCTATTTGGATATGCTCAACATGTTTATCTATATGCTGGTTGACATCACCTACAACATCTTCAGTCTGACAGACCTCTACAGATGGAAACAAGGGTTCTGCTTCTGGTATCTGACTATATTGTACCAAAGTATTGACTTCCAAAGGTTGATGTGTAACCTCACATATATCCTCTACCACAGATTTATTAACAATGTTTTCTAAGAACAATTTCTTTGAGCAATATGGAACAATAGCAAGAGTTGCCTTTTTCTTTGTTGCATCCACATCAGCAATAACTGTCCTAATTGACTTTCGTGACATTTGATCAACGTCCAATGTTGTCTTACCATTTTCAACATAAACCTCTATCATCTTATGGTCATCAACAAGATCTTTCAATATTTCTAAATTAGCACTCTCACTTAAGCTATACAAACCATCATCTAAAGTACTACCAGGCTTAACAAAGTAATAGTAATTTTTTGAACCGAGCTCATAACCCAATTCATACATAAGAACATCCAACTCTTCAACTGACACACTATCAACATCAACCAAATCAACTAAACTTTCCATACCTCCAACGTATATTCTACCAGGCCAATATTTAAAGACACCATTGTGATGAACCCTCATGCTAAACATATTAGATCTACCACCTGAAAACATGTCAATATATGTTTAAAGCATTCTAAAAACTTAATTGGGAAACAATAAATACCACAATTACAAATTCCAATGACTGTAATAAAAAAAAACAATACCGTATTTCTTCTTAGCAGAGTCGTATAGGACGGTATCATCAACTGGATAACCTGGATGTCTTCTTACTTTCCATAGCGTAAAGTCCATGTTTCGGTTTTATGATTGATAAACAGGGGTTTTGTGACTTGCAATTAGGGTTTGTGAATTCTGATAATTCTTGTAACGAAAGTTCTGAGACGAATAATAATAAAGACTATGTGTTTATTGGGGCGGGAAGAGGGTTACATTACATGTGGCAATAATTAAGAAATTTTTAATTGAAATATGGAATTGACAAAAGTGCCCTTGGACTAAAGACAAATCTAACGCCATAAGATGTCATTGACTAACGGCAATATGGTCAAAGGACTTGTAACGAGTATAAACCTTGAAATAGGGACCCCCAACGATGAAAAGACCGAGTTTTGTCCCATCGCGATGCATCTTTCCAAGTTTAGGGACCAACGGTGTATTTTAGTCTTAAATTTATTTTAATTATCATTTATAATTTTTGAATTATTATAAAAATATTCTACTTATTTTTAGTAAATTTAGATATTATTATTAATGTAATAATTAATTATTATTTATTCAATCATTAGTTAATTTAAATATGCTATTTTTTATTAAATATAAAATTAATAGTTTTTTAGTATTAATATTTTTAATTATTATTACATTTTAATATTTTTTATTTTAATATTTAAATATATATAATTAAATATTATTTATATTTGTTATTATTATACCAGTTATTAATTATTATATTTTTGAATTACATTATACTTTAAATAACCAAACTAATGTAACGAAATAGTCTAGAAGAGAAAACGTTGTGGTGACTAGAGAGATGAAGGTCTCATGAAGATTCTTATTACACAATGTCTAATGTCTATATAGTAAGTTTTTGATTTACGTTTTTTTTTTTTGAACAGCAAAATTATATTAAACCACAAAAAACTAGCAAGGAGCTAGGATTACATCACAATAAGGTATGGATTTTTAAACCAATCGTTCCGACTAAATGAACTTTTACTTCTAAGCCTACACCAATAAAAAGAACTAGACACCACATTATCATAGATACTTGCCTTCAAGGGGGTTTTAACATCAAATAGGAGCGCATTTCGATATGTCCATATATTCCACCATAATGTATAGAACGTACCTTCGAACATCAATTTCGCCTTAAACCCAAGCCGCAACGACACCAACCAATCAACCCATTCAACATACGAATTACAGTCCACATAAATAACATTCCACCACACTGCAATCCTACGAGCAATCTGTCGAACAAGATCACACTGAAAGAACAAATGATCTGAGGTCTCCACCCCACAATTGCAGTTAGGACACTCAATACAAGGAATATCTATACCTCGACGGGAAATATTAATACGTGTTGGAAGGGCATCCATCTTTATTTTCCATGCAAGAACATTAATTTTTTTTGGCACATATTTCACCCATCTAGTCCGGGAATGGACACTCAATATCCGCTTCTCATCAATAACTCTTCGAATTGAAGCCACCGAAAACTCCCCCGAACTCTCCAACGTCCATCTCCATCTATCTTCTATCGGACTAAAATTAACCGTGTTAACCAATACCAAAAGAGCATCATATTGTTCTCTTTCTGCTCCACCCCTAGAATTACGACGAAAAGAAGCTTCTATACTGGAATTACTCATCTTTGCACGAACCGTAATATCCTTACGTTATTTCATTTACGTTATTTACGACGAAAAGAAGTTTTTGATTTACGTTATTTCATTTACATTTTATAATTACACATAGCCTTATTATCAAATAGTTTTATGTAACTAAATAGGTAATGATGTTGCGAACCGTTACTCTTCATGGATTTGTTACAGTCCTCAAGTGTTGTTTCTTATACTAAGACCTAGGGGTGTGCAAGAAATCGAAAAACCAAACCTAAACCGAAAAAAACGGAAGAACCGAAACCAAAAACCCGAAACCGATTGAAAAATCAACGGTTCGGTTTTTATATTTTGAAAAAACCGAAGTTTTTGGTTCGGTTTGGTTTTAGCTTTAAAAACTGGCCAATAGAAACCGAACCGACATTTAAAGTCAAAATAATATATCTTGACTTGTTGTTCATAAATAATATAAGTACTTTATCTTGATATATTCCTTTTACATTACAATTGTCAATAATGCATTTCAAATGTGTGATAACTCTGCTAATATTTTATTTCATAACAATATACATAACACAAATGTGCTTTAAGGTAAAAAAAATGGTATACAATGTCACAAGAACACATTAAGTTTGAATGTTAATGGTTGTTCCTGTTGAAGATGGTGCAGTTACATCAAAAGATTGAAGAACTTGTTCCAACATCATTCTTTTTTCGTTTACACACCCTTCAATTGTTTCAGTGTACCTTTCAAGCTCTAACAAATCATTTGAACTTGGAGGCAACTTTGAGAATGTTGGCACTTGATTTAAGACGGTTCTTTACCCGTTTTAGTATAGTTGTACCGGTACCGGTTTAAGATATGGTTATATTTTATGATATATGTCAAATCTACTTTGAAAAAGCAAAGCTCGATAAATCGTATAGAAACCGAAAAACCAAACCGACACAAAACCGAAACCGAATGGTTTCTAAAAATCAGAAACCGAAAATTTTCGGTTCGGTTTCGGTTTTATACAAAAATCGAGCCAAACCGAACCATGCTCACCCCTACTAAGACCAGTGATGATGGTGATTGTAATTTCGTAAGTATTGTGGTCACCTTTTATTATATCAGCTCTTTTCTCTAAGACTACAATCAACCATAATTTGCTAAAGGTGACTACAATAGTGATCGTAACTTTTTTTTTTCTTAATTAAAAGCTTAAAATTTTATTTATTAAATGAATAAAACATTACACAAAATTAAAACTTAAACGTACGGGATTACAAATACAATACGTAAATTAAAATACATTACACGAAATAAATATGCTTCGAGCTTTTACATTGCCCTGTAATTGTTAAGGAACTATTCCTTCTCAGCAATGCTACGCTGCAATTCGTTCCTAGCCGACACCAAGTTGTTTGCATTTCTCATATCAACTCCACTCATCATTTTCAGAGTGTACAAACCGTAGTTGATAAGAGGATGATAAGGTAGCGAACCCACCATCATAATTTCAGGACCACGGCTACGCATTTGATCAAGATAGCGAGTCAACACGTTCAACAATTGATTTGCCAGTGCGACTTCAGCAGCAAGTTCTTCCCGTAGTCGCGTAAGGATAGCTTGTCTCACATCATTTGGTTCAGTAGCCATAATATCCACTGTGTAAAAAAATGAATGATAGTTGAGAGAGTTTAAAAAGAAGGTGTGTGAAAAAATAAATGATGTTGTATTTATAGGCGTTGGGGTTATACGAATTCAAAAGCGAAGTTGTACACGTACTAAATCAAACAAACCAAATTTTCATTCATTTAAATAAAAATACAAATTACGATACGATGCAAAATTTAAAAAACAATATGAAAACTAAAACATAATCGTCCTATTTATATTTTGCATGTAGCCAAACAAATTTAGAAGATTCGTGTAAAAAAGTCTCAATCAAAGAACGGTTTTCTTGCGAAATATCATTGCATTTCTCGTATGCTTTCCTCAGATCATCTTTAGCATTGCATGCAATCTCAAATTGTGCGACTAAGTTGATAATCGCTTGCTAAATAACGGTATCCTGCTCAATTAGTTTCTAAAATACAAGCTTTAATTTCATCGATTGTATGTGAACTAACAATCCATAATTTTTGGTAAAGAAGTATGATAAAGTTAAGAAGATAAGTGAAGTTTTATAGAGAAGAAAGTAAGGTTTAATTATTTTTTTAAAGCTAACAATCCATAATTTTTGGTAAAGAAGTATGATAAAGTTAAGAAGATAAGAGGGGAGGGAGTGGGCATCGGGTACCAAATCGGGTAGGTGTACCCGATCGGTAACACCGCCGCCACTCCTTCGGGTACCAAAATCGGGTAACATTTTCGGTTTACCAAGCCGAGCTTGGGAAGTGTTTGCTTTTGAAACAAAAGGAATGTTGGGAGCTGCTAGTAGGCCAAAAACCAAAAAAAAAAAAAAAAAAAAAAAAAGACAAATATGGAGGTTGAAGATGACAAGGTTGAAGAAGACATGTAAAAAAAAAAAAAAAAAAAAAAAAAAAAAAAAAAAAAAAATCGGGTAGTATAGGTGACCACTCCCTCCACTTAGGGTATGGTTAGGGTAAAATTGGGTACTTTTGATGTGTAATGTTTTTATTGGATGGAGGTGAGGTGACACCTAGGGTATTAGGTGACCACTCCCCCCTCCCTAAGTGAGGTTTTATAAAGAAGAAATTGAGGTTTAATTTTTTTTTGTAATGCATTTTATATGTTCCAACTAAAAAAATAGGGAGTTGTATTCAATTACTCGGTTGTCTGTCAAATCGAAACAATTAAAAAGTTAAGAGTGACTGATCACTAATTCGGTTAAGCTACTGATAAGAACGTTATCACCAATTCCATTTAAAGGTAGAGGGGTAACCGATCAATTAGCGTTGGCCTAAACAAGTCTACCGTACAAATATAAGGGGGGACCGAACACAATCATATCATAAAGAAAATACCAAGTAGCGAATCATTTTAAGGATTGAACTTGGTCCATTCAATTGGATTAGGTGGCCATTGTTGTCTAAACTAGGTACAAGCCTAAGCAACTAACTACTTATATAAAAACAACTTTATTCTTATTGATATCTCTTTTGATTTTATGTGTTGAGATTACTTTATTCTTATTAATATGCTTAACCCTTAACAAAGTTAATGCGTTTAGGAGATAACCATTAAGCTATGTACAATGGTGACCCAAGACAACACTAATTTTATCTGTCACATCAGCTTTTTTTTTTTCCGGCGATCTTCAGACGATCTAGTATTCAAAGCAGCGACATTCTTAATTTATTTATTTATACAAACGAAACAAGCAAAGGAACTAGATCGAATAAACGACCAAACATCTACAATGGAGCGACCGAACGGCGACCTACTAAGTATTGTGCATGGCCTTAGTGATAGTCTCGGTTCAAGGGACAAGATAGTGACTTTGAGTAGGGTAAATGGTTGTCCTTGCCATGTGATGTTTTATTTAGCGTAGGGGTGGTGCACTTTAACCCAATTTAACTTGCTTTATACAAGCATTACTTTATAGTTTTAGAAGTTTTATGTGTTAAATACTTAAACATGACGACATAAAAAAAATGCGCTACCGGGATGTGATTTGTATATTGCAAATATAATGCTACCAATTGGAATGTACAAATTATATATATATACTAAAAGTCATTGGCCCATGAACAGTAACATGTCATGAACAGTAACATGCCATGAACAGTGCGCAAAAAAAAAAAAAAAAAAAAAAAAAAAAAAACTTTAGCAAATTCATTCCCATGAATAAAATGATCGAGGGCTACGCACTCCCGTCGCAACGCGCGGGTTAACCCGCTAGTATATACTAAAAGTCATTGGCCCATGAACAGTAACATGTCATGAACAGTAACATGCCATGAACAGTGCGCAAAAAAAAAAAAAAAAAAAAAAAAAAAAACTTTAGCAAATTCATTCCCGTGAATAAAATGATCGAGGGCTACGCACTCCCGTCGCAACGCGCGGGTTAACCCGCTAGTTATCTCCATTGTCATAAATGCTCTCTATATTTCTAATTACATACTATCTAATTAAAAGGCATATAACTTGCATATCTTATAGGGAAAATGACAAAAAAATGCATCGAACTTGACACTTGTTGTGATTGTGTGTAGCCAACTATTTTTTTTTTATTGTAACACAAAACTTTTGAATTTTTGTCATTGTATGTACGATTGCCAACGTTTCACAACACGTGGACTGCCAACTCATCCGGGTGTTACACGTGGACTGCCAACTCATTTCCTCACTATTACTTTTTAGGGATAATAACAAAAAAATGTATCGAACTTGACCACTTTTGCCATTGTAACACAAACATTTTGAATTTGTATTAATGTATGTATCCAGTCAATCTAAACTTGGCATCGTTAGTCCTTTATACTAACGACCGTTAGCACATAACTTTTAAAAAAAAATCTTACATTTTCATCCCTTTTTATACGTTTTCGTTCGTTTTCATCCGTATTTATACATTTTCATTCATTTTCTTATGTTTTTATACGTTTTCGTTTGTTTTTATACGTTTTCGCCAATTATCTTACGTTTTTGTACGTTTTCAACCGTTTTTATATGCTTTCATCCGTTTTTGTACGTTTTCATCCATTTTAATAGCTACACACGTCCATTTATTTTATTAATGCAATGTTAGTCCTTTATAAATTTTCGTCCCTTTTTACACGTTTTCGTCCGATTTTACACGTTTTCGTCTATTTTTACACGTTTTCGTCCGATTTTTCACTTTTTTGTCTGTTTTTACACGTTTTCACCGATTTTACACGTTTTTCGTCCGATTTTACACGTTTTCGTTCGTTTTTACACATTTTCATTTGATTTTACATGTTTTCGTCCGTTTTTACACGTCTTTGTTTGATTTTACATGGATGAAAGCATATAAGAACGGATGAAAACGTAAGAAAATCGGCAAAAAAGTATAAAAACGGACGAAAACGTATAAAAACGTAAGAAAATGGACGAAGATGTATAAAAACGGATGAAAACGTAAGAAAACAAATGAAAACGTATAAAAAGGGATGAAAACGTAAGAAAATGAAATTTTAAGTTATGTGCTAACGGCCGTTAGTATAAAGGACTAACGATGCCAAGTTTAGATTGACTGGATACATACATTAACACAAATTCAAAAGATTTGTGTTACAATGAAAAAAGTGGTCAAGTTCGATGCATTTTTTTGTTATTATCCTTAAAAAGTAATAGTGGGGAAATGAGTTGGCAGTCCACGTGTAACACCCGGATGAGTTGGCAGTCCACGTGTTGTGACACGTTGGCAATCGTACATACAATAACAAAAATTCAAAAGTTTTGTGTTACAATGAAAAAAAAATAGTTGGCTACACACAATCACAGCAAGTGTCAAGTTCGATGCATTTTTTTGTCATTTTCCCTATCTTATACTTAACTATTGTTAAAGGTGTATTCATACATTTGTGATGTTTCGTTGGATATAAATTACTCCGTAGTGCTACCGCTTAAAAGTGTTTCTGTAAATTACTTGATGTAAAACTGAAACATAGTAACATACTACCTTTAATTGTGCTATAGAAGAAATAAAAAGTGTAACGTCTCAAATCAGGTTTGTAAAACCGGTGGCTCGGCCTTCGTGGGTGGGGATTTTTCTCTGGTCTTGGTTCACCTAAAATTAGGTGGTGTTTGTTTTTCATAAAGAGGCTCTTAACAGCCTCTTAATCTGAACCGTTCAAACGAGATCAAACATTTTGGTCGTTCAGACCGTTTTTTTTTTTTTTTTCCTGTTCAGACGCGTTCAGAGACAGTAAGATCTTAATGGTCTAGATTTGAAAAAGGTGTCTGAAGGCCTCTTGTTGCCTCTTGCTGACACAAAAAAAAAAAAAAAACCAAAAAAAAAAATAGTACGAGCAAGCAAATATGCGGTTCAAACATGAGTTTTTTTCCCGTTCAGATGCGGTCAGATTCAGACATTTACGTCTCAGATTCAGATTCAGATGTGCAATTCAGATTCAGATTCAGAGACTCTAAAAAAACAAACACCGATAAGTTAGAAATGAAAAGCTTGTAGTAGAAAAAGTTACTCCCTCCGTCTCAAAATTATTGTCAGGAGACAAGAATCACCAAATTTAATAAAAGTGGGACCACAACAATTTTTAACCACTCATATAGAATATTCTCCCACAAAATTCCCTATTTATTACTAAAAAAGGAAAGTGGACAATCTTTTTGAGACATCCCAAAAAGGAAATATGGACTATTAATTTGAGACGGAGGGAGTATTATTCACTGTCTACATCATTTTGAAAAATGTTACTCGTGACTGAAACGAATGATGGATTTTGTGGTAAAAGGCTTGGGTTTCCATGTTTGCATGCCTAGTGATTGTACGAAAGCCTTTAGTACATGTGATAGATACCACTTTGAATATTTTAGGCCCATACACATACACTTTTTGTCATTCTCGTTATATTTAAATAAATCATTTTTCTTGCTTATTAATCTTTCATAATGACGATCCTAATAAGTAACAAATACGTTTATTAGTCATACATTTAACTTAAACAATCATGGATAATGCTGCTATTTTTCAGGGCCAGAGACTAGTTCAAAATAGTTTACTACTATGTTGTAAAACATTAACTTTCTACATAATAAATCCCCAATAAAATATCACTGAAACCTGAAAAGAGGTACTGTAACTAAAGAAAAATGGTAAAAAATATTGATTGGCCAAATAAAGTATACAAACTTACAAAGTGTAAAACTGTGAACGTGGCTTTCAGAGCCCTCAAGACAATTCACGATTCCAAATGTGAACTCCATGTGGACTCGACTAACATGATATTGAATTTCACAAAAGTCAAACCATTATTTTTCTAATTTGTTAAAGCTTGTAAGAACATTAGAGCATGGAGTGTCATGGCTCACTAATTTTTTTCATTTAGGCTCCACTTTTGTCATATCACTTTCACATCACTCCAGTACATTTATTTAAAAATACATCTCAATCACAACTAACTCAAAACTCTTCATTTTGGCTCCACCCACACTCATTTTATTTCTTTTCCATAATTTTCAAACACAAATTCAAATCTTTTAACCAACAAATTTAAAATTCATCAAAATAAAAACAGTTAACTGAAAACATGAAAAAACACAAAGTGAAACTTAAACAATTAACTGAAAACATGAAATAGATAATACGCTTAAACATAAAAAAACTACAACGCATACTGATGAAAATAAAACTACTAAAACTTAAAAAAAGAATCATCTGAGACCCAACCCTCAGAACTTGAAGGGGAACTAAACTTGCCATTAACGAGCCGAGTCTCCATTATATCAAAGTAGTTACCTTGAAGATACTGAGCTTCCCTTGCTTCTTGCTCACGACGAGCAGCTTCCTCGTGTGCCTGCTCTTCCATAATCTCCCTATAGTTTTCTTCGTCCTGTTCAAGTTGACGAAGGGAAGCCTCACTTAACTTGAATGGGTTGTTTTCAAGATCCACATGTGGACTGTTCACAGGTGGAGTTGGAAAAATTGGATTGTTCACAGGTGGAGTGTTTAAAAATACGTTTTCAGGTTGGAAAACCGGAAAAACATTTTCAGGTGGTGTTGAGTAAACTTCAACTTCTTCTGAAGTTGAAAAGCTAGTTGGAGGAAACTGTGGTGAAGTTGAAAAGCTTGTTTCCGGCAACTTTGGTGGACTTGGGAATTGCTGAGAAAAATCTTTGCGAAACATTTTTGTGTGTGAATTGTGTGAGATGTGTGTGTAATATAGAGTGGGTGGGTAATATTTGAATTTGAAAAAAAAGAAAAAAATAAAAGAAAAAGAAAAACTAAGTGTTGTTTTTAAAAACGGATAGTTTTTAATTTTTCGTTTTGTCTTTTTGCTCGTCGTTGGAACGGCGAAGCCACATGGTGTGGTGGCGAGGGTCGGCTTGGAGTGGCGAGCCATCCACGTTGGAGTGGCGAGCCCTCCTCGTTACCACACTCCATGCTCTTAGGGGTGGTGGCATTGCATGCGGTATGCATTCGGTATGTGTTGAAACCGAACGACATCACCATTGCCACTCCTTCGGCATGGTGTTGTGTGGTATGGTATTCGGTAATTCATACCGATTCGGTGTGGGAAGAAAATGAAAAGAAAACGTTGGGCAACGGTCATAATTCTAGCCGTTGGCCTATTTTTCAAAAAAATATAAAAAAAAAAAAAAAAAAAAAAAATCCCCTATAAGTATACACTTTAAATCACCATTTCAAATCACATTATTCTCATCTTTTTCTTCCAACTATTATTCTTTAAAAAAGATGGATGCTAGGAAAGCAAAAAATGTTTCCACCACATCCAAAGGTCGTCGGAATCTGGCTACTACGAGACGGGAAGCAACGACACAACTCCTACACGGAAATGAAAAGGCAGGAAGGCCGATACCGACTCGACAAACGAAAGTATTGCTGAGAGCTTCGACAACTACGTGGTAAGGAAAACACAAATATTGGAATCGATAGCGGAGAAAAAGCTTGCAAAGGATGACTTGGCCGAAGAGTTGTTGGCGACACAAATCCGTAATGTTGAAGAAAAGGCTTATCATCGGGCACTGAAGTTCTATAACCAACTGCACGATCACATAACTGATCCGAGAATGTGAGAGTTAATGATTGCCAAAAAACGTGAGTACGCGAAGAAATATGGATGGCCGACGGATTTTTAGATGCGTACTTTTTTTTTAGTATTATGTAATTTTTTTTAAGTATTATGTAATTTTTTTTAATTATTAATGAAATATTATGTTTTTATTTAATTGTTTAATATAATTATGAATTAAAAAAAAATAAAATAAAAAATGAGTGAGGTATGAAATGACCATTACCACTAAAAAATGATGTATGAGATTAGGTGGAATGATATTATTGGTGGATAGTGAGGTATGGTGTGGCATGAATGCCACCAACCTAATATATCTTAAATACTTTAGAAAAGAGTATAACTTGTTTATGGTGATTATATAAGGGTTAATCTCAGATTTGGTGATAACTACTTAAACCACGTACACATCGACGTTGTTTGGGCTAACCATAAATAATTAAGAATACGGGAAATAGGGGTTAAAGTTACTGGATTTTGTAAAAGAGAAAAAATAACATATATCAAGAGCTCATTTTCAGCTTACTATTGATGTTTTCAAAACTAATATTCCCAAGTTTACACTTTTACTTCCAACACTTTACGCTGAACATGTATTTTAATTGGTCATTATTTGGAATAGTACTTACTGATAATGAGCCAAAGTGTAAAATAGATACAAAGTTGTAACCCAGAAAAAAAAAAGAAAAAAAAAAAGCTGATTAGTGATTGTCACTTCAACCTTGAGTATTATCAAAATACTCTCTTTATTTATTATAACCATAGTTGTTAGAGCTGCATTTGTTTAATTTCTTACAAAATTTAGACCATATTATTATATCAACAAAGTCTTTGTCTTTTTAGAAATGAAACTAACAATCTAACATTATATACCCTACAAAACACTTGACGCAATTGACAATTGAACCCACAATAACTAATTGGTTGAAAAACAATCTCGCATTCACTCGATATTCTTAAGCTACAACACTTTTGGTAACCATATTATTACAGCAACGGTTCTTGAAGTTAAAACTGGACCACAGGTTATACAATTGTTTAATGCAGAGATTGGTGTGTACGTATGAATCAAAAGTTAATGTCTTCATATCAATTCCCCTCTAAGAAAGTCAAATAGATTGAATGCTGGTTTAACTAGCTAGATAATATATACTGCAGGTGTACCCAACTTACACGATGCAAAGGTACAATCATATATAAGCAATTTGGATGTGTTTCCTACATTCACCAGCTTTATCTTGATGACCAATCTGCCCTTTCTTCTGAAACCTCAATAATAATGTAATTTTGTCTCACCATGCATACAAGTTAATGGTTCTCACTTCTCAGTGAATTTCTTCTTTATGCACACATGCCATGCATGGCATTTTCTGCATGTAGGTCCTTCTATGAATCATTTATGGTCATGCTTTGAAGTCCATTGGAGGAAACAAAATCGTGTTTGGTCATAAAACTAAAATCAAGAAAAAAAATGTACATATCGGATGACTTTACTCTTTAGTAACATATTTGATACTTTATATGTGGAATATAAATATAGGTAGGTTATCAGAATACCTGGCAATTTAATTTTTAATTTATTTTTTTGGGTTGATGAGTTCACATTACGTTATTACTATCAAAGTACTGAGTGCATTTGTCAATTTAATTGTTAGTTTGTTTGGGTTGGTGGATAAGCAATATGGTCCAAGACCGAATGAGTGGGCTTTGGGCTTATACAAATTCGACGAGAAACTAAGAAGCATAGTTTGTCATTACGAGAAACTATAAATCTTTCTTAATCTTCTTTCTATTTATTCTCTTAATTTTACATGTCAATTATCTAACACTAACTAAGGTGAGTCATTTTTATAAACTCACAAATGATCAACACATGAGATGTAAGAAGATAAGTAAAAAGATGAGTACGAAAACATAACATTTCTATGCTTATAAATATACTAGACGAGTACCCGTGCATAGCAATGAGATTTTATAGCGGCATATACTTTTAATTATAAAAAAGAGTTTATGAGTTATAATCGAAAAATAATAAAAGTTTGAGGATTAAACATAATGTTTTGAACCTGGGTTCGACCCGAGTTGTTCAACCAGTTGAACCGTTCCGGTCGAAAAACGGGTCAATATAAACCGGGTCACTCCCGGGTCAACCCGACTTTCAATGTGTATTAGTAATAGTTTCCTTTTGAAGTGTTACCATAATAAAAGTTCAAAACATTCCGTTAATATAATTCAAAACATTACCTAATATAAATTTTTTCACATTTCACATATTGACTTTTTCACTTTTTCACATTGACCATTTTGCTTTTATATGTAGTATAGATCGTCCCTACTCTATACAATCCTTAGGCAAGAGTTAATGTTTTTTGGAAGGGAAATGATACATGGACCTAAACTTAGACCTAAAACCAAGTGTTAGCATCCTGATGGCTGCAGACAGGGACCCACTTATCTTACAACCCATCAGGATGATGCCAAGTGGTTTTAGGTCTAAGTTTAGGCATAAATTTAGGTCCATGTACCAAATCTTTTTTGGAATTATCAGCATGTGGAATTAATTATTACGTAATTATCTAGAGATATTCAGTAAATTTAGTGTCAGCATATATAACTTGGTAAAACTGCAAATGAAGAACTATAACACTGCAAAAGTACACCATAACCATGCATCTGGGGCTTATTTAACGTGTGATGAATATTCAACATTTTTATCAGCTTTATATTGATGACCATTCTGCTCATGCTTCTGCAACCACATAAATTATTCTGTTTATCACGCCATATACACATGAAAGTGGAAGTCCTTCCTTGGAGCCCTTTAAAGAAAAGTAAGGGCGTATTTTTGTTGGATTGTGTGAGTTGGTTACGTATTTTAAACGACTAAAAGTGTGTGAGCCTATGGGGCAAACACGTTAAACACGAGAGTACGTTTTTATTACGTTTACTAGAACTATTTATCCGTTATACTAGACCCGACCTAAGCCCATGACCGGTCACATGTAGGGGCGTTTGGTTTTTAGCTATGGGCTAGTAGAAGTGTATTTGAATTAGGAAGGGTATTTGGCTTGTGGCACAAGTTTAAGGCCCAAGTAAACTAGGTTTCAAAGGCTATAAATACACGCACACCTTGCATTCAAGATACACGATTACATATACCCTAACTTTATGCAAATTACAATCGATCTATCATTCAAAAGCTTTAAGACCCGATCGGATTTTCTTATATCCGATTAGGGTTTGTTTGTGTTCTTCGAAACCCTATACTTGCATCTCATCGATCCAAGAGGTTTTTAGCGTTTTCGTTTTGGTGGTTATTGCTCAGTTCCTGGTCGAACAAAGTGCAGCAACGAAGGTTGATTTCTGTGGTTTCTCGGACAGAAGACAGAACATATCGGATAGCCTTATCCGATATCGGACAAGGCAGAAAAGTTCTCGGGTTTGTTTGTTATCTTGGACAGAAAAGAAGAAAAGGTTTCTAGGGTTTCTTGGTTATAGTTGTTCAAGGGTTACAAGGTGTTGTTTGGGTTAAACTTTCACGACTAGATTTTATTGGTCGCATTCGTGGTTAAGTGTTTGTGTGTGAACTCGTAGAGGTGTTTGTTTTAAACACTTGGTTCTTTGTTCGTTAAACTTGCGGGTGACTACAAGGGTTAGTTTTTTTGTTTCCCTTTTACATCTTTATTGTTTATTAATTACGTGTTAACTTAATTGCTTAAAGTAGATTCATATTCCGCTGCGTACTCGTAGTGTTAATTGGTTAACTAGATCAAAAATCCCAACAGTGGCATCACGAGTCAACTCGCTAAAAGGCTGCATGAAATCTAATTAGTTATTCGTTTTATTTTTGTTTTGACAACTGTAATGCAATACTTGTCAATTATTAATAAAAAATACCTAAACAGAAACTAATAAAATTAAATTGTTAATTAGATACATAAAATAGAAAAATTGTTAAAGTTTAATTAGTTTTGCTATGTTTATTTTATGTGTGTTTTTCCGGCTATAAGATCCACTCAATCACTTCATGTGATGTATGGGACGATCTAGGCACTTGATAAAAACCTAGTGAGGGTCTTATGGTTCTCCTTTTGGGGAAGACTCGCGAGAGAACTCGGATCCATATGTGTTTATTAATATTGTATGTTTATATGTTTGTGATTTCTTATGTGCGTAATTGTTACTTGTTTTTGACACCTAATTGCATGCAATATGGAATAAAACAAATCGTAATCATAACATTAATAATGGTCTTAATTTACACGCCTAAATACCATGCTCATTGTGGCATGCTATTTGATTCGTGAAAAATTGTCTTTGCAAAATTAAGTGGCCTAAACTATTGAAACAAGTTTTTCATGAATTTAAAAACTAGACGCTATGGACACTTGGGATGTACGGCTCATCCACTGGAACAAACTATAAAGGGGGTTTAAGGAGGTGCACACAGTCACACCTAAAGGATTTCCGGCTCACCCGCTAGAAGCTATGGTCCTGTTCCTTCGCCTCCCTGCGAGTTCGATTGGAGCTACCGTGGACCATGATGATCACTACAGTGTCATTACCAAAAGTTTTTAAAATAAGTGTTATGATTCGTGTAAAGTGAGTGGTAAAACAAACACAATATCAATATATCAAATTAACGCAAGAATCGACAAATCAACCTTTTAGGAAAAGGGTTAACGTGCCGAAACTCACGTGTGTGATAAAAGTGATACCGGGAAAGTGATTTCCCCGGGTCGTGTCCCAACGAGGTGTGAAATTGACGGTTTCGATGAGTTTCGTGATAAGGACTTGAATTGGTTAAACGAATTTTTGGAATTGCGATTACGTATTCTACAAAATAAAGAACGGAAATGAAAATAAAGCATGTAAAACAAAGTAAACACTAAATAGACTACTACTAAGCCTAAGAAACAATAAAGCAAAGCTAAATTACATCCTAAAGCATTCAAACTAAAAAACGCGAAAACCGGTAACGCACCGAGCCTAAAACGTGAGAATTATGAAATTTAAGGCCTACGGGTGCAAAACCAATTTTCCTACATTCTACATGACTACTTTACACTATGCTAAATCTAAGAAAAGTAAAAAAACCATAACTACTTTGGGAAACAAGCAACTAATAAGCTAAATAAGAGGAAAAGTTTAAAAATACAATTGCTTTAACTATTAATAAATGATTAAATGTGCACAAAATAAACAAAACGGACACAAGGAGCAGTTGGCTTTGGGTGCGTGGTACTGGTCGTGTTGCAGCAGACCAAATGGTCCAGAGTTCGAATCCCTGGATCAGTCTACTATTTCATTTTTTTTTTGTTTTTCATTTTTCTTTTGGCACTTGAAGAGGCAACAAATTTAAGAACTTTTTGTGAAAGCTTTTGTATGAAAACTCACAATAACCTGCTGTTTGAACAGGACCCAACCAAACACACCCTTTTTGACACTTTTGAGCACAAGAATAAGAACAATAAGCAGTGCATAAGCCAAGTAGATGAACAATTAATCTAATTCATGATGAAAACTTAATTTGATAAGCCAAAAGAACTTGAGGAACACAAATAAAACCAAGGAGAATAAGCTGGCTTTGTTGGCTACTCCAACTGTCCTGTGACAGTTTCAAACCAAACACCCATTTAAGACCTTATAAGCCTAGAATGGACCAAGATAAGCAGTTAAGTTGCAAAACCGAACATGATTGAGCAATGCAAATCCAAATAAGCAAAATGTAAATGAGATAGGCTAAAACTGCAAGGAAAAAAAAAACAGTTGGTATGAATTGGCTACACTAGGGAGATCCTAAAACTAGTAACATGGAAAACAAGTACTAAAGGTCTACAAATAAGCACCTAATAAGACATACTAGAGACCTAATCTAATCTAATGTACTAATGAGCACTAACCTAACCTAGAGTAAGCTACAATAAGGCACTAAATAGCTAAAGGACAACTCATTGCTGCACTGTGACAGAAAAGAAAAAAAAAGGCAGATGGGGCTTTTTTTAAGCTAATGAAAAGCTGGTACAAAGCTGTCATAAAAATTCAACAAAAATGTAGACAACTAGATAAGCAATCAAAGTACATGCATGACAATTTTTTGAGAATAAGGACTTGTATTGAACAAATGAAGAATCAAAACTATAAGCTGTTTGAGACAATTTTGGAGAGCAAAAAATGGATTTTTTTGAAAACTGATCTCAAGTTTATTTTGCACACAAAAGCTACTGAAAATGCTTGTACTCTCTTAACCAACACTTAATTTGACTAAATGAAGACCCAACATGGGTCAAAACATGAATTTGACCCATAAACCAAGCTAATCCAAACAGCCCTTAAGGGGCAGAAAAGGTATTTTGACAACGGTTGAGACTTTTGAAACCTGAAAACCCAACTTGTAAATCTTACTAACAGCTTAAAATGAGCTTATTCAAACTTTTAACACCAGAACAAGCATTCAAGATAAACATGAAAATGAAGAACATAAAAGATTGAGACTGCATAAAAAATGAAATTAAAAGACTGAATTGATATTTAAAAATGAAATTTAAAAATTACAATGACAAAAGTAAATGGGGCTAGAACATGAATTCTAGACAACTAGATACAATTACACTAATCTCTATTTATACTCAGAAAACTCTGTCTTCTCTCTTCTTTTCTCCTTCTTGTGTTTGTTTGGTGAGACAAAACAAGCACAACAAAAGTTTGTGCTTTCTTCAATTAATCGTAGCCTTTGATCCACTTTGATGTCCACAACAGCCGTCCAATCCTCCTTTTTCACCTTGGATTGCCAAGTTGGCAATGGAGTCTTGTGACCCTGCCTTGGGGAAAGGGATGAGTGGGATGGGAAAGTGGGAAAGTGATGTAGAGAGGCAGAGGAGGGGGGGGGGGAAAGATATGGCGCCATTTTTTTGGAGGGTTGGGAGGATTTTTATCTCAGTTTTCTGGGTTTAAGAAGTGTGTTTCAGGGTTGGATAAAAGGGAGAAGGGAGGTCAAAGTGGCAGGGGGTTCAAGTGGAAAGGGGTTAAAAAGGTGTAGGGGAGTTCAATTGGTTTGGTATTATAATCACAAGGACCATATTTGCCATTCCACAAAAACCAAGGGACCGTAACTGTACTTTTCCAAAATTTATCAAAAGGACCAATTTTGACAAGTTTAATTTTCCCAAGGACCAAAAATAATAATTTTCAAATTAAAAATGTCCTGGGGTAATTTCTGTCAATCTTTGAAATTTCAGGGACTAAAGTTGCCATTTTGCAAAATTGAATTTTATAAGGCTAATTTTGACAACTTAAAAATCCCTGAGGGCCTTTTATGAAAAATTATCATGTTTTGAATAACTAGGGACTAGATTTTGACAATTATTGCATAAAACACAGTCTAAATATTTTTTCTGTCTTTTTGAGACTTTTCAAAGTGTTTTTGACTGTTTTTGCAGTGTAGAAGGAATAAAAATAATGAGTATTTAGACACTCATCAATCCCCCACACTAAACTATTGCTAGTCCGTAGCAATCTTTTAAGAAAACTTAATGGATTTGAATCTCTTTACCAAAAGCCATTACTTCTGGAGTAGCCAAATGTTTCAGTTCAAGTAAGAACTATGGTACACTGATAACCATATGATTTTGAGCAAACTACCAGCTTCCAACGGATTTGATTTGTCTTTACCAGAAGCCGTTTGCTTCTGGACTAGCCAACTCTTAGATAAAATATCTTTGGTGAGTCGATTACCAATTATGGTTTTCCAACTGCCTTTACCACAAGCCATAAACTTGCGGGCTAGCCAACTCTTTACTAATTAAAGATATGGTGAGCTGAACACCATACAATTTTGGGCAAATTGCAAGCCGTCAACGGATTTGAGATATCTTTACCAAGAGCCGTTTGCTCCTGGATTAGCCAATCCTTTTGTTTATTAGACATGGCGGACTGATAACCATAAAAAAAAATTTTGGCCAAAAATGGGGGAATTGGGTGGTATAATTACATGATAAAATTCGTGAGAATTCCCCCCCACACTAGAAATGAATATTGCCCTCAATATTCAAAGTACCGGCGGTTATGCCGAAACATAGAACGTAAAAGGGAAATACCACGGCCATTATTTGAATTTTTATTATTTTTTTTTTCTTTCTTTTTTTTTTTTTAGAAAACTTATGTACAACAGCGGGGGCAACTCCCCCACACTAGGGTGGTACACACGGGTGAAAACCCATGTAATGCTACTGTTTTTGTTAACCGAGTCGCTAGCTTGACTCGACCCCGAATTTATTTGTCCTTGGGGAAGCAAGTGGAAGAGAAAATCTCCATCGGACTTTCATTCAAAAATGGTTTGGATAGATATTGAATGTGCTGAAAGTTCCACTCCGATGAGATATAACCGGCTCAAAAGAAAGAGAAATGCCGGGATCAAAGATGGTATCTTCACTCCCGTAGGAGTTAAGACATGGAGAAGAAATGGGATGAGAAGGCAAAGTGTCAATCTCATGACAACGGGTGGGTTGGGTGGGTAAAAGATTAGATTGAGGAACATTGACGGAATGTTCAGAAATCTTATCCACCACTGAAGCAATGAAAACATCCGTATCGGGCTTAGAAGAGGTTCCATCATCAGGCGGTTTCGCAGGCGGACGAGTGGATGATGGACCTAAGACATAATCGTCACTCTGAAAACCCGAAGGTATCGAGTCATCCGGAGAAAGAAAGTCGACCTCCTCAATACGAGTATCACTTGACGAATTATCAGAAGACCAATTGTAAAGAAGATTTTCAAATTCGGTAAGGTCGGCTTCAAAGTCGAAGTGCACATCATCATCTCCCGGTGGAGAATGATCAATAAGAGCGAGTTCATCGGAGAACTCCTCGAGAAGGTCTAACGTCGAAGTGGGATTGCCACTATTCTTATCTTCGGGTAAAGATGGAGATAAAACGAGGTATAAGTCACTATCCTCATTCTGAATGTCAAAGATTGGATTATCCGAAACTAAAGTGAATTCAGAATCGAAGTCAAACAGAGGATTAGTGAACGCCATAGCAAAAGGTTTCTCGGACACAACGAGAATATCTTCATCATCCGTTTCAAAATCAGTGTCCATATCAAGATCATCGGGATCAACATCTCTCACTTCTTCTAAGCTGACGAGCTCAGAAGGTATCTCCTCAACATACTCGATGTCTCCACACGATAAAGAATCATCAAACGACGTATAATCATTCTCAGGCTCGGAGGTCATCTCAACCGATAGTTTTGGGGTGGGAGAAGAATCATCATCGAGAGGCTCATCACACATATCACCAGAAATAACCTCGGATTCACTTGGGTTTGGGACAAGGTTCTCAGTACAAGAAGGTTCCGTTTCCGGAAAAGTGCTAAGATGCTCGTCCCCCATTAAAAGGTTATCCGAAGGTTCTATGGTAGGTAGGCAATATGAGGGCGGAGAGTGGACATGTGCGGTACTTTGTGGGCTTGAGATATGCACTTTGTACTTTGTCATCTCCCAATCTTCCTCATCCTCGTCATCGAGACGGCAAGCTTCGTTAAATAGAAAATGTTGTTGAGCAGCTTCGTTAAATAGGAGAAGCTTTTGAGCTGCTCGTTCATCGGCTAGATATCTTTCGTTGCAAGCTGCTTGTTCCTCAGAAAGTTCCTCAAGAATTATACGAGGAAATTGATCAATGACGGGAAGTTGTGGGGGTTGGATGTGGTCAAATCCGGAAGTGTTATAACAAGGATCAGGTCCATAGTAATTTTGATTCCACGATTGGCATTGATAATCATCATGAGGACCCCCACACTTAGCACAATGAGGGTATTGGGGAGAGAAACTTTGAAATGATGAATCATTGAAATCTTGATAGTACGGTTGTGGCTCGAATGAATTTTGTGGAGGGTAGTTGAAATCGTTTTGAGGATAATTGAAAGAGTTCGGGTTAGAATCATAAGTGAATGAATTCTCGGCACAAATCGAACAACATCCATTGACAAGATAGTTTCCACACCACTCGCACATACATTTGCAACAACGGAAACCTTTCGGTAACACGTCTCCACAACCGTAGCAATACTCTTGATCGAACGAAGATATATCGGGTACGGGAGTAGGAATCGAGGGCTCAACAACATCACAAATGGTAGGTAAAACGATATTTCCCGAAGTTGAAATTTGACGAAATTCATTTAAGCAATTTTGAACAATGTTCATGAAATCGTCCGAAAAAGGTTTTGAAGATTCCGGAGGTGGGACAAGTGGTGTGCTCTCAGAGCTAGCAATTTCCACCACTTCCGTTTCGGTCTCCGGTTCTTGCTCTTTTCTCTTAACCTTAACCGTAAATCGCGAAAGATTTGGATCAAATCTAGACGGTTTAGGCTCAGAAACAATAGAACAAATCTCGGGTTGTGGCGGGTGGTCAGAAAAACTTGGAGAATCATCGAGAGAGTTTTTATCGGCTAATTCGCACCAATAGCAATATTTGCTTGCACCAACCCTTCCACACCGCTTACATAAACAATCGTGATTCTGACAATAAAGTTGATCCTCTTCCATACAGTTTTTACAGTGAAAACAACGACGATAATCGATCGTCGCCATGAGAATTAAACATGTAGAGGGTTAAAGAATTAGAATCAAATGGTTGAGAGGATACGAAGGATAGAATTAAACGGCAAAAGAGGGTAAGAGAAATAGAATTATATGGATAAGAGGAATGAGAAGAATATTTTTGGTTTTTTGATTCGTTCGAAAAACGGTAACTTCACGAGGAAGGATCTTCAAGTCACTAATCGCAAAAAATTCACGATATTGTCGCAACACACCTCCCCGGCAGCGGCGCCAAAATTTGATTCGTGTAAAGTGAGTGGTAAAACAAACACAATATCAATATATCAAATTAACGCAAGAATCGACAAATCAACCTTTTAGGAAAAGGGTTAACGTGCCGAAACTCACGTGTGTGATAAAAGTGATACCGGGAAAGTGATTTCCCCGGGTCGTGTCCCAACGAGGTGTGAAATTGACGGTTTCGATGAGTTTCGTGATAAGGACTTGAATTGGTTAAACGAATTTTTGGAATTGCGATTACGTATTCTACAAAATAAAGAACGGAAATGAAAATAAAGCATGTAAAACAAAGTAAACACTAAATAGACTACTACTAAGCCTAAGAAACAATAAAGCAAAGCTAAATTACATCCTAAAGCATTCAAACTAAAAAACGCGAAAATCGGTAACGCACCGAGCCTAAAACGTGAGAATTATGAAATTTAAGGCCTACGGGTGCAAAACCAATTTTCCTACATTCTACATGACTACTTTACACTATGCTAAATCTAAGAAAAGTAAAAAAAACCATAACTACTTTGGGAAACAAGCAACTAATAAGCTAAATAAGAGGAAAAGTTTAAAAATACAATTGCTTTAACTATTGATAAATGATTAAATGTGCACAAAATAAACAAAACGGACACAAGGAGCAGTTGGCTTTGGGTGCGTGGTACTGGTCGTGTTGCAGCAGACCAAATGGTCCAGAGTTCGAATCCCTGGATCAGTCTACTATTTCATTTTTTTTTTTGTTTTTCATTTTTCTTTTGGCACTTGAAGAGGCAACAAATTTAAGAACTTTTTGTGAAAGCTTTTGTATGAAAACTCAAAATAACCTGCTGTTTGAACAGGACCCAACCAAACACACCCTTTTTGACACTTTTGAGCACAAGAATAAGAACAATAAGCTGTGCATAAGCCAAGTAGATGAACAATTAATCTAATTCATGATGAAAACTTAATTTGATAAGCCAAAAGAACTTGAGGAACACAAATAAAACCAAGGAGAATAAGCTGGCTTTGTTGGCTACTCCAACTGTCCTGTGACAGTTTCAAACCAAACACCCATTTAAGACCTTATAAGCCTAGAATGGACCAAGATAAGCAGTTAAGTTGCAAAACCGAACATGATTGAGCAATGAAAATCCAAATAAGCAAAATGTAAATGAGATAGGCTAAAACTGCAAGGAAAAAAAAAACAGTTGGTATGAATTGGCTACACTAGGGAGATCCTAAAACTAGTAACATGGAAAACAAGTACTAAAGGTCTACAAATAAGCACCTAATAAGACATACCAGAGACCTAATCTAATCTAATGTACTAATGAGCACTAACCTAAACTAGAGTAAGCTACAATAAGGCACTAAATAGCTAAAGGACAACTCATTGCTGCACTGTGACAGAAAAGAAAAAAAAAAGGCAGATGGGGCTTTTTTTAAGCTAATGAAAAGCTGGTACAAAGCTGTCATAAAAATTCAACAAAAATGTAGACAACTAGATAAGCAATCAAAGTACATGCATGCCAATTTTTTGAGAATAAGGACTTGTATTGAACAAATGAAGAATCAAAACTATAAGCTGTTTGAGACAATTTTGGACAGCAAAAAATGGATTTTTTTGAAAACTGATCTCAAGTTTATTTTGCACACAAAAGCTACTGAAAATGCTTGTACTCTCTTAACCAACACTTAACTTGACTAAATGAAGACTCAACATGGGTCAAAACATGAATTTGACCCATAAACCAAGCTAATCCAAACAGCCCTTAAGGGGCAGAAAAGGTATTTTGACAACGGTTGAGACTTTTGAAACCTGAAAACCCAACTTGTAAATCTTACTAACAGCTTAAAATGAGCTTATTCAAACTTTTAACACCAGAACAAGCATTCAAGATAAACATGAAAATGAAGAACATAAAAGATTGAGACTGCATAAAAAATGAAATTAAAAGACTGAATTGATATTTAAAAATGAAATTTAAAAATTACAATGACAAAAATAAATGGGGCTAGAACATGAATTCTAGACAACTAGATACAATTACACTAATCTCTATTTATACTCAGAAAACTCTGTCTTCTCTCTTCTTTTCTCCTTCTTGTGTTTGTTTGGTGAGACAAAACAAGCACAACAAAAGTTTGTGCTTTCTTCAATTAATCGTAGCCTTTGATCCACTTTGATGTCCACAACAGCCGTCCAATCCTCCTTTTTCACCTTGGATTGCCAAGTTGGCAATGGAGTCTTGTGACCCTGCCTTGGGGAAAGGGATGAGTGGGATGGGAAAGTGGGAAAGTGATGTAGAGAGGCAGAGGAGGGGGGAAAGATATGGCGCCATTTTTTTGGAGGGTTGGGAGGATTTTTATCTCAGTTTTCTGGGTTTAAGAAGTGTGTTTCAGGGTTGGATAAAAGGGAGAAGGGAGGTCAAAGTGGCAGGGGGTTCAAGTGGAAAGGGGTTAAAAAGGTGTAGGGGAGTTCAATTGGTTTGGTATTATAATCACAAGGACCATATTTGCCATTCCACAAAAACCAAGGGACCGTAACTGTACTTTTCCAAAATTAATCAATAGGACCAATTTTGACAAGTTTAATTTTCCCAAGGACCAAAAATAATAATTTTCAAATTAAAAATGTCCTGGGGTAATTTCTGTCAATCTTTGAAATTTCAGGGACTAAAGTTGCCATTTTGCAAAATTGAATTTTATAAGGCTAATTTTGACAACTTGAAAATCCCTGAGGGCCTTTTATGAAAAATTATCATGTTTTGAATAACTAGGGACTAGATTTTGACAATTATTGCATAAAACACAGTCTAAATATTTTTTCTGTCTTTTTGAGACTTTTCAAAGTGTTTTTGACTGTTTTTGCAGTGTAGAAGGAATAAAAATGATGAGTATTTAGACACTCATCATGTTACAAAGTTGTTTTGCATGCTTCTTTGTACACGATTTTACCACATTTATGTGAATACCCTATATGTAAAATTTTAAGTCTATGCCAACCAACTATGAACACGTGTATTTGGCTTGACCTCTTTGGTCAGACCTTAGAGCCATTCCAACCCATGGTGAATATTACTCATTGGTCAGACTTTTGGTGATATTTGCAAGTTCTTACTTGGTCGACTTATTTCGAGTATGCTTGGTCAGACCTTGGACCCGAGGCATAAGATGAGACTAAACATGCTTTTGACATTATTACTTGTTTACTAATGCCTTAATCAGTCTCATAAAGTCTAAGAGTTGCATTATGCAATTAACGCTCGTCGCTTACCTCTTGCCCCACTTGTTTACTCATTGGTTAGACCTTTGGTAATAAGTGGGAGGTCAAGATGGATCTTAGTCTTATTAGTAATTAATTGGGTAGTTAATTCTTTTAAGAAGTTAATTATCGAAAATACTAGTTATTTGAACTTTTCTAAATTGTAGATGACTACCTTAGTCGGAAACAATTCGGTACTCAGAAGTTTCTTTGAGAAACAAAAACTCATTGGACCTAACTTCATTGACTGGTATCGCCAGCTTCTCGCATCATACTGTCTGCTGAAGATAAGGAAACTTATTTAGAGCATCCCATCCCTGCTACACCTGTTGCAACTCCTGGCCACCCTTTCCCTCCCGAGGCTCTTGCAGCTCACACTTGCTTGGGTTAAGGGCTCAAAGGACATAGCTGCCTTCATGCTCATGACCATGGAGTTATAGATCCAACGAAATCTAACTCATCTTGGTGCTTATGACATACTTCAGGAGTTGAAGTCCATGTTTGCCCAACAGGCAGAACAGGAACTTCTACAAACTGCATGTAAATTTCACGCGTGCAAGCAGGAAGAAGGTCAATCAGTTAGCTCGTATGTTCTAAAGATGAAGAGCTATATTGAAATTTTGGAACGTCTTGGTCACCCAGTTACTCTGAACTATGGAGTTAGTTTGATCTTAATTGGTCCCTCTAAAGAGTATGTCTCGTTTGTGCAGAACTTTAATATGAACAGCACAGGGAAGACTGTAAATGATTACATGATATGCTTAAGCAACATGAGCAGACGTTGCCAAAGAAAGATGCTGCACCTGTACTACATAACATACGTGCGGGAAAGGTCAAGAAAAACCATAAGAAGAATAAATCATTTAAGGCTGCTAAGGGGAATCAAGGGAATGGAAAGTACAAGTTGGTTTATGCTCCTGAGTATAAACAATCTTATGCTTCCAAGCCTATGATTCCTCCACCACCCAAGAAGGATAATCCTGCAAAGGACGCGACTTGCCACCAATGTGGTGAAGTGGGTCATTGGAGAAGGAATTGTCCCAAGTATCTCACCGATTTAATGAAAAAGAAGAAGCAGCCTCTTGCATCTAGCTCTTCATGTATTTTCACTATAGAACTCTACTATTTTCCTAATACATCCTAAGTATATTACACGGGTTGTGGTACTCATATTTGTAATACTACTCAGGGTCTCAGGGGAAGTAGGAAGCTGAAGCCAGGAGCTTTAAGTCTGTACGTGGGCAATGGTCAACGCGCAGGAGTTGAAGGTATTGATTTTTTTCATTTATGTCTCCCTAGTGGATTAGTGATTGTTTTGAATGATTGTCATTATGCTTCTTTTATTACTAGAGGAATTATTTCAGTTTCACGTTTGTATGATGATGGTTTTGTTGATCGTTTTGAATTGAATAATGCAATTTCAGTTTCTAGAAATAACGTTGTTTATTTTACTGCTATTACATGGAATGGTATTTATGAAATTGATATGTATTGTTCTAATACAAATGATAGTTCTATGTTTGCTGTTAGCAATAAAAGAGCCAAGTCTAACTTGGACTCTGCTCTCTTGTGGCACGGTCGTCTTGGACACATTAGCAAGAAACACATGAAGAAGTTGCAACATGATGGACTTCTCAACTCAACTGACATTAAGTCATTTGAAGAGTGTGTTTCATGCATGCCTGGTAAGATGGCAAAAAAACCCTATACACATCAAGTGAAAGGGGCTAAAGATCTACTTGGACTAATACACACGGATGTATGTGGCCCATTTAGAGTTGTGTCAAGACAAGGAGCAAGTTACTTCGTCACTTTTACTGACGACTATAGTTGGTATGGTTATGTTTACTTGTTGAAACATAAACATGAAGTGTTTGAAACATTTTAAGGTGTTTCAAAAGGAAGTAGAAAACCAACTCGGGAAGACCATTAAGTCACTACGTTCTGATCGTGGGGGTGAATATATGAGTCAAGAGTTTTTAGATCATCTAAAGAAGCATGGGATTATTGCCCATCGTACTCCTCCTTACATTCCATAACATAATGGTGTGTTTGAAAGGAGAAATCGAACACTGCTTGACATGGTTCGCTCCATGATGAGTCAAACTACTCTTCCAAAGTCCTTTTGGGATTATGCCCTTGAGTCTGCTGCACGCATTCTCAATATGGTTCCAACAAAGAAGGTTGATAAGACACCATACGAAGTATGGCATGGGCAAGCCCCTAAGCTGTCTTACTTAAAAGTCTGGGGTTGTGAGGCACTTGTTAAGCGTGATACACTTACCAAACCTAACAAACTTGAACCCAGATCTATTAAGTGTATCTTCGTAGGATACCCAAAGGAAAAAAATGGGATATTCTTTCTACCTTCCATCAGAGAACAAAGTTATTGTTGCTCAAAATGCTGAGTTCTTTGAGAGTAATCTCATGGATCAAGAAGCAAGTGGGAGTCTAGAAGATCTTGAAATTATTCAAGATGAAGATACAAATCCTTTTGTAGACACTAGCTTACATCATGATGAGGATGATCAAGAAATTGATGAACCTCAAAGTGATATCATTCCAATTCGTAAGTCCGCTAGGACACGCCGTGCTCCTAATCGAATGTGCTTATACATCGATGCTGAGGAACATGATTTAGGGGATCTTGGTGAACCCAATAACTATAAAGCTGCATTGCTGGATCCTGAATCCAAAAAATGGCTTGATGCGATGAATGTGGAAATGCAATCCATGAAAGACAATGACGTCTGGGTTTTAGTTGAGCTTCCCCCTAACTGCAAAACAGTTGGTAGCAAGTGGCTCTTCAAAAAGAAAACAGACATGGATGGTAAGGTATACACCTTTAAAGCTCGTCTCGTAGCAAAGGGCTTCACTCAAACCTACGGGATTGATTATGAAGAGACATTTTCTCCTGTTGCAGACATTAGAGCAATAAGGATTCTCATAGCCATAACTGCGTTCTATGATTATGAGATCCGACAAATGGATGTCAAAACCGCCTTCCTCAATGGACATCTTTACGAAGAGGTCTATATGAAGCAACCTAAGGGTTTTGTTGATTCTAAATATCCTAACCGAGTATTCAAGCTCAAGCGTTCCATTTATGGACTTAAGAAAGAATCTAGGCAATGGAATAAGCATTTTGATGATGACATTAAGAAATTCGGATTTTCTCAAAATCAAGATGAGCCATGTGTATATCAGAAGCTAGTGGCAGTTATGTCACTTTCCTAATTCTATATGTTAATGACATACTGCTCATGGGAAACAACATTCCAATGTTACAAGATGTAAGATGCATATATTCTTGGTATCAAGCTCTATAGAGACAGATCTAAACGATTGATTGGTTTATGTCAAAGTGCTTACATTGAGAAAATCTTGAATAGATTTTATATGGAGAATTCCAAGCGTGGAGTTATCCTAATGCAAGAGGAGCCTAAGTTGAGTAAGTCACAAGGTGCTGAGACACATGCTGCTAATGAGCGCATGCAAAGAGTTCCTTATGCTTCGGCTATAGGATCTATTATGTATGCTGTGAGATGTACTCATCCTGATGTTGCGTTCGCTCAGAATGTGACAAGCCGATTTCAACAGAATCCAGGTGAACTTCACTGGACTGCTGTTAAGAATATTCTTAAGTATTTGCGTAATACTAATGATATGTTTCTGGTTTATGGAGGGGAGACGGAATGAGAGCTCAGGGTTTCTTGCTACACTGATGCTGGATATCTGACAAATGCTGATGACTTAAAATCTCAGACTGGATATGTATTCGTTTTAAATGGAGGTACTGTTGGTTGGAAAAGCACAAAGCAAAGTATTTTTGCTACTTCATCTACAGAAGCTGAGCATATAGCTTCTTGTGATGCATCTAAAGAGGTTGTATGGGTTTAAAAATTCATTTATGGGCTTGGAATTGTTTCCACAATTGAAGAACCTATAAATATGTATTATGATAATAATGGAGCCATTACTATAGCTAATGGAAATGGAATCAGCAAAGGTGCTAGACATTACCGCGCGAAAGTTCATTATCTTCGAGAGAGCACTGAGATGGGTGACGTGAAGATACAAAGGTTCACACAGATGAAAACCTAGCTGTTCCATTTACGAAAGATTTAGCGTATCCTAAGCATTCTAAATTGACTAGAGGTATAGGTTTAATACCAGCTAGTAGTCTCATGTAAATCTGTGTGTAATTAGTATTTGGATAATTTGGAATTGTAAGACAATTATTACTTTCTGATAAATAAAGATACGAGGTATTTTTTATTTCAATTATATAATCTGTTATTCCATATTTGCATATTTAATCTATGAAATGATTTATCATTCTAAATATTTCAATTGTCGGTTAACAATACGAGAATATTGTTATGTAAGGCAAATTTGAGTGCTGGTTATATTCTAACGAGAATGTGGATTGTTCCCGCGAAACTCATATGTATTCACAAGGGATGCATATTGGATACCCCAACTTTCAAACATTTACTTTTGGATCCTTGTTATAAGTAAAATATTGAAAATGGTTTGTTAAAGTCGTCTTTAGACTTGAGATACAAGCAAGTTCTGTTATGTGTGGATATCACTTTTGTAAGTATAAGCCAAACGTTATCCTGAATAAGGTAGTTAATTAGTTATAAAAGCTATATTTCGGAGTGATGTGAAGCAACATCCACAACACTTGTAGTCAATAAAGGATTTGTTACTCTACTTGATATGTGCAGAAAGATACCATGGCGCCTCTCCAGATTTAATCAGATAAATGTTTGGCCAAACCCAAAGGGTAATGTAAGATGATTCTATCTGAATTAAATTCAATAACTAGATTCTAAACAGTTAAACTATATGGAATGAGTTAGGATCCATATCCATGGTTTAACGATATCTATAACAAAAGATAATTAAAGCAAGACATAAATGACTATGCTACTGAGAAAAATTTATGAAACTATATCTCATACACTTTTAGTTAAATAGTGAGTGAGAGCGTTGCTAGACGTTTTCGTCGTTGATTTTTGTGCTATCTGCTACTCGAAATCCCAAGTGGCAGCTGTTGGATTGTGTGAGTTGGTTACGCATTTTAAACGACTAGAAGTGTGTGAGCCTATGGGGCCACACACGTTAAACACGAGAGTATGTTTTTGTTATGTTTACTACTTGAAATATTTATCCGTTATACTAGACCCGACCCAAGTCCATGACTGGTCACATGTAGGGCGTTTGTTTTTAGCTATGGGCGTGTAGAAGTGTATTTGAATTAGGAAGGGTGTTTGGCTTGTGGCACAAGTTTGAGGCCCAAGTAAACTAGGTTTCAAAGGCTATAAATACACCCACACCTTGCATTCAAGATACACTATTAAATATACCCTAACTTTCTGCAAATTACAATCGATCTATAATTCAAAAGCTCTAAGACCCGATCGGATTTACTTATATCCGATTAGGGTTTGTTTGTGTTCTTCGAAACCCTATACTTGCATCTCATCGATCCAAGAGGTTTTTAGCGTTTTCGTTTTGTTGGTTATTGCTCAGTTCCTGGTCGAACAACGTGCAGCAACGAAGGTTGGTTTCTGTGGTTTCTCGGACAGAAGACAGAACATATCGTATAGCCTTATTCGATATCGGACAAGGCAGAAAATTTCTCGGGTTTGTTTTTTATCTCGGACAGAAAAGAAGAAAAGGTTTCTAGGGTTTCTTGGCTCGAGTTGTTCAAGGTTTACAAGGTGTTGTTTGGGTTAAACGTTCACGACTAGCTTTTATCGGGCGTATTCGTGGTTAAGTGTTTGTGTGTGAACTCGTAGAGGTGTTTGTTTTAAACACTTTGTTCTTTGTTCGTTAAACTTGCGGGTGATTAACAGGGTTAGTTTTCTTGTTTCCCTTTTACATCTTTATTGTGTATTAATTACGTGTTAACTTAATTGCTTAAACTAGATCCATATTCCGATGGGTACTCGTAGTGTTAATTGGTTAACTAGATCTAAAATCCCAACAATTTTGTCATACAACAAGGTTATTGGCACTATGGAAGAACAAGAAAAAATCTCTACAAATTTTTCATTAAAAGGTTTTCTGCCCGCAAGTTCAAAACACTACACATTTCTAACTCTTAAAGAAAATTGACACAACTAAATAACTAAGCATTATATATATCGCCATGCATATTAAGATATGATGATAATTTCTGAAAAAAGAGAAATGCATGAAAAAGCAAACATATAACAAACCCTGATTGGATTATTTAAATTCCTATAGCAAATCATACTTTGATACCAAACTTGTTTGTGTAGGGGCGTGCATCTAAAACCGAAAACCAGTTTGGATTGAACCGAACCAAAGACCTAGAATAGGAAAAAGGTGGACTGATTAGGGATATAACTTGACAAGTTTTACTTTAGGGGCCAAAGTGTAATGTATTATTTTAGCGGAGCAATTTACATTATCCTTTTAAAATTTGTATTAACACTAATAATAGTACAAGAAAGAATAAGTGATGAAAATGTACTAATGAAAAAAAAAATATAATGGAATTTATTTATTTATTTTTTCTTAGGGCCATGAGCCCTTTGGTCCCCACTTAGTTCCGCTTATGGGACCGATGACTCAACCTACAGGTGTGCCAGGTTGTGCGTAAGGCCAAACGAATTGACGACTTAACATGAGGGAAAATGTAGATCGAAGACTGTAAAAAAATATGTTTAGTCCGGATCGATCGGGCCGATTCCGTCCGGTTCGCTAAGGCTTAATCGGACCGGTTCCGTCTGGTAACAGAGGTTGAAACTATTCCCATAAATCATAGTGGATACAATACGAGTAAAATGAACATATGGGAAAGAATAAATGGGCTAAGCCCTATTACAAGTAAATACGTGGGCCTTATAATAATGTGCTAACAAAAAGATTTAAAATTCATTTTTTTGGAACTAAGAAGCCATGTCATTTCCAAGAGTGTTATGAAAAACGCTAGAAATTTATAATGAGAAAAAATCATTTTGGAAAGTTACAAATATTTTAAATCATAACCTAAATCGGCATAAGGGAACACTACGTGAGCAACGCAATAGATAGGAGATTAAACACCACAATCGACATAATTTGGGTTAGGATTTACAATCAGTTGATAAAAGAATGTAATAATATAACCTGGCTCATCACCACTGTTAAGGTTGAGTTAGTCATAAACCCCTTCTAATGTTGATCATGTTAATGAAGTGACCAAAACTAGGGATTTGTTAGTAAAAAGCTAAAGTCCAATAGGCAATAGACGGTGATGAAAATTCAAAGTTCTTTTATGGATTTGATAGTAACAAATATGCTCGTTCAAGAATCAATGGTATATATATCAACTGGCTTTAGGTTTCGAATCCCCTTTTGGTAATTGAAAACATGTTCAACTTCCACAAATTGAAGTTCCAAGATAACTCCCCGAGTAGGCCAAACTTTAGTAATATGCAAAATGATTTGACTTGTCAAGAGATAAAAGACGTGGTTTGGGATTGTGGTGGTAAAGCCCCAGGACCCGATGGATTCACTTTCTAGTTTACAAAGTGTTAATATGATTATATTAGGAATGACTTTATTAATATGCAAAACGATTTGACTCGGATGGATTCATTCCAAGAGGGTGCAATTTCTCTTTCATCTTTTTGGTCCCTAGAATCAAAGACCCTCTCCATATTAAAGAATTCATACCCATTAGTCTTATTAGGTTACAATATAAAGTCATTTAAGAAGTTCAATATGCTTCAACAAGTAGTTTACTCAATTGTAAGTGAAGTTCAAACGACCTACATCAAAGATAGACAAATTGTCGATGGACCTCTAATGGTAAATGAAATTATCTCATGGGCTGCTAAAAAGAGTAAAAACCTTTTTATAATTAAGTTTGACTTTGAGAAAGCTTTTAACTCGCATGATTGGAGGTTTTTAGATCATATTATGGGGAAAATGAGTTTTAGCCACAAATGGAGAAATTGGATTCATGGATGCCTCAATTCGGATTATGGCTTGTTTTTGTCAACAAGTTTCCTACGAAAGAATTCAAGATTCAAAAAGGTCTACGTCAAGGTGATTCATTATCTCCATTTCATTTCATAATAGCAGTAGAAGCTCTCCATGTTACATTCTAATAAGCAAAATCAAGAATATATTTCAAGGTTTCAAAGCGGTGTGAATGAAGTGGATGTCTCTCACCTTCAATTCGTGGATGATGCCCTTCTCATGGACATGGTCTATTTATAATGTTAAAAACCTTTTCCATATTGAAATGTTTTCATATGGCATCCGGATTGAAAGCCAACTTCTCAAAGAGTAATTCTTTAAAAATGGTGTATCTTTAGTTGAAACCCAACACTTTGCTTCTACCCTAAATTGTCAACCTTTCACCCTCCCTTGTTCATATTTTGGTCTTCCTATTGGTGCTAATATGAATAAGTCATATAGTTGGAAACCCATCATTAATAAATTCCACAATAGGCTCACTTTTTGGAAGGCTCGTACACTTTCATACAGGGGGTAGACTAACATTAGTAAAATTGGTCCTTGGAGCACTTAGTATCTAATATTTCTCCTTATCTAAAGCCTCAAAGTTTTTGATAAATTATTTGGAAAGGTTGAGACGTAATTTATTTTGGGGTGGTATGCTTCACTCAAACAAAATGGCTTGCATTTCTTGAAAGAAAGTGTGTTCGACTATGATGCACATGAGTCTCGGTATCGGTTGTTTACAAGCATCGTTATGTTGCCTAAATGGTACTGGCGGTTTCTTGTGGACGATAACACTCTTTAGACATATGTCATCACTTCTATCCATGGTATTAAAGGTGGGATTGATACGGAGAATAGTACATGTCCATAGTTTCAAGGACCTTGGAAATATGTCATGAAATTAAACAACATTCTATCGAATACCAACTTGAACCTACATTCTATTTTTGAACGCAAAGTTGGTAACAGTACTTTGATTTCTTTCTAGAATGAAACATGGATTAGTGATTCGAACTTCAAAACACTTTTCCCCAAACTGTTTAGTTTAGACTTTGAAAGATTTCTCCAGCAATGACGTGTGTAATATGCTTAAGAAGCCTAAAATTCATACATGGGGCTGGCATAGGCCCATTCGTGGAGGATCAGAAGAAGCCTAAGTTAACAATCTCATATCCCTACTAAAAGATTTTGATCCTTCTCCACTGCTTGACGTTTGAGAATGAAAGATAGCCCCTTCAAACAACTTCTCTGTCTCATCAGTAAGGAAAATAATTGAAAACTCTCTTATGTGTTCTCAAGGGATTAAAGTGAGATGGAATAAAGATCTTCCCATAAAAGTGAACATCCACTCATAAAGATTGTTGCTTGATTGTCTACCAACACGTTGTAACCTAGACGATCGTGTAATTGACATCCATTCTAAACGGTGTCCGATATGTGATAATGCGTTGGATACAAATAAACACTTATTTTTCGATTGTTTGGATGTTAATAAGTTGTTGAAGATGGTTTCAAACTGACGGGGCTTCGACAATCATCCCAAAGAATTACCTAATTTAATCTTTTGGGGAGACTCAACTAATAAGGATGATCGGACAAAGATTTGGTTCGATGTGGTAATTTAAACCACTACTTGGATCATTTGGAGATTTCAGAGTATGGTTTTTTTAATCTATAACCGCCAAGAAAAGACAGAAGACATCAAAGTTTTATCGTACTCTTGGATAATTTATAGATTTAAAAAAAAACGACTCCAGTGTGGACCGAATCAATATGTAACCAGAAACTGGCTTGTTGTAAACTGTTGTAATCTGTTGCTCTTTATTTTGCTTTCCCTGTTGGAATCACTCCTAAACAGTATTTCAAGTATTTATATTTCATATGTAATAGGTAGCTTTATTATGGCCTTTATGTTTGTTTAAGGTCAAGCTTATGTAGAAGGCCCATAAGCTTAGGCCCAAGCCCACATAAGAAAGGATGGGAACTAGGAGTGTTGCCCTAGCTTCACTCCTATAAATACTCTTGTAAACCCTCATTTGAGGGTTGGTTGTTCAAGTTTTCTCTTTCACATTCACCTACGCATAACCGGTCATAATATTGTTTGTGTGTGTGTTAGATCTTGTTCAATTGCCTTCATCTCTTTCTCTATAACTTGTGTTTGTAAAACTAGTGACCTAACAGTGGTATCAATCACCAAATAGTTGGGTGTACTCGTTTGTTTTTGAAGTTTTTTGGTTTTGGGTCTTACGCGTAAGGTTAACGCATTCTTTAGCTCTTTTAAAAACTTGTTTTTTGCACTTTTTAATCCAAGATTCTTGTACTTTCAACGTTTTAAGGTGTTAAAATACTTGTTTTTGGCAAAAAGTTTCAAACTTTATGCGTGGATCATTGTTTTTGAACTAGTTTCTATTCGTGTGTGTATTTCTACGCATAACTGTTTTGAGTGCTTTGGATCATCAAGTTTCACACTTTTGTGTTATTTTGGTGTTATTGAAGCTATTTCATCACACAAAAACTGGTTTAGAAACAACTTTGAGCAAAATCAAAATTACGAGTAATTCTACGCGTATCAAAACCCTAAAATTACGCGTAAGATTTTCCTTGGTTTGATCTTCAATTTTCTGGTTTATTCCGTGTTTTCTTACTTGGATAAGTCTGAAAATACGTCGACTTTGGATATCTTTTGCACTGTGAAGTGTAAAAGATCATTTGGGCAAAAACCCTAAAATTACGCATAAGCATAAGCTTACGCGTAGAAATCCTACGCATAAGATTCACTTTACGCGTAAACTAAGGTCTACGCATAAGGTAATCCTACGCCTACGTTTCTACGCCTAACTTTTGTCTACGCATAACTTTCGTGTTTTTCCTACTTACGCGTAAGCTAAAACCTACGCGTAACTCCTCATTGTTACGCGTAACTTTTGGTGTTTTTACGCATAAGTGCTACTTGGTTCTTGTCTTTTCTACGCCTAAGGACACTTCATCAACAAAGGTTCATTCGACTACAAAGATCCATTTTTACCACACAAGTTTATCATCATGTCTCAACCACCATACTCTAACTATTTCCCTGACACTTATAATCATCAACAACAACAACAATTAACTCCACAACATCAACAATGGAATCAACAACAAGCTATTTATCAACAACAATTTAATCAGCAACACACTCCACAACTTGGTGCAATTCCACAACCACAAATGGTTCAACCACCACCAAGCCTTCAAGTTCAAACCTACACAACTGATTTCAATCAACATCCATCAAGGAACACTATGAAGGAACCCACTTGGTTTGCAAAGATGTGCGAAGCTTTAAGCAGCCAACAATCAATTCATGAAGCTGGATCACTTGATAGACCTCCAATGCTCACTCCAGGAAACTACGATCAATGGGTGATAAGGTTCTTTAGGTTTTGTGATCTAAAGAAGCCACATGGAAAGTTCTTAAAGAAGGTTATCTTGGAAGGTCCATTTGAGATGCCTACTGTCATTGTACCCGGAGATCCAACTGCTGTTCCACCAAGAGATGAACAAACCAACATTGCTACTGTTGCAGATTTAAATCCTACAGAACTTCTACACTATGAAGCTGATGAACTTGCAATGGAATACATCCTCTTAGGATTACCAAACCCAATTCTTCGTAGTGTTGATGCTCAAAAGACTGCACAAAAAATGTGGGACCATATTCGTCTTCTTATGGAAGGATCTGTACTCAATCAGGAGGATTTGGAATCCAAAATTTACTTGGCTTATGAACACTTCATGATTGAACCTGGAGAGACACTAGAGTCCTATCATCATCGATTTTCAGACATCATCAATGATTTGGATAAACACAACATCATCATGCCAATAATTGCAGTGAATACTAAGTTCCTGAGTAGTCTTGGTCCTGAATGGGAGAAGTATGTCATCTTTCTCCGTCAAGCGAAGAATATGCATCATTCTACTTATGGACTGTTGTACGATTACTTGAAGCCTCATGAAAAGGAAGTTGATCGGGAAAGGATTCTCCGTGCTCAACTTGCTAAACAGTCACATCCGGATAATCAACAACTTGCCTTGTATGCTCAACAGAATTATCCCTCTCAACCAGCAACTCAACCAACTGCTTCAAACACACCTTCACAGCCACAACCTCAACAAAATCAATTGGTTCCATACAGCAACAATGCTCAAGCATATGTCAGTGAAGCGACTGAGGAAACAGATCCGTTCGAAGCATTGCAACAAGGATGTGTGATGATTGCTAATGCTTTTGGCCGTTACACAAACAAATCCAACAATCGTATTCGTTCCTCATCTAACACACGGACTCAAGCTGTTGTGAACAATGGACGTGTTGAAGTTCAGACTCGTGGTTATGGTCGTCAGATGGGCGGTGGTCAAGGGTTTAATGCTGTGGGTAGGAATAACAACAGAGCTCAAGTGGTGGAATAGGGAAATGCTCAGAATCGGTTAAATGGTCTTCGATGCTAGAACTGCAATGAGAAGGGACACCTGGCTAATGCATGCCCAAAGCCAAGGACTAGGGGCAGTGCTTATTTCAAAGAGGCTTTACTTTTGTCTCTTAAGGATGAAGCTGGTGGATCTCTCACAGACAAAGAACAGAGCTTTATGGCAGATGCAGACTCGGATGATGATATGGAGGACTTGCAGGCCAATGCAGCTGTTATGTTGATGGCTAATATGCAAGAGTTATACATGAGTGAAACAGGCCCAGTGTATGACACTGATGGCTTGTCTCAGGTACCCGAACAAACCATCATCATATCTGAACTAATATCTCCATCAAAATCTGAATCCGGCACGGCTCAAAATGTTCAAAATGAGTCATCTACATCTCATTCTGACGATTTTCAAATAAACCCCGTAGTTACATTTGACGATCCAGATGACCTTATGGTTTCCCTTGATAATCAAATTGACTCCGTGGTTATACTTGATGATCTACATAATGATCATGTTGTGACTCACGTTGAACAAGATGAACCTTTGCCCCATCCAGATCTTGTTCTGTTACTTAAAGACCAACAATCCAAAATTGCTGAATGTGTTGCATTAAATCAGTCCTTAAAAAGTAAAAATGCACTGTTTACCAAGGATTTTGAATGTTTACAAATGCAACTCAACTTTTTCAAAACTCAAGACAACCGTGAAAAAGGTTTTGAAGCCGCTTTTGCAAAATCTCATCAAAATGAAAAATATTTAGAGAGACAGATGCGTGATCTAGCCGCCTCGAAGAATGCTTTGTTGTCTGAATTAGAACAACTGAAACACGAACATAAAAAGCAAATTAACGCTCTCACCTTGGAAAATCAAAAAGCTAAGGCTGAGTTGTTGACTTGTCAAAAATAGTTCTCCGCATACAAAAAGCATTCAACGAATCGGGTAGATGACCTTCTTGAAGAAATTATCGGCTTGCAAAACAAACTTAAAGAGTTTAAAACTGTTGTTTATAAACATGGTGAATCAGTAACAGCTATTGAAAAGTTTACCTTAAAACCCAATCCAAAAGGATATGGAAAAAATCTAGCTGATTACAAACCAAAGCTTTCACACACTGAACACGATTAGAGAATTAGTGTCATCCGCCTTCAACAAGTATGAAAGGATTGAAAAGGGCATTGAATCTCTACCACACTTAGTCTAGAACTAAAAGTCTTGCTTATAAAGGTCGTTTTAAGTACTGTAGAGATCACACTCGTTCTATCACTAGTTCAAGCAAACTACGAAGTTCAGCTCAGAAAAACTCATTTAGTTTATACTGTGGTATAAGGACAAATTGAAAATTTTCAAGAACAAGTATAAAACTCTAAACTGAAAAGTTTCTGTGCAAAACTAGTAGGTCAACGAGTTAAAATCCTAGTCTTCTAAAACGTGAGTTGACTCGCTAAAAGAAAACTTTTGATTCAACTACTAACACTTATAGAAAAAGTGTGGTTACTTCTGCTGCAAAACGTAACATTTAAAGTCATACATTAGCAAATAAAAGTCGAAAATTTCTGAGCTAGACTTCGTGTAATAGCCACAAGAGTTGTCAATGTTGTCAAAGTTGTTATAGTCGTCTCTACATTAGTCTACGTTTACCGTTTCGTACTTCATTGTGTTGTAATACCTATAGTCGTGTCTATTGTAGAAGGTTCTCAGCTAGTTGTAGAAAAGAGTTGGCAAAGAAAAACGCAAAACACAATCTTTATCTACAAAGACAAAAGAGCTTTTGCAAAAAGTAATGGGGTTCAAGGAATACTTTTAGGAAAAGGGTCCGTTAACGTGTTGAAAAGTTCAAAAATTGTAATCCATTTTCTAAAAAGACTTTTTACAGAGAAACAAGAGCGCGGTCTCCGCTAACTTTTACAAGTTGAAACTAAAGTCTAGCTATAAGATAGAGTACAACATTTTAAAACTCCAGTCGGTACTTTTACAGTTTTATAGCTTCTTAAAAAGCTAAAAGTCCAACACTCAAATGAAGTGATTACCTTCCATTTCCTGGTATTCAAACACGTTTCAGACAAAACCCTAATTGTTATCTTCTGAGTCCACAAAACTACTATTGGGACCCACACAAACTTCTTAGGCAACCACACTGCTTTCACTGGCGCAAAAATATTAATTTTCCAAACAACATTTGTTGCCAAAAATTAAATCTAGCTGAGAGCAGAAGACGTAGATTAAGGAGAACTGCTACTATAAGTTGTTGTGAGTACTGTCATAATAGTTAAAACATAAGACGTGACCTTTGAAGCCCTCAACCAAACTTACAAAAATCACTTTCGAAACCAAACATTAGTCGATCTAAAAAAGGTATAGGAAAACCTAACCCAAAATTCCATTTGAAAAGTTATCGACAATGACTAAGTGGTACAAATATTTGTTGTCAAAATTTGAGAAATTCAAACAAAACGTTCGGCTATTAAAGAAGTTCTTCCAGTAGATGGGCTAAGCAACTTACGAAAAACATACGCCTCTTGATAAAAACTGTTCAGTTGTTGAGTCGGAATCGAAAAACTAAAAGGTTCCACTCTCGCAATTAAACGAAAAATACAAGCACAAAGTCAACAAGATTAAGTCTGTTGTTTCGTAAGAAGCTCCGCCGATCTAGTGCGTAGACAGAGAGATTTATAAAAAGTAAAACTACTCTAAAACGTTTTCGCCGA
>BPTQ01000002.1:175543963-175562025 GCA_019973895.1 Chrysanthemum seticuspe | reverse complement strand
AGAACACCTAGCCAACTGCTTATATTCCAAAAACCAGAACCTAAAAAGCTTTAATGACACTTGTGCAACTGCTGCAATATTTGTAGAAAGCAAGTTTTTGACATTTTGACTTTTGAAAACTAGTTACCAGTTTGACTAATATGAGACTTGATTCCAATTTTAAGACTGATAGTGATGTAATAAGGTGTAATAAGTACAAAGTAAGTAAACTTGATGATTTCTAAACACAAAATATTGATTTTGCAATCCTAAATTCACAACAGTTATCAGTGAAACAGATTAAGGTGAAAGTTTGACTTTGGGGATGTTGCAGACCAAACCTAAGACCCAAATGAGTTCAATTTAACTTAACAAACATGAGCTAATAGAAATGAACAACTGCATAAGCTTAAAAAACAGAAATATAAGCAGAACCAAACACTCCTTATTTGGACTGATTAGCAAACAAAACAGGTTTAAACAATGAACCAACTAGATATAATGATCAAACTGACTTAATATCACTTAATTACTTTTATTAGAACAGATTTTAGCTACTTGTGACCATTAAAACAGATTATGCATTAAGATCTCAAATTCACTTACAACTTATCCAAAGCCACTATGGCTAGCAACATGTGAAACAAGAACCACTACCTATTACAAACCAACCCAAATAGCTGTAAATCACCCCATTTCCATGCCTGCATCAACTTGAACCCAATTTGCTCTTTAAGTTGACTTTTGTTGACTTTCAAGGGAACTTAATTAAACTGATTCTTCAAGCTTACAAAAAGCTATATAGAGCTTAAGTAAGATGATTTGAGCTTAAATAAAGCTTATTGAAGCTTTGAATACCAGAGTTTGAGTTTGAAATTTAGAACAGTGTACATAAGATATGCAAATGGAATGAAACTTTGATTTAGAGATCCAAACTGAATTATATCAACTAGATAACTTGTTTTCAGTATCATGAAGCTTAAAAATACAAAGTTGAAAGCTAATTAAGACATTTAAGAAAAATGCGACATACAGTAATTAAAAAAAACTAAAAACTTGCTTCTCTCTTTACTCTTCCTCCTCTTTTATGCTTCAAATATCATCCACGTGGCTTTCTGATGCAATCCCACCTCTCAATTGGACCAATGGAAGTGTTTTGAGTGTTAGCTTATTTTTGGCGGGAAGTGCATATTTGACTTATAGGTACTGTAACAGGCAAGTAGGGGGGGTGGGTTTGTAGGGGTGATGATGAGTGGGGAGAAAGGTGTTTGGGATAAGGTCTTGGGATGGAGCAGGTAACAGCTGGGAAAGCAGAAGCATGAGGTGGAAGAAGGTGAACAGTGGGGGAGTGGCGCGTTTCTGGATTTTGACTTATTTTGACCAAGGGGTCAAAATGAGTTTTGGCAGGGGTCATTTGGCAATTGGCAGGGGTCAATTGTTAATTTTGACAAGGCTTATTAGACAAGGACTAGTTTTGTAATTCTTCCAAACTTGAGGGGCCATTCCTGTAATTTTCTCAAAGTTAACACAAGGACCAATATTGACAAGCTTCAAAAGTACAAGGACTTGTTTTGACATTTTCAAAATTCCAGGGACCAAACTTGACAATTTCAAAAGTTCAGGGACCTTTTCTGCCATTTTACAAAATGTTTATTCAAGGACCATTTTTGAAAAATTAGAATATTTCAGGGACCTTGAATAACATTTCTCTTTATTTAGATTTACCAGGGACTGTTTTTGACAACTTTTGAAACTTGGGGGACTAAAACTGCCAATTATGCAAACTTGATACGTTTTTCACCAGATTTTGATGTTTTTGCATTTAAAACATATAAAACACTTATTTGTGATATTTTTATCATTTTGATGCGTTTCTAAGTGTTTTCAGATGTTTTTGCAGTTTAAACAGTACAAAAATGATGAGTATTTACACACTCATCAACATTCAATAACTAGACAATAAGACCTTCTGTTGACTAACATTATGTTTTTCGATATGTTGGTTCTTTTGGCTAATGTTATTTCAGATCACGACATGGCTGAACAAATGAATGTGGATGCATCTGAAGTTCTCTCCATTGCTGATATCTATCCTCATGGCTATCCAATGAAGATTGGAAAGAATAATCTCCGTGTTGACTTTGACACCCTCACTTGCTCAGAATCTTCATGTCTAATTGCTATTGATATTCTGAGGACTCATCCGTATCAGAATATGCTCACTCACTCTGCAACTGTTCCTGAGATCTACATCCAACAGTTTTGGAACACTATGGAAAGGGTCAAAGGACGGACTGCTGTAACAGTGACTCTAAACACAAACAAGTCACCATTACACCTGCAGACTTAAGGGCTGCTCTCCTAATTCCTGAAGTCAATCCAACCAAACTATATGCCACACCTGCTGAAGAGCTAACTCTCCAATTCTTAATCGATATCGGTTATGACGAGGCTACAGGAGTAATCACCAAGCATTCTCACGTAGAGCTTAAGAGTATTCCTCAACCCTGGCGAACTCTCTACATGATCATCACCAAGTCTGTTTCTGGTCGTGACAGTGGCTATGAGCATCCTAAGCTCATGGAACTGCAAATATTTTGGGCATTGGTCAACATGAAACACATCGCTATCGAAGCTCTGATCTGGGATGACATGATGTCATTTCTCAACAAACTTGGCTCAAAGATTCCCTACATCAGATACACTAAACTGTTGATCCAGAGAGCACTTGGACTTCATCTTGATATTCCCAAGAGGCTCAATGACCCCGACAATCACGATATGTTGACGGAACCTATTCTATCTGTCAGAATCAAGGAATCGTCTACAAAGAAACAAGGTGCTGTGTTGCCAGATTTCCTTCTAACTGAAGATGTCAGAAAGCTCGAAACGTACAAAAGGTATTTGGAAGCAGTTAGACAAGGCAAAGTTGGTCATCTCGACGAAAAATCTTCTGGAACACCTGTAAGAAGAACCAGAAGAGGAAGTGCAGGAAGCGCAACAAGTACTGTGAGTCAAAGGAAGGTTCCTAAAAGGAAACCTCCTTCTAAAAGGATTGTTCCTGTAAAGGAAGCCGAACCTATTCCCACACTTGAACCACAAAGACAACTTAGGGACGAGAGCTCTGAAGATACTGATACAGATGAAGAGTTTCATTACTCTGCAACTGCAACCGAAACACCTGCCTCAGTAGCAAAACCTCCAAGTCCTCCAGCTGTCCAAGATAAAGGGAAGACTCCAGCAATTGTACCTTATGATGAGAGCTCTGAAGAAGAAGAAGAAGAGCAACTGGATAAATCATACAGGACGAAGTTTAAAATCGTCAGACACCTTCAAAAAGCTGAAGAATTTGCTAAAGATCAAATGGGTGGCCCCGGAGGATCAAGTGGTGCTGCCCACTCCTCTCCAGATCCTGATGCGGTTAATCGACCCGATAAGGGATCTGGTGCCACCACTCTTCTGCAACAACAAAAGCTTGTGGAGGATACTATCGACTATGATTTTGAGAAACCAGAAACTGAGAAAGATAAAGATGATGATTATACGAAGTTTCTTCTGGATAGTCCTACACGCTCACAGAAGGAAACTTCTGAACCACCAAAGGACCCGGAATCTCCTCACATCTCATCATCATCGGATTCTTCGTCTCATTCATCACAACCACCATCTAAGAAGTCAACCAAATCATCATCCAAATCCGTGAAGAAACCACCTAAATCTTGGATTTCTCATACTCATAAAAGAATTGTGAATGTTGTCCAACAAGTCAGAAAGAAGGACATACTTTACAGAAAAATGAATTGGTTTGCTGACCAAATTCAGTACTTAAATGATGAGAAAGACAAGATGCAGAAAGAAAGGGAATTTGTTCAGAAGTTCATGAAGAGTCATCGTAAAGAGGAACTGAATGAAATGATCGAAGGTTACACTAACAAGTACCTTCAGGATATCGTTCCTAAAGTCCAAAAGGAACTGGAGAAGACAGCAAGAGATCATACCCACAAGTTTCTTCTCGACACTGTCCCCGGTGTGACTAGAGAAGTATTTTCCAGACAACTCACCCCTAACATCGTCGCATTGGTTAAACATACAATGGCCAAAGAAGCTGATCTCTCTGAACCTGAGTTAATCGCTAAACTAGTGATGCAAATGTCAAAGAGATCTGGAACATTTACTTCGGATGAAGCTAAATTTTTCGAAGATCTACTTGATTTTCAACTCAGATCATCATGCAAGGAGTCAGCCGATCAACCCAAATGACCAAGAGATGACGATGATAAGGATAAAGACTCTGCACCAAAACGTCAGAAGCAGTCTGGTAAATCTTCTTCGATGCCACCTCCTCCACAACGGACTTCTTCTCAACAAAAGTCTCCTCCACCTCGGTCTTCAACTGATAAACCTCAGGACGATTCCGAGTTACCACCCCAGACTCAAAAAACAGGTGACTACTTTGAGTATACGGGTGGTGACGATGAAGAGGTCCTTGAGCCCCTACAACAACCCACCTCTCCCAAACAAGGACAGAAACCAGAATCATCATCTAAAAAGAAGAAGAAGACGCTTCATACTGACGTCGTTTCATGGCTAGATGACGATAAAACTGAAGAATTTGAATGGTTTGCTACACTTGTCAACAACACTCCCTACCCTGAAGAAGGTCAAGAATTGGTAGACGGTAACACCTTGGAGCATGCAAAGATTTTGTAAGAAAGGTTCCGTGTGAAGAAGATGACGAAATCTGAGTTGAAACGCATCAAGAATGACGCATTCCTACTTTTGAAAAACAGCTCGGAAAGTGCAATCGAGGTTGAATATCACCTTGAAAACATTGCTCGAGCCATGTCTAACAACATGGATTGGCTCAACCCAGAAGCAAACATCGACTTCACCAAACGGGACAATCCTTCATATTACACCGATTGGTCTCGACCTCTACCTACAATTGGCCAACCTGATCAGCCTAGGATTCCCTTCAGACATTTCTTCAACAAAGACCTAGATTTTCTTCAACACGGTGGCGATGGTTCTAGGAAATACGCTACATCTCTGACACTTCCATTCCCTGCTGCAATATACTCTGATTGTATAGCCATCGAGGAACGTGCTACCTACATGTTCTCCGACAAAGTGGTAGCATATGACCAAGATGCAATGTATGGGATTCACCATTGGCCGGAACGCCGAAGAATCTACTACAGAAGCTGCTTGGTTCAGAAGTCTCAACATGCAGTGTTCAGTACTAAAAGTATCGTTGCCATCCAACATGTTGGTCTTTCGTCTAAATGGGACTACACTTTTCTCAAGAAGATTGTAGTCAAAAGACAAGACGAAAGGGACTATGCATTCTCTGAAGCTGACTTTGAGAATTTGAACATCAACGATATTGAAGACATGTACCTTGCCAAAGTTCAAGGTCGCATTAGACAATTTCCAACTGAAGTACAACGTGAATTCATCAAGTCACTGCTCATCTTCATCAGACACATTGTCATCAAAGAACGTGTTGAAGATCTTCAGCTTGCCGTTGAATCATATCAGAAACGTGTAAACTTCACTCCACCACAGCTTGATCTTCCCGACATCAACCAGCTTAAACAACTTACGCTCATCAGCAAACCTTTCGGCGTCGTTTACCGCAGTGAACTTCAACGAAACTGCTTAATGGCGTGTGACGATCTTCACAAATTTGGGGATCACACTTTGAAGCTGGTCAGGGATGGATTGGCTTATCGGTTGAAGGATATACATGAAAAGATTGGGAACCCAAAGCGATGGAATTCTAAGGACAGAAGGGATGTGAGAAGGATCATCAGAATGATTGAAGAAAGGTTGTTTCGAAGGGACCAGTTCAGACGCTTGGAGAGCTTTGTTGGTGGTCGACCCAGGAGGAACATTACTGGTTTTCAACGCCCTGTTTGCACTCCTGGAAAAATCACTGGACTCCCTGGTACTCCTTGAATTGTTTCTATTCACTATATATTTGGATGCATGATATAATATGTCAATGGCTTGTGCAAACATAACAGTGTACAACCCGTAATTGTCAAGAAAGGACCCTGTGGTACGCCTCAGTGCCACAATCCTTATAAAAGGAGCGAAAGCTTCTTATTTTTGAGTAAAACCTATCATACCTTTCACTTTTCAAGGTTTTGCTCAAAAAGACAAGTACTTCCCCATATGATTTTTCAAAACCTCAACCGTTTATATCACTAGTTGAAGGGGAGTATTTGATTTAAAACTTTGTTCACAAATTGTTCATAGTGGTCATCTTCCCGCAACACTCAAAATGGTCATATTTATTCTCAAACGTTCAAAAATAACATTTTATATGCCATTTTTGAGGGGGAGAAAATTTGTGTGATAAGAAATATGTTGTACAAAATGCAAATGAATCTGTGTACCTCAGACTTAACCAACGAATTGACGGTACTAAACTGTTTGTAACTCGAAAAGACTTGTCCTGGACGGGTAATAATTTCAAGCTAGTTCGCTAGTAATGTAAACGTGTCTCGCAAAGGACTTGTCCAAGTAGAAAGTACCATTCGAGAAACTTTTGATAGACATGAAATCTGACGGGTTTGACAACCTTTCAAGGTTTGTCTACACCTTCAAGGTAGTTACTAGAGCTAGTTGTCGCCTAAAAGCTGACAATGTAACTCTTTAACTATTCAACGTAACCGTGTCTCGCAGGAGATTGTCTATCTTTAGTGGATCAATTCAAAAAGTGCGCGCTCTTTCCTCACTGTGCATTTAACCATTTAAACTATTAAGCACATGTGGAGGAGGAGTATTTATGCAAAACATCATCTCTCACAGTGGTTCAAACATGTTTTTCATTAACAAACCCTTTGAGAGATATTTTCACATACAATGGTTTTAATGGCAACATGGGTTAGTCATGGAGTTATAAGGTGACTAAGGTTAGGAATAACCGTCCTATGATCCGCCAGAGCCGGAGGGATCTACCCAAGGACACTACCATTAGTTAGTGTTAGAAGTCCTTAGGAATGATTGTAAAAAGGAGAAAATGAGAATCGGAGAAAGAAGGAGTTGAAGAATCAAAAAGAAATGTAAAGTAAAGGGTGAAAAGAAACAGCCCTCCAGATTATTCAACTTAGGGCAGACACCGGGTTCAATTCATATGCTACTGGTTGTCACTTAGTGACACCGGTATTGAAGATTAAAAGTCGTCATGGACCCAGTGACGCATGCACTAAACCTTCTTAGCCACTCAAGTTTCTCTCAACAGAAGCTTGTTTCATTCTCACAGGGAACCTTACGTAAACTATTGGCTTTCTCTTAGAGATCGCTGGTATTGAAGAAGGAGACCTTCTCCCTAGTCTCCGCTCAGGAAAACCAAAACGCACTATTGAGTCTAGAGCCACGAGATTCATCAAAAGATCTCTTAGGAACACTTGACATTTAATCACTTGATGATCAACAAATAAGATCATCAGTAGTTCATATCGAGTCCTTCACAGATCTTAGCAATCTGTCGAGAACATTTATGAGAGGTTCATATCTGTGATCCTCAGTGATTGAATGGAAACTCCTGCCAGGGTCAACATCATACAGCCCTGACAACAGGTCACTTCGGTAACTCCACGTGGATTACGCGGAGTGTGTCTCAAACGGTCTACAGTCGTGAGGTGATGCTTCGGTGTACCTCAGCGACTCATCTGAACTGTAGATGTACTTCGGTACATCGCGTTATCTCACTTGTGGGACTCCAGTTCAGGAACGGCCTTTGTAAGAATTAGAGTTGTGCTTTCACACTATGCTGTTAACACTCTCGAAGTTCAAACTTGTAAGTGCCGGAAACCGCTTATTACTAACCGTTTGAAATGTTTTCTTCTTATGGAAGCTCCGGAGCGGGATGATCGTGCTGATTCTTCTCATGCTCACGCCAACATCATCACTAATGGAAGTTCTATTCTAAAGCAACACAACCGTCAGAATGATTCTTCGTCAAACCAAAGAATCTACAAAGTTAAAGACTTAGAGAACTTCATCAAGCATTGAATTCCAACGTCATAGAGCGTGTGAGCATGTTGAAGAATGACGAGGAGACACTGGAGCAGGGAAGCAGACCTGAGGCAGACTGATGCAGACAACAACATACTATCACTTTCACCATAAAGAACAATGATCAAAGAACAAAGTTAAAGATGACGTCGAAGCATAACTGTTCAAAGATAACTATCTCTCTACACTGGGGAGATTGTTCGAATCAAGACAATTCCTCTCACAAGAAAGAAGAATGTCAGAAGACGTCACAGCTACTATTACATCAACGCCTTCACCGTTCACATTCATATATACTTGAGGGGGAGATTGTTGGAATCACTCCTAAACAGTATTTCAAGTATTTATATTTCATATGTAATAGGTAGCTTTATTATGGCCTTTATGTTTGTTTAAGGTCAAGCTTATGTAGAAGGCCCATAAGCTTAGGCCCAAGCCCACATAAGAAAGGATGGGAACTAGGAGTGTTGCCCTAGCTTCCCTCCTATAAATACTCTTGTAAACCCTCATTTGAGGGTTGGTTGTTCAAGTTTTCTATTTCACATTCACCTACGCATAACCGGTCATAATATTGTTTGTGTGTGTGTTAGATCTTGTTCAATCGCCTTCATCTCTTTCTCTATAACTTGTGTTTGTAAAACTAGTGACCTAACATTCCCTTTAGTGTCTTGTGATGCGGAAGCTGCAACACCTAGTTTTACACCCTCCTAGGCAGTGTAACTAATCGTTGTAGTATAGTATAGGCAATACCTCGGGGGTAGATCGTTTTTTAGGGGAATAGTGAGGTAGGATTGAAGTGTATAACGAATTGGTCTAAAGGTTGTGGGATGAGTCTTTTTGGTATTTTTTAGTTTATTAGAAAGCAAGTAAAATGTCAGGGTTTTGAGGGATGTATTTTAAACTACTAATTAACCTAAATGAAAAAAATAAATGACAGAAAAGTAAAGTGGTGGGAACTTTTATGAGCGAAAATGTATTTACCAAGGGTGCACTACTCTCTAGTCGTGATCTACTTAATCTATTGAATTGTCACGTCCTTGATCCTATTAACGTGAGATATTCCTAATTATCTATTGAGTGTCACCTAAGAACGCCCAAAGCACCCAATAACTAAAGCACGCAATAAATATCATTACTAATTAAAGCTATATAATATAGGTTTCTAACTAACCGTTTCTAGTGGACATTAAATCTAGGACGGATTCCCTAACCAATTTTCCAACTCCTAATGCGCACATCTACTAACAAGAGACATAATATCAAGCGTACACAACTATATTTCATGCAATCCTAAGTAATTACTAACAAGTTTAGCCCTTAGCAATAGAAAAGAAAGCATAATAACAAATCAAATAATAAAGGGTAAACATCATTGATTGATTAATTAAAACACTTATCTCTTCAATACATGAGGTCTTCTTCAGTCGAAAAGGCCTACAAAACTGATAAATTTGCACGCTCTGGGTACTTTTGGTGACCGCGTCACAAATGCCGGTCATGAGCCTGAATTTTATCTTTTTCTTTCGTTCTTTATCTAGTCGAGCCCAAAAAACGTGCATATCCAACATTTGCATTCCCAAGTAGCTAAAACTCAAAAACAAAGCATTTAGGACAATATATGATTCAAAGTGTACTAATTTTGGCACTAAATGGCCCCTGAAAAGTGTACAAAATAGCACCTCATCATCTTGCTAGAGTGGTCTTTTCAATTTGAACTGCAGTTCAAAAAGAAAGGTTGAGTTTTTAACCAACTTATTACTATATTCTAAAATATTTACCAAAGAATTGTAAGATGGTGAAAAATTTCTATAAATTGAATTATTACACAATAAAATTGTTTGTCTATTTATAAGTTGGTTAAAAACTCAACTTATTACTATATTCTAAAATATTTACTTAGGCCATGACGTTCAAAATAAGCCATGATGTTCAAAAAAACATAGACCTAAACCTAATGGACCTTAAGCCACAATTGTGCTTGGGCTCTAACTTAGCTACTCATCTAACAATCCTCCGCATCTGAACGGTAGGTTTCGAATGCATAAACTGTATAGAATGTTGAAATCGTCTTCTTACTTTTCTTCTTCTTTTGAGTTCTGTTTGCTTCATACTCTTTTATTTATTTGCATTGAGGTAGAGTTGTATCCGATAATAAAGTTGTATTCTGCTTGACAACTTCCTCCTTTATGTGTTTTTTGAACGTCATGGCTTATTTTACCTTAGGTAGGAGCAACAATTTTTTGATCAACTATTCTAAAATGCAACAATAGTATTCGGTGTTAAAACAAAGAACTATGTTGATGAGACAATAATAGTTGATTTATGGCTAAATCAACATTGACGGCTCTTTTTTTGTTGGCTAGGGTTTGTTGGGAATAATCCGTTACCACGGATAGTAGTGGTTTACAATGCTTGGTTTAACACTAGCAGTGGAAACGTATTCCCACTGCAAGTTCTTCATTACCACTGTTATCAGTTTATGATAAGGTTAAACGCGTTTTGATAAGTATAGAATAGATTGTGTGTATATTATATTATGTTAACTTTATACTTATCTTGTAAAGGACTCCTTCTTGTATAAAAGGAGATCCTAGGTTATTGTCTTAGGTACGTATTACATTACAAGATTACCTACGAAAGCTTCAAGGTGTAACCCTAGTGATAAGTCTAGATCACTCGTATTATTTCATTAATAATATTGGAGCTTGAGTTTTGTGTTTATTTGTGTTTACTCTCATACATTATATAATTCGTCTTCTAAGTATTACTTAAGTAAATTCCGCTTGCTTGATAATATCATACAAAATATCATTGACACAAGGAGAGTGTCCCAGATCCATCAAGTGGTATCAGAGCGAAGGTTCTGATATTTTGTTTTAGAAGATCCAAGGAACTAGCTTGACTCACTCACTCAATTCAATGGAGATGGAAAACAATCAATCAAACTCTTCTTCTACACCCAGACTCCCTAAGCTTAAGCTTAATGAGTTTGAGATGTGAAGGATACTGATTGAGCAATACTTCCTCATACAGGACTATGCTCTATGGGAGATCATTCAACTTGGTGATTCCTTCAAATCTGTGACCACTACTTCAAAAGTTGGTGACACAGATGTTGTGAAAGTTTCTGTGCCTGAATCAAATTCTGAAAAAGCTCAAAAGAAGAATGATCTTAAAGCTAGAAGTCTGTTGCTGATGACCCTTCCTAGAGACCAGATTATTGCATTCAGCAAGTTCAAGACTGCTAAAGAACTGTTTGAAGAGATTTGCTCAGTGTTTGGTGGTAATGATGCTACAAATAAGACTCAAAAAACATTGTTAAAGCAAAGTTATGAAAACTTCTCTGCTTCAAGCAATGACTCACTTGATAGCATTTTCACCAAACTTCAGAAGATTGTTACACAGCTAACTGTGTTTGGCATTGAGGTAGAAAACGAAGACCTCAATTTGAAGTTTCTAAGAAGTTTGCTTTCAGAGTTTCAAACCAATGTTACTGTCTGGGAAAACAAAACAGACATAGAAACAATGAAGCTCAATGATCTTTACAACAACTTCAAACTTATTGAACAAAGGTTGAAGAAGGCAGGGAAACTTGGTACAAGCTCAAGTAGCTTGGCATTGTTGTCAAATTCTGTTGACAGTGATGATTCTGAAGATGAAAGTGATGATGATATTGCCACTGTAGGTTCTAAAGTTTCCACTGGCAATGTAAATATTGCCACTGCAGGATCAAAGAAGAAGGTTGCTAGTATTGGAGATCCTACCTTTTATGCTTTTATCTCCACACAAGTTGATGGCTCTCTCTTAACTCATGAAGACATAGAGCAAATTGATGAAGATGACTTGGAGGAGATGGATATAAAATGGCAGATAGCTCTTCTTAGCATGAGGGCTAAGAAATTCTACAAGAAGACTGGCAAGCCTATCCACATTAATGGTGATGATACTGCATGCTTTGATAAGAAGAAAGTGGAGTGCTTTAACTGTCACAAGTTTGGACATTTTGCTAGAGAATGTAGAAGACCAAAGGCCAAGGACAACAGGTCTACATGGTACAAGCAAAAGAAGGGACCAACTGTGGAAGAACCAAAGGCAATGTTGGCTATTGATGGTGTGAGCTATGATTGGAGTTTCATGGCTGATGATCTTGAAGAAGAACATACTGATGCTGTTCTTGTTTCTACTGAAGTTGCTCTTATGGCTTTCTCTGACTCTGAGGTACAAAACTCTGAATGTTGCTCTAAAACATGTAGGGCTGCTAGAGAAGTTGAAAGACTTAATATTCTATATTCTAATGAAAGGGAAGAGTTATACACTGCTAATTATACTGTTGCTAATCTTAGGAGAGCCATGGTAGTTTTAGAAAAACAAATAGAGCACTATCAGGCAAATGAGTCAAATTATAATGATGATATGATTCTTCTTAGGAGAGAGGTAGAACATACAACTGCTGTGAATGAAGCATACCAAAAGGAGCTTGAAAAACTTCAAAAGAAAATTGAAAATGTCAATTTAACTATAGACACATGTTATCATCAGTCTGAGTCAATTGATAAAATTTGGAATGCTCAAATATATAATAAAGCTAAGTCTGGTATGGGTTATAATACTGCGCCTCCACCACTAAGAGATGTTCATTCACCTCCAGGTATAGATTTAGCTCATACAGGCATAGAGGATTTTAAGGATCTTGAAAGAGAATATGGTCCTTTAAAAGACACAGTTGTGAAGAGTGAGGAAGAGAGTAAGCTAGATAATGATGTTTTTGAGAGTGCTAGTGTCTCATCAGTTGTAGATGAGAGTGTTAAAAAGAATGTAGAGACTACTATCCCAAAAGTTGCTAATACTGTTACAGAGGAACCTAGGAAACCTGTTAATAAACCTAGAACAACTGTAAGGTATGCTGAGATGTATAGGAACAAGCCTACGGCTCCTAGGGGTAACCAGAGGAGTTGGAATCATGTTAAATCTCAACAACTAGGTAGTGATTTTGTGATGAACAATAAAGCATGCTATATTTGTGGAAGTTTTGATCATTTACATGCTTATTGTGACTATCATGTTGGGAGAAGGGTAGTTTATGGGAATAAAAGGGTGGAGTCTAACAGATATCAACATAATGTACACCCTAGTTCTAATTGCAAAATGGTCCCAAGAGCAGTTCAACTTAGAAGTGGCCTCAAAACATTTGCCACTGCAAAAACTGTTAACACTGCTCACCCTAAGTCACCTGTTAAAAGTGCAAATACTAAAACAAGCTTTGTAAAATCTGCACAAACAGGAAAAAGGACCTTTCAAGCTAAAAAGGTTAACAATAACCAACAGTGGGTACCTAAAAAGAAACCAGCAGTTTCCACTGCTCATTCAAAAGTTACCACTGCAAGGGTTTTGAACAAGAAAAGGGGGGACATGGGAAATGCTGTGAAGGCCTCAGCACGTTGGGAATGGAAACCTAAAGGAAACACCTCTACAACCAATCCCAATGGTGTATCAATGACCTTTGATAGATACAATTATATTGATACACGAGGCAGATCCAAGTCAATCATGGCTTGGGTCCCCAAAAGAAACTAACTCGTTACTCTTATGTGCAGGAACATCCAAGGACAAAAAGATCAGATCAAGGATATACAGATAGTGGGTGTTCAAGGCACATGACTGGCAACAAGTCCTATCTTTCAGACTTTGAGCAATATGATGGACAGTATGTCAGTTTTGGAGGTGGAGTAAATGGTAAAGTTGTTGGTAAAGGAGTTATTAAAACTGGTAACTTGGACTTTGAACCTGTGTATTATGTAAAAGAGCTTAAGTATAATCTTTTTAGTGTGTCACAAATGTGTGACAAAATGAACAATGTTCTTTTTACCAAAGATATGTGTTTTGTACTCTCTAAGGATTTTAAGATGCCTGATGAAAGTCAAGTTCTTCTTAAAATTCCTAGAAAAGGCAAATTATATAGCTTTGATATGAACAACATTGTTGCTAAAGATGACTATGCTTGCTTGCTTGCAAAGGCCACAGTGGATGAATCCATGTTATGGCATAGAAGACTTGGTCATGTTAACTTCAAAACCATTAACAAGATTGTCAAAGATGGTTTGGTGAGAGGTCTGCCTCAGAAAAGATTTGAAAATGATCAAACCTGTGTGGCTTGTCTTAAAGGAAAACAACACAGAGCTTCTTGCAGGTCAAAGTTGGTTAACTCTATTGCTCACCCTCTTCAAATGTTACATATGGACTTGTTTGGTCCTACATCAGTGAGCAGCATGAATTTGAAGAAGTATTGTCTAGTGGTGACTGATGATTTTAGTAGGTTCACATGGGTTTTTTTTCTTGGAACTAAGGATGAAACAACTGGCATCCTCAAGATATTTATCACAGAAGTAGAAAACCAATATGATATAAAAGTTAAAATCATTAGATGTGACAATGGAACCGAATTCAAGAATAGAGTTATGGATGAGTTTTGCAGAGATAAAGGTATTAAAAGAGAATTTAGTGTGGCTAGAACTCCTCAACAAAATGGTGTTGCTGAGAGGAGGAACAGGACACTGATAGAGGCTGCTAGAACCATGTTGGCCGATTCAAAATTGCCAATTACTTTTTGGGCTGAAGCAGTTAACACTGCATGCTATGTGCAAAACAGGGTTTTAGTTGTAATGACAAAGAACAAGACACCTTATGAATTGTTTAGGGGAAGACCACCTACCCTTGACTTCATGAGACCATTTGGGTGTCATGTATCTATTCTCAATACCTTAGATTATCTGGGCAAGTTTGATGAAAAGGCTGATGAAGGGTATTTTGTTGGGTATTCCATGGTTAGTAAAGCTTTCAAAGTATTCAACTTAAGAACCCAAAAGATTGAAGAAAATTTGCATGTTGAGTTCCTAGAAAACAAAGTCAATGTCAAAGGAACTGGTCCAGAAAGACTGTTTGATCTTGATACTCTAACAAACACTATGAATTATGTGCCTGTTTCTACAGGAACATCTTCTTTTGATTTTGCAGGTTCAGAAGAGTTTCTTGATGATGATGAATCAAACAAAGAAGATGCAGATGATCAAGATGAATTTAGTCTACCTCTTTGGGACTATGCAGATAATAATGATTTACTGAAAACTGGAGTTGTTCATCCTTCTAGTGATGTGAATAAAGAAGGAGATGGCAACTTGAATGCTGAAAGTTCTGAAAGCAGTGGAAATTCAAATTCCACTGTTAGGCAAAGTGTTTCCACTGCAACACCAGATGTGGGAATCACCACTCCAGTTACTATGGAAGCTCAAGCCAATGATGTTGAAATTTCTAATATGCCAAGTGAGATTGCAGTTCCTCAGACTCCCCACACCACTGTTCATAAATCACATCCTCTTGAAAATGTGATTGGGGATGTCTATTCACCTGTGAAGACTAGAAGACAAACAAAGCTGCCTGATGTTTATGGATTCATAAGTAAAATATATGAATCTAAAATACATGAAGGCAAGAATGAATGTCTATTTATGTGTTTTCTGTCACAAATGGAGCCAAAGAATGTTTACAAGGCACTTGAAGATGAAAGTTGGGTGGAAGCAATGCAAGAAGAGCTGCTCCAATTTAAGCTTCAAAAGGTATGGGTGCTTTGTGATTTGCCTTCTGGCAAGAAGGTAATAGGTACTAAATGGGTGTTCAGAAACAAGAAAGATGAAAGGGGAATTGTTATCAGAAACAAAGCTAGGCTTGTGGCTCAAGGATACACTCAAGAGGAGGGTATTGATTATGAAGAGGTATTTGCCCCAGTTGCACGAATTGAAGCAATTAGGCTGTTCTTAGCCTATGCATCCTTTATGGGCTTCAAAGTCTATCAAATGGATGTAAAAAGTGCTTTTCTATATGGGCAGATAGATGAAGAAGTTTATGTCTCACAACCTCTAGGCTTTGAAGACCCTGAATATCCTAACAAAGTCTACAGGGTAGTTAAAGCTTTGTATGGCTTGCATCAAGCACCAAGGAAATGGTATGAAACCTTGACTACTTATCTTCTTGCAAATGGGTTTCATAGAGGCAGAGTGGATCAAACTTTGTTCATCAAGAAAGACAAGAATGATATCCTGCTTTTTCAAGTTTATGTTGATGGTATCATTTTTGGATCTACAAAGCCAGAGATGTGCAAAGATTTTGAGAAACTGATGAAAGAATAATTTCAGATGAGTTCTATGGGTGAACTCACATTCTTTTTGGGACTTCAAGTACTACAGAAGCCAGATGGTATTTTCATTAATCAAGACAAATATGTGGCTGAAATACTAAGGAAGTTCAAGTTTACTGATGCAAAGTCATCCAGCACTCCTGCCGACAAGACTACACATCTACTTCTTAAGGAAAATAGTGGTGAAGCTGTTGATGTGCATATGTATAGGTCTATGATTGGTTCCTTAATGTACCTTACATCATCTAGACCATATATTATGTTTGCTGTGTGTGCTTGTGCAAGGTTTCAAGTTACTCCCAAGTTCTCTCACTTGACTGATGTGAAGAAGATTTTCAGATATCTTAAAGCATTTCCTACTCTGGGATTGTGGTACTCCAGAGATTCTCCTTTAGATCTGGTTACTTACTCAGATAGTGACTATGCTGGAGCTAGCTTGGATAGAAAATCTACAACTGGTGGATGTCAATTTCTTGGCAATAGGTTAGTGTCATGGCAGTGCAAGAAGCAAACAATGGTGGCTAATTCTTCAACTGAAGCAGAGTATATTGCTGCTGCAAGTTGCTGTGCTCAAGTTTTATGGCTTCAGAATCAACTGTTGGACTATGGGTACAATTTTATGAATACCATCATTCATATTGACAATAGCAGTACCATATGCATCATTAAGAATCCTGTTCAACATACAAAGACCAAACATATTGAAATTAGACATCATTTCATTAGAGACTGTTATGAAAAGGGACTAATTCAAGTTGTCAAAATTCATACGGATGACAACTATGCTGATTTGTTAACAAAAGGTCTTGATGTGGGAAGATTTCAGTACTTGGTCACAGGTATTGGAATGCTTAATCCATAATTATGTTAGTGTTGAGGGGAAGCTGTTGGGTACTGAAATTGTTGTATGAGTGATAACGCTACACGCGTCGTTCGGGGTCAAGGAAACTTCCTTTTCTTCGAGCAAGTTTTATAACACCCTAGGCAGTGAACCTAATCGTTGTAGTGTAGTAATTAGGGTAAGCCACGGGTATTGATATCATTCACTAGGGGAATAGGAATGCTAGTAAGAAGTTACTACGCTAAGGTTAAGGTTGAGGAAGATTATTTTTGTATTTTTATATTTTATGAAATGGAAAGGTACGAATCTCGGGTATTGGATTTGGGGGGTTGGTATTTCTACCGATTACTCTACTATTATCTAATTATCTAAACTAAGGTTGTGGGAGTCTATGTCTAATTAATGTGTGTCGAGGTCGTATCAGTGATAGACTCATTCATTGGTCTAGATTTCCTCTTAGAGACCTCATGGTGTTAGGGTCTCATCCTTTACGAAATTCTATAGACTTTTAGAAGAAGTGTAGTCAGTTCACTCTCTTGAACCCTCATTGAACTTTGGAACGTGTTCGTGTGTGTCGTTTGTATTATATACCAGATCTACTACATTCCATGTAATTCCTTGGTTAGTATCTGGATATGTATACGTGTAGTTGTCGAAGTGGTGATAAAAGGAATTCTTCATCTACACATCAGAACAGCCGTCCTCACGACCTACTGAAACGTAGTCATTTGAACTTGAAGGAATCATAAAGTCGGTGTATAAACAGAACTAATTACTTTTATGGTAGACCGAAGACATCATGAACTTCAGGGTTTTTCTTACACTCAAGTGGGTATCTTGAGTAGACTTTAATAAGAAAGTAGTCAAAGAGTTTTAGAAACGTGTAGAGACCGAAACATCTAGGTTTTTACTATGGTAGTTGTATTTGAACTTTTTCGTCCTATAGTAAGAACAGAAAGAACTACTTGTTTCAAACTAGGTGAGACGGAGATACTTTGGGTAAACGTTCTTCTATTCATCAGTTCC